>CM076150.1:1202500-1802500 GCA_038025085.1 Tetragonia tetragonoides
CAAATTTTGTGAATAATTCCTGAATCAATACTTGCTCATTAAATAATGGCTCTCTCCCTCCCTCTGGTTATACCAGCAACAACGACTACTACAAATGAAAAGAACAAAACACTGCGTATGGGACAGAGAAGAGCCATGGGCCTGGTCTGAAGAGAGTTGGTGGACATGATGATGGTACAAAGGGAGATGCAATCCAGCTTACTCCAGCTCAGCCTCCTGAACAGGCTGGACACATTTCTTTCGAAGGGAAGTAGAACGACGAAGTTGCTCAAGTGCTCAAGGATATATTAGATTTGATGTTGGTCTATCCAATGGGGAAAGATTTCAGGCTCACTCCACAGGTTTATTCTAGGAAGGAGTTTGATGATCCAACATCCAGAGTCTTATGATACAGAGGGCTTCCTTAATAGGATAGGTTGCCCTTTGTTGTAAATGGTGAGAATAACACTGATGCATGGGCACATGCATCAACCACCATCCTAGATTCACCTTGGGTTATGGAAAAGGAGGTCACTTTCAAAAGTGACCCAAATCTAGCAACTGAGCCGGCACCTATGCGGGTACAGGAGTTGTTGAGAGAAGGTAAGCCGCAATTGAACTCCAGTGAAAGTTGGGAAACGGTTTTCAACCAGCACAGAAACCTCTACACTTGCAATTTGACTGCCTCGAAGACTAAGTGATGAGTAGCCATGGAAGAGTACCCCAATGGAGAATTCATAGTCAAGCATGGCTATGCTTTAATAGTCAAGACTCAAGACACTTAAATGTCCAAAGTACACAGCAAAGGAGGGACGTGTTCTCTGGAACATTCTTTGGAATCTAGAAATTCAGCAGCATAGAAAATGTTCATGCGCAAGTTATATCAGACATCAGAATGCTCTAGCTTCTATGGGCAACCTGAGGAAGAGCAACCGTATATCAAAAACAACTTGCGTTTTTTGCAATGAGGAAGAGGAGACTATTTACCAGCTGTTCAGAAACTGCCACCACAAGGATTTGGAGCACAGCAATTTGGGTTTACGATTGGTAACACAAAACCATGTTTCATTTTCACAGTGGATGAATGTTACTTACATGGAGGTACATCAGAAAGAGAGATAAAGAGACCTGGCAAGCATTCACATGTTTGTGACCACTTTGCGAGCGCTCTAGCTCCACAGGAATGAGGTGATCTTCATGATAGTGATCTTCATGACATGTTGCAGCAGCGACGACCATTCTGGGTTTTGCCACTTGCCAGATATGTGTGTTTTATTTCATCATGATAGCAAAACAAGAGTGCATTTGGCTTTACACTGTGATTTTGCCCGTAGTTTGTGGGCTAGGTTGTTGGGTGGGCGTGTTATTCCCGCTACTACGATCTGTCAACACTTGCAGGTTCGTATGTTGAGTTGGGGAGGAGTAAGGAGCATAAGCTATTGTGGCACTGGGCTTGTCTTGCCATCTTTTGGTGTCTTTGGTTGGAGCGTTATTCTAGGATTACGTGATGGGATTGATCGGGCACTTCAGCATGTTTGGGACCATGTGGTGAATTTGGCGTCTTTATGGGCCAAAGCGGCTTGGACTTTTAAAGCGGTGTCTGTTACTGATTTACAGAGACACTAGAGAGATTTGTAATTAGCTTATGTTCTTGGAGGAATCATTGTCCTCTTTGTCTGTAATTATCTCTTTTTATTTAGATAAAAAAAATTCTTTTATCTAGAAGAAAAAATGAATGAGGTGATCTTCAGGAATCAACCAGCTGCCCCGCAAAGAATTAACCAAATCATGAACCAGTTGACAGCAGAACAAACAACTCTGTCACAGGAAAAGATAAAGCACAAGGAGGCATCAACGGGCCACAAACCAGGGCAACAGCAAGGTGTGCAGGAAGTAGTTCAACTCAAGCAAGACACAACTGATCATTCTCCGCTGATCCTGGTAAACGGAAGATTATGGGACAACAGAAACTTGAGAGCGGGGATGGCATGGGTTGGATATAATGCGAACACTGGACAAAGGGTGGGAGGAGGAGCACGAAGAGAGTTGGCGGAGTCAGCACTACAAGCAGAAGGCAGAAGCACAATACGTGAGGCCAGCAGTTGGGCAGTTAGTATACAACGCCTCAACATTGAGGTCTACACAGATGCACAGATCCTTATCCATGCTTTGCGACGCAGAGAGGACACCCATATAGAAATCACGGCCTTACTGGACGAAATTAGTGATCTTGCCCTTTTATGTTCTGCTGGCTCCTCGTGTTTTGTTCCTAGAATTTTCCTTCAAGAAGCCCGTGACCTTGCTAAATGCTTATAGGGCAAGGAAACACGGAATCTATTTTACTTTCTAATTGTTTTCCCGTTTGTCATAGAAATTTTTTTATATTATATATAAAAATTAAAAATAAAAAAAATAAAAAATAAAAAACAGATATAATTAGTACCTTGCAAGCAGTTACATTAGCTGCTTTATCTTGCCAACAACCACCATTGTTATCCAGGCACTCATTCGTCTCAATATCTGGCACAAAACGATAAAATCAGTAATATTAAAGACATAAACAATGATGATTGTATCAGAAATCATACTGCCTAGCACAACAGATGCAATAAATTTACCATCACTCAAGCAAACAACAGGTTCAGTAGTTTCCTCAAAACCAGAGCAAATGGCCTTCAGCACAGCTCCTTTCTCCAACTTCCCTGTTAGCATATTATTTAGAGTTTAACAGGATTGCCACTTAAAACCTGATGGTAAAAGCCAGAGAAAGAGTTACCTCTATATTGACGACTATTTACAACGAGTGTGGGTAATATGGTAACATCACCCCTTGATCCTTTGCCAATCTAAATGCAGTACAATTGAACAACAATGTCAACAAAACCAAACTAAGATATTCAAATCTATCGAGAAAGAATAGAAAACTGTGCCAGTGCTCACTTGCGCTTCCTGCTCCTCTTTCAGGACTGGATTATCAGCATCAGCATCTGGGTCTCCCATACACTTCTCTATCTTCTTTAAGTCCAATCCTGCAGTTGAAACATGAATTATTTTTTTTAGATAAGAAAAAATTTCATTAATCAATAATTGAAAGAATGCAAAAAGGAGGACAAGGTATCCTCATGTTCAAACTAAAGAACTACAAATCGCGCCAATGGCGCTGAACAACTGTAAGCGGGACACCTTTGAAGGCCCCCACCGCCTTAGCCCAAAGAGAGGCCAAGTAAACTATATGATCCCACACATAAGCACTACCCCTAGCTGCGTTAGAGAAGATCCTCGAATTCCTCCCCAACCAGATGAACCAGAGAATAGTCAGGCAGGCAACCTCCAAAACATGAATATTAAGCCATCATCTACAATAGACAAGAAAATAAAATATGGGAGGACAGGTCTGCAGGTTGTGCTTACCTAATGTTTTGATAACTCCCTCAGCACAATCCTTGTTGTATTTTTGATCCTTCATGGGGCATCTAATCTGAAAATCAGTGACATAATCCCACCAAACCCAGGGCTTTTTTGTCTCATTTGCCACTTTGTAGACACATAATTGCCTCAAATTTTCAACTACAACATCTTTACCCTCATAACCTCTGCTAAAATCTTGCTCAGGATCTGGGGCACAATATCTTCCATGATTGATGCACTGGGACTTGCACTGTTTGCTTATGGTAAATGCCTGAGGGCAGTACCATGTTATGTAATGCGGTGTGAATTGACTGTAACCACCCTTTTCAAGTATCTGCGCAGCACCCTTAAACTCCTTCATAAATGCCATCAACATCTCACATTTGACCCCACATTCATCATTGCTAGTTGTCCATAGCTCATATTCTACTCGATCATCAGGGTGAGGAACAGCTTCTCTCCAATCAAGATTCACATTGACCATATCCCCATTGTTATACGCTTTCTTCAATGTTTCACCAAAGCTCCTCTCAATAAGTGCAGAGGGTATAGTTATATTCTCAATGTATTTTGCCGATGAACTATCTTCCTCAGGTGTATCCATGGTTATCAATGCTTCCTCGACATCATCTGCAACCAGCACAGCAGAAGCACCAGCCTTTTGTGCATTCCACACCTTCAAGGCGAAAAAGCAATCTGGAAACAAACACAGAAGTAATTTAAAAAAATTTCTTTTGGTGTGAGAAGTAATTCACTAATTTAAGCATGAAATATATGGAACCCCAGAAAATGGAGAACCACATAGAACCATTGATTTGTTACTGTGTATGAAACAGATTACACCTCATAAAGTTCGTAGCCAAGTAATAGATAGCAAATACAGAAAATCAACCATCAGCAAACATAAACCAATAACTTCACCATTCAAATTCATTTCCCTCTAATTAAACGACCCTACTCAATAATGACAATCAAAACACCCACAAATCATACAAATCCCAAAAAAATGTATCCAGTAATTGAGCTCAACAACCATCACATCACATTCTTCAACTAAAACACTACCCACAAACAAACCCAACTACTGAATTAAGTCCTAACTTCTAAACTACCAAGTCAATTAGTCAACACTAGTCAACTAAAATCAACAGATCCAAATCCCAGCCTCATCAACTTAGATCAAACTTCAAAACCCAAAATCCACCAAACAATCAACAATCTAATCATCAATCAAGCTATAAAAACACAAATCAAGCAAAAATTGAAGTTGGGTATTAAGCAACAAACCTCCACGATCAAGCAAAAGAAAAGTGGGTAAAGCTCCAGGCTTTTTCTTGAATGTAACAGAATCATCAAATTCTTTACACCCTTTTCGATTATCTTTAGGATAAACAACAGTTCCAGCCATACTACCACCATATTGAGGTATCCCAAAATTACCAATGGAAGTATCATAAGTACCCTTTACGCTATCAGGTGATACGACTCTTAAACTGTTTTTTTCTACCACAAATCTTGAATCAACTAAAGATGTCACTGATAATAGTACCAGAAAAAACCCTAGAATGGGATGTTTCTGGTTTTCTCTCTCATTTGACCGTGGAAACATTTTGGGATTTTGAGGGTTTGATGATATGTGAGAGAGGGTTTTAGCTAGTGGGTAATTTTGATTGATTGGTATTAGTTGCGGAGATATCGAAATGGGTAGAGAGTATTAAAGAGAGAGACTATGGGGTTTATTGATTGATGTCAACGTCTTGTGAATAAATTCCAGAAATCTTCAAGAAGAGTATAGTTATGGGTCACATGGCGATTAAAGAATTCAACAAGTAGATTGATAGGAAGAAAAGAAAAGAAAGGAAAAGAAAATCGTTAAGAGGATTTTTTTTCTTTAATTTTAATGAGCAAATAAGAATTTAAAATTACCCATTTATGGCCACTGTGTGTAAGCTAGCTAGGGATGTGAGCAATGTTTAACCATATCTCTCACCTACCATTATTGAAGATGATAATAATTGATAGACCACGTTTTTTGTTCGGTTATTATGATGTGATGGCTTTGGACTTGTTGGGACTTGTCACTTGATGAATTTTCTTAATTAGACTCCAGGATTTTTGGGATAAAAACACATTGTGGGATAAATTTGATATATGATGAGATAGTATTACCATTTTTTGTTTTTGGGTGCTAGAGATAGTATTGTCATTTGTATTGATGTAACTATTTACTAACTAGAGAAAATCGCATTCAGTTATAATTATTGTTTGTTAATGAGTTAATTAACTACCTCTTTGGTAAAGGCATATTGAGATAGGAGTGTTAATCCTGAAATATCTAAAAAATTGTTTGGATAACAATTGGTTTTACCAAGATGGCTCCGGATCTTAAATCTTTGAAATGTCGTTGAAACCCATAAATAGGAGCCCACATTTGATTGTACCTCCTATTTCAATCTCTCTTCCTCCCCCCTCCCCTCCTCTCAACCACTGGTGCAACAACTCGGGCTTATTGCGACCATGGGGCCACATCTCACCATGCAAAAGTTTGTTTTTCTTATTTCAAAGAAAGATGCAAGGAACATATATTGTGATGTTGATTATTGAGATTATCACCATAGCTATTTGTGAAATTTGTCAACGAGTATGATTGATTATCTAAGTTGGCATATTATTATCAAGATTTACGAGATTCATAATGGAATAGTAGAAGTTGCTGCAATGAGCTATTTGTGAAATTTTTTCTAACTTCAAATCATTTCTTCAGTGATCACTTGTGCTTAGATGTTAGTCACCCAGTTTAATTACCATTTTCCATTGTATCATTTACTCACAACTCATTTTTACAAAATATATTTCTCCCTGCAAAGCAATTGTCTTTCAATAATTCTATGGATGTGTATTATGAAAACAAATGTTGTGGGCGATGAGGGAGGAGTGGAATGAGACATTAGTTTAATATAAGAGCAATATGGTCATTTATAAAAAGTCTTGGATTTATTTAAAAAAAAAGGTGTTCTATTAATATGAGTTATAAAATATACATATTTAATTTATTAGTTAAACTTTAACTTTTTCTCTTAAAATAAAAAACTTTAATTTAGAAATGAAGAAATAATGGAGACTTTAATGAAGGATATGACTCTGAGAATACTTGGGACACATGGTGGGTTACATCTAATGTTGTAGTCGTCTCCTACCCCTTTAGACCAGTACAAATAAAGTATAGTAATTTCAAGAAGCCAAAAATCATTACGAAAATTGTATTTAATATTTTTATAGCAATAAAACTAGATTTAACGTACAATATACTCCCAAGTAATGATATGACTCTGAGTATTTTTTTTATGCGTTGTGAGAAAAAAAAAATAGTTTTTAAAAAACAAATTAGAGTTGTTCGGCAGTGTTCTAATCATCTAAGAAAGTCTGTGTTTTTGTCTACTTAATTAAACAAAAAATTTAATCTACTCAATTACTATTTAAAAATTCACTCCCGATCATATAATATTTAATTTATATCTATTTTAACCTACAAATTTTTATACATCCATGTCACTATTCAATTATATGGGTGTTCATCTGAGTTAATGTTGTACAATTACATTTTGGTATTCTGGATGGTCAATTAATGAGAGGGAAGCATGAAATAAGAAACTGGGTCAAAAATCAAAACATGGTGAATTGAGAGAAACCAAGGAAGTAAGTCTTAAAGAGGATACTAAGGGGAGAAAAAGGCATTAGACTATTAGCAAAACTAATTCCTAAGGTTCAAATCTAAAATGTATCAACTATTTGATTCAATTTTCTTTCCCGTCTAATATTGTTGAGTACTTTTTTTCTGAGGGGAAAAAACAGGGGGTGGGGTAATGTAAGAACCCTCCCAGGTAATCAACCCCACCGAGCGCCTCTCGCGAGCTCTTGGTCGAAAATCGAGTGGATTTTGTATTATTTAGAATTAATGGGGATTTGATTAAGATTACCAGGAAGTCGCCACCAAATTTTAAGGAAAACAAGGAAACCAATTTATTGAAAATAATCCAAGTCAAAAATCTAAAGAGACTCCAACCCGAATTAAGTGCACCCCAATTCCTATTGGGAATATTGACTCGAATAACCCAATGGCCAAAGATTGAGTTCAGGGGTGTAGGTACGAATTGGGAAGGTGTTAGGCACCCAATTACGCCACCAAATTTTAAGGAAAACAAGGAAACCAATTTATTGAAAATAATCCAAGTCAAAAGTCTAAAGAGACTCCAACCCGAATTAAGTGCACCCCAATTCCTATTGGGAATATTGACTCGAATGACCCAATGGCCAAAGATTGAGTTCAGGGGTGTAGGTACGAATTGGGAAGGTGTTAGGCACCCAATTACGCTCGTTTCAATAAACAGCCTTTACTAATTGATCTTGATTAATTGATAATATTGCACGGTTCCATACAAATCCGGTCGTCCAAAGTCCTAGATTTAACTAAGTGGGTTTGAACATCCATTAAATTATATGTTATCACTTTTGCATTCATTTAATCCAATTTGCATAAGAACAATAGAAAAAGATCAATTATTGCATGCTAAAATAAATTAAAGCAACAACAATAATAAAATCCTCCAAGCCTACCTTGATTGCTAAACGCGCCAAGTTGCTAAATTTCATTAACAAACAAGTTAGTAACTTCAACGCAATTAAAACAATGCAATAAAATTAACCATAATCAAATATAAAATAAAGGAAAATTTGCTCAGAATAATCCGAAGTTTCACCGGTGTGTTCAAAATAATCCCACCTTATGAAATACAATTCAATAATCCCACTTTGTAATTTGTGTACTGTAAATGCACCCAAGATAACGGAGCTATAACTCCGTCACTATGAATGTTTTCTGGAGCAACAAAAAAATTATTATTGACCAAATAACCCTTATCTAAAATACTATTGATCTCCTGCACAAAGAATTTTCTCTCTCCAACATTTTTGCCACCCTCAGCCATCTTCGTAACAGTGAGAATGGTGTTTACAAACCCCCACTTCATAATTATACTCAACAAAAAGGCTTGCCCTTTTTGATCAATTCCATATACTTTCCCCTGAAATTTCACAATGTCATTTTAATCTCTTTCCATCAAACACCACCTTCCACTCTCCATATTTCACCCTCAAAACCCCGCTCTTCCACCATCTAATTTTTCTAATTTTCTTTTCTTCACCTTAGACAGTTATACGCACCCTAGCGGTAGAACAACATCTCATCCTCCACAATCCCGTCTCTAATTAATAAGCAAAATGGTGTCCAGGTTAGAAACACACTCGAAGAACAAGAAGAAGAAGGGAATCCAAACCCCATCATCTGTTTCAAGTGGGTTGTTTTATGGGATGCTTGTGTTTTTAGTTTATACTAGAGCTTAATCTCGCAGGTTCAGCCATGATGAAGAAAATGGTTGAATTTTACTTTGTAGAGAAAGAGAGTATCTTCTTCATTTATGGTGGGCTTTAACTTTGGGATTTTGTTTTTTTGCAACCAGCATTTAAAGGCTCAAATTCCCTTTTCCTAACTGCGGCATTTCTAAGAGAATTGGGGAAATTGGGAAAATGTGAGGAGAATTTGGGATGTCGTCAATTGGGAAATTGGGAATATCTGAGGAGAGAGAATTTTTGGAAGGCGTATACTGGTGGAGGAGAGAGGAAATTGGCCTTGAAGAAGTAGAGGATGGAGGTTGAAAGGGAGAGAGAAACCATGAAGAGGAAGAAGAGGAGATAATGTGGCGGTGGTGATGGTGGTGGCTGGAGAATGAGGAGAGAGAAAATGGGGTTGGGGTTGGGGACTTGGGGTTACTGGTTAGGGTCTGTTTCAATTTTGCAAATGGTGGTCATTAAGCAAATTAAACAAGGGTATAAGTGACATTTTAACATAAAAGTAACGGTTTCTTGACACCGTTTACTTCGGGTTTAATATTGGCACACAAGTTGCAATGTGGGATTATTGGTTAGTATATTAAGCTTGGGATTATTTTGAGCACACGAGTGAAACTTCGGATTATTTACAGCAAATTTTCCTAAAATAAAACATGATTAGAAATAATAGAAAATAGATTTGAAGATTAAATAGAGCCCTCAGGTGGAACCTTGAATGAATTAGAATTGAATGTCAATGCTCTTGAACTTGTACTTGAGAAGGATTGAATGTTGATTTTTGAAGGTGGAAATATTGAAAGTAGAATTTTGAGGTTGAATGGTAGAGTTTCAAGGTATTTTGATGGTGTTTAGGGCTGTTTATTTGATGACAGAGGAAGGAGATGGAGGAATATTGAGAGAATAGGGTTAATTAGAGAGCTATAGGGTTTAATTTTAGTTCACCATTGTGTTCCTCTTGATGGACTTTTTGTGTTTTTAGTCCAATAACAGCGCCTGTCAATGGGGGCCGCTTGGCGTCCAAGCGGCTACCGCTCCAACAAGCGGCTAGCCGCTAGGACTAACGGTCTTTCAACTAGGACAAGCGGTTTGGACAATCGGCTTGGGCAAGCAGTTCAGCCGCAAGCCTAGCGGTTCAACCGCTCCAGTTAGCAAGTTTCGACTATAAAGGCGCATAACGTCTTCGTTTGACCTCCGATTGACCTGAGTCATTTTGCACTGGATTCCTTATTCAAAGGGATTTCGTTGGACATATTATAAGCCCAATTATCATCAGTATTGTGGGAGTTATGGTCCAAACACTAAAGAGGTGTCCATTTCAGTATACATTGCGGTAATTGGATCATATCTCATTTGTTTGTTATTGGACTTGGACCCATAATATGTCATTTTGAAGGTATTTATGTGAGGAATCTATGTAAATTAGGCCCACTTGGGAATTCTTTATATAATGGAGGAAAACCCTATTTGAACCGTGGAGTGCTGTAATCAGAGCATCATTTTTGTCCCATAACTTTGTCGAATCACATCTTTTGACTCCGGTGTCCTTTTCGGACAAGGGAAGGGGCGTTGAAAAGCTTATAGAAAGGGGTATGTAATGGAAGGGGTTTGATGCAAGTTACTCGAGCATTGACATACATTTATATTCTTAAATGTTGGTTATCGTCATTGGGCATATAAAAAGGGGTGACACATTTTGGTGTCTACAGGTAGTTGTATTAGCCAAGATCGTCAAACTCCGCCAAGGTTATAATACCTTGAAAAAATTTACAAACCTTAATTTGAGTTACCCCATCGAGTGGACGCAATCTCGCTGCAAGATGCGCCACTATATTCCCAACCCGTTTTACGTGAGAGCTAGCAAAGAAATTAAAGAAAAAACAAATAGCCAAAATATCCTCTACAAAGATATCACAAGGGCTCATGCCTCTTGCCTTCGCCTGTAGTCGGTTAATAAGGGACAACGCATCTGTTTCCAGCACCACCCCAGCAAAACTGAGCTGAGCAGCAACTTGCGTGTCATAACGGACAGCCGCACCTTCTACAATATATGTAGTCCAGTGTACCTTCAATTGGTAGCAATAGCCAGCAACTTTCTCGCCTCATCACGGATAACAACCCCCAAACCCACCATGCCTTCTTCGATCATAGCCGCATCTGTATTAACCTTGACACAATTTTGCGGTGGAGGAGTCCGAAGCCGAACCATGGGACGAGCAATTTGAGTTCCGTTCGACAAAACCTCATATGCATATGTCTGTAATCGCGTACATAGCGAAGGTATCCAGGAAAAAATGATTCCATATATGGCGGGTTTGCCTCGAAAACGACTTTATTCCAAGCTCTCCACATTGCCCAAATCATAGTCAGAAGAACACAAAATTCCTCCTTTCCTAGCTTATATGCACACAAGCTAATGGTCTCATTAAAATCCATATCTGTAGCATCATCCAGTAAATTCACATGTGTCCTAACCATTAAGCCGATTTAACACAAAAAACCCCGTCCTTAGTCGGCCACCAAAAAAGTGAGTCCTCCCCAAGACGAATGCTTAATGGGATATCAAGCACCAAAATGGCTTCTTCGTCATTAAAAGTAGCTCTGACCTTATCTTCGTCCCTTTCATACTCAGACGTGAATCCACATTGGGTGTAGAAACACGAACCGAAGTTGGGCTAGAAAGCCAGGCCTCATCCCAAACGTTTATCTTGGCTCAATTGTCTACCCTTTATTTCAACCCATCTAATAAAAGTGACATGGCAGCATAGATGCTCCGCCACGAAAAATTCGGATCATAGCCTCGATTAGCCTGGTAAAAGTCTCCCTTAGGAAAATAACGAGCTTTGAGAACACGAAATAACAGTGAACCACTCTCAGTAGCCAGCCGCCGCCCTTGTTTTGCTAATAGAGCAAGGTTAAAAGTTTTGAGGTCTCCAAAATCTAACCCACCTAAGTGTGCTTTGGTTGGCATAATGAAGACCAACTTCTCCAATGCATCTTTCGATCCGCATCCTTAGAGCCCCACCAAAAATGAGCCATCATAGCATGGATTTCATCCAATAGACCATCAAGGAGGTGGAAAATACTCATAGCATACGTCAGAATAGCTTGGGCCACTGCATTCATCAACACCTCTTTACCGGGCTTCAATAGGAGCTTCTCCTTCCATCCTTGGAGATTTTTCCACACTCGATCTTTAATGGATATAAATACAGATTTTTAAGACCGCCCAATGATGGTTGGTAAGCCTATTAAGTACTTCTCATGTCGATTCACCTCGCTCACTTGCAGCTTGTTCAATAATTGTGTCCTTAAAGCTCGTATTGTGGCTATAAGAAGCTTCAGATTTTTCAAAGTTAATTCGTTGCCCAAGGCTCTCTCATACTTCCTTATCACATCCACAACCACGTCACATTCCTCCAAGGTAGCTCGAAAAAATAGGACGATGTCGTCTGCAAAAAACAAGTGTGACACACTAGGAGCACCTCTACAGACAAGCGCCCTATGGATTTTATTTTCTGAACACGCTGGTTGAGCAACATATAAAAGGCCTCAGCGTATAAGATAAATAAGTAGGGAGAAATAGGATCACCTTGATGGAGACCCCTCGATGGGTAAATAATTTCAGTAGCTTTTCCGTTGACCACAATTGAGTAAGAAGGCTTGGAGATGCACCTTTTAACTCTTTGAACCCAATTTTCACAATACCCCATCCTCTATATTACCTCTACTACAAAATATCATTCAACTCGATTAGGCCTTACTCATATCCAGCTTGAGAGCCACTAATCCCTTCCTCCCCGCCTTTTTCCTCTTCATCGCATGAAAAATCTCAAAAGACACAAGAACATTGTCTGTAATTAAATGATCTGGTACAAAGGCACTCTGATTCTCCGAGATCAAACATGAGAGATGTTTCTTCAATCAGTTGGTCATTGTCTTTGAGTTGATTTTATACAAGACATTGCATAAGCTAATCGGTCTGAACTCTGAAACTCTCTTAGGTTTTTTAACCTTTGGGATAAGTACAATATTAGTCTTGTTAACTGCCTCCAAAGAAAATTTCTCATTTCCAACCACATCTCACACATTCAACGATATCGGGTCCTACAATATGCCAAAATTTCTGAAAAAACAAAGCATACATATTGTCAGGTCCTGGGGCTTTTCTCGGGTGCATTTGCTTCAAAGCCTCGAACACCTCATCGTGGGCTACCTCCCTTTTCAAAATCATCATTTATCGTAGTTGTGACCAGATGCTTTATTCCCGTCAGTGTCTCGTCAAAATTCCTAGCACTAGAAGACGTGAATAAATCTGTGTAATAAGAGCGAATAATTCCCTGTATGCTGTATCTGTTCTTGAGTATCACGTAACAGCCCGTCATTGTCTTCCAATTTCTCAATATAATTGCGTTTTCTCCGTTGCCCTGCCTTATGGTGGAAATAAGCAGCTGAGAATTTTCATTGTTGTTCGCGGGATCGGCTTAATCCGATCTCCGCCACTTCCTCTGTCTTTGAAAGGTGGATGGAGGACGCCGCCACTCTTTTCTTTTTTTCAGGATTTGTCACAACATTTTCCATGTGATCAGCTGTCTCATCTCTTTTTGAGCCAATTGCCCCAGCACCAGAAACATTATCATCCTTATTACTCTCCCCCGCCTCTCTTACAGTTCTTCTCAATTTTTGCCGCTTCACTTCATTGGACAGGTCCGGTCCCAACTTAAATGTAACTTCATCATATGGGACCTCATGACTATCCAGAACAATAGAGCTTGTTCCCTTGTCCTTGTTTCTCACAGAGTGAGATTCAAGCACTTGATGAGTATGCTCTAGACCAGAGCCCACCCTGCATGCCTCCTTCAGTCTCATGGCCATTCCATCTGCGTCCCCCACGTCATCTAGGTCTTTCTGCACAAGATTCCTCGCCATCCCTTCACTCTTGTTAACGCACATGTTAGAAGTGACAGTATTGTTCATCAAAGGCGAAGACTCAAGAATATGAGGAACATGCACATTAGGGGCCTTGTGGTTGGTCTCATCTGTAACTTGAGCACCCACTTCTATGTCATATGAGCTACACCCCCCGGTCAGATAATCTGTCCCTCCCTTCTTGTTATCAAAGTAGAGCTTGCCTGCCACGCTAGGAGGTCACATCTTCACAACATCTGGGTCTGATTATTTAACATCTCAAAAAGGCTTCGAGTTTCTCAATTGTTGAAATTTTCTAGCTTTCAGGTCACGGTCAACATCCACGACACCCTTTTTACATGGGGAAGCACGCAACCAAGGCCCATATTGGAAGATTAAGGTCACAGAGACGTTAGTTTGTAATTTTGGAGAAATATTACATGTACTATGAGATGCTGATGGTATAATAATTTGTACTACTTATTGGAGTAAGTCTTTATAGACTTGCCTCTCAAAATAAGTACAAATAATTATATAAGAAGGTTTTACCGTGTAAATTGTGATGAATATTTCATTTTAAGATTTAAAAAAAAAAGAGTTGTTATTTTTAGCATAAGAAAGTATTAACAAAATGTTATATTTTGAATAGAAAGTGTTACTTTGGATTGTTTTACCTTGAGAAAAAAAAGTTTTTGCACAAACTTGTGGATGTGTACTTCACAATGACTTCCCTCAAAAAGTTCCAGTGTCTTTTAAAAAGAAAAAGAACATTGGTGACCCAAGCATTATCTCATTTCAAAAAATAATAAGTTTTAACTTGTAGGAGGCGGCTTCAAGGTGAGGTCACCTCTATAACCAAGCATAACATCATGGTTATATGAGGCGTCTCAAACGAGTTTTGTGTTACAAAAAAGGAGTTGACTTCTTCGAATAGGAAATAAGCATGAGGTAACTTACGTGGATTATATACCAAGTCAAATGATCCACGCAAATCTTTAAGTTATTTTTGAACTTTGCTTAGACAATATTATATTTAAGATAACTTTTTTTTCGACTTAGGTGTGACTTACCAAGTTTAACATCAGGTGATTCAATGATCAATATAATTTAATTCATTTTAGAATTTACTTAACAATTAGTTGTTTTAGCTATAAGATAACATTCCTTAACAAGGGTAACATTACATGCAGGTTAATTCCCCATGTGACATGTACAACAGGGGTAACTTTCCCAATTTAGCTACACCTATAATAAAGTAGCTTGAGTCTATTATAATGAAGTAATGGGTTAGTAATAATGATTTGGACTACATTTTGGAAAAAAAATTAAAATGTTAAAAAAATGTATGTGGGTGTAGACAAGTTGGCTATATCTACGTATAGCCAAGAACCATTGACTACAAGTTCACAAAACTTTGTTTCATAATTTTGAATTTCACCTGGCCGGCAACTTTTAATTTTAGTTATAAGGTAATCTTACATAGCATAGGGGTGACTAAACTGATTTGACATAGGTGCACGTGCAATTATCCACAAAACATTTTTTGTTATTCTTGAATTCACTTAGGAAAATTTTAGGTTTAGTTATTAGATAACCTTCTTAGTACATGGGTGACTTGCCTTGTTTGTACACCGAATCCAATTGTCCATATAGGGCTTTGCGTTATGTTTGAATTTCACTTAGGCAATTTATAGGTTTAGTCATAAGATTATTTGTCTTAGCATAGAGGTCACTTAACACGTTCATACAACATGTCAATGGTCCACAAAAATCTTAGCATTATTATTTTAGATAATGTTTTGATTTACCTATGCTTATACGATGCCCTTTCTTAGCATAGGAGTGACTCACCTGGTTTATCCACTAAGTCCAATAATAGTACTCATAAGTTTTTGTGTTATTTTTTCGCTTTTATTTTAGTTAGTTTTAGCTATAGGATAACTTTTCTTGGCAAAAGGGTGGCTGACCTGGTTTATCCGCGAAAGTTAGATGGTTCAAATAAAGTTTCGCGTTATTGTTAAATTTCTCTTAGGCAATATTTAGTATTAGCTCTAAGACTTATAAATATGATGGTGAGTGGTGACTTACCTGATTTATATAAAAAAAGAAAAAAAAGCAAACAAACCCTAGCATATCTTCAAGCAACTGTTTCAAGCTTTCTTCCCCTCTAGTTTCCTTGTTTCAGCCCATTCTTCCTCCCTTTTTCCTCTTATTCAAAGAATCAAACCATCTACCGAAGGTAGGTTTATGCTAGTTTTAATTTCAAAAATGGTTTGTAAGGAAAAATTTGATGAAAGAGAAAGAGCAGATAAAGAAGAAGAGAAAGACGCCCGACACCAGTGCGTTGTCTTCGCCGGCCTGAGTGAAGCGAAGTCCGACACCGTTTAATTTGTCCATCTTTCCATCTCCGAATCCTGGGTTTCGATCTAGATCGTCTTCTAGGTTGCTCTTTTTTTTTTTTTTTTTTTTTTTTGATCGATTCCTGGGTTGTTGGTAAGTTAGATTTATGAAGATTGTGAACTTTTATTAGAATTTGGGGTTTTTTTTTTGGATCTTACATATGAAAAACCTAAAGCAAAAAAAAAATAAAAATAAATAGTTGGTTGTTGGGGATTGAGGTTCTCCTATTTGTTTCTTGGTTTATGCAGGTGAAGAACAAGATATGATAGGAAGATGAAGATGGTTCAATTTTAGTTTTGGCTAATTTGTATCATTTTTAGATTTCTTTTTTATTTGTTCTTAGCTGTAATTGTTTCATCTAAGCCCTTCACTAATCAGTTAGTGAAGACACTTTGGGTTAATCTCCTAGGAGATTAACAGGTTGTCTTGCCTTTTCAAAAAAAAAACCTGGTTGTCTTGCCTTTTCAAAAAAAGAAAAAAAAACAGACTCAATGGCCCTTCTAAAATTTTTAATTATCCTCACATTCAAAAGTTACAGAATAAAATTGCACACTGACATTGTTAGACATATGTGTTGTTGTATGCAAAGGATACATATTTTTTTTCCCCTTTCAACCACAAATATGTAGGTTAAAGGATGAAACTTCTTTTTTAATATGCCGAAACGATACATTTTTCTTTTTGAGGGGAAAATAAATTCCATTAATTGAAAGCCATACGACACTTACGGGGAGGATTGAATTCAACAAGAAATAGATCTAAAAATACATTCGAGTGAAAAAGTTATGTAGCACTAGAGATTCAACAATTCCGATCGGCTTCCATTAATCGCTGTTTTTCATATTACAGCATCTTTGCGGAAGACTCTGCTATAGCTTTGAATGCTCTGATCCGACATCGTAGGACCACCTCTTGATAGAATAGATCCACCAAAGTACCCTACGAATGATAAAACGAAAAACTAACAATACTCTCAAAAAGTGAGAGACATGCTGAAACGATACAATATGATGCATTAATACACACTTGATATAATATCTTCATTCTAAAATTTATAAATTGTAAAATTTATAAATTGTTTAACATTTTCAACATACAATAGTAATAACAATAATTACTACAAATAAACTTATGTTTGTAAAAACCTCATAAGAGATTTCACCAAAATTGGTGATTTTGTTAGCCTCACATAGCTATGTTTAATAAAGTATATATACTAAATATACAAATACCTATTGTATTACAACTCAACAATGTAGCAGGCGTTGGTCCAACTAGTTTTGTTTAAATAAGAAGATTGTTAATGTAAAATTCTAGATTTTGGTTCAAAGGGCCTTTATGCCACTTAATTCACTTTTTAATACCCTAATGTCTTAAGTTATTTTAAATAGACCAATATGTCCAAATGGGTTCACTTAAAATGTCAATATGGTCATTTGGGCAAAAAAAGGAAAAAGTCTTTTAATTTATTTTTTTACAATAGGTAAATAATCTTGGAACAACTCTCTACTATTATTTTAGAAACAACAAAGGATCTGGAGATAGAGACAGTTTGGATCCTCTACTGTTCCAGTTCTTGTGCTGTTCTTTCCCCTCTCTATATCTCTCTCCTCTAATTATTTAAATATTAAAAACCAACCCCCTAACATTAGAGAACTGTTCCGACAGCACATGAACTAGAACAGCGAGGATCCAAACTGTTTGGAACTGTTATCTACTGTTATTTTAGAAATAGCATAGGATTTGGACTCATTCATGTTGGATACTCATTATGGTGGTTTCTGCTCACCCCTACACTAAAATAAATAAATTAAAAAAGGGAGAAAAGCTGTGTGGAATTGATAGGTATGCCATGACATGCTGCGTCCAGTGTGTTGAAGTGACCAATATATGTTGCCTTCAAATCAAAGAATTAAATAAGAACGATGACCAAAAGCGCTCTTTCCCTTTCCATTATTTGACAAACACTTACCCTCTCTCTCTCTCTCTCTCTCTCTCTCTCTCTCTCTCTCTCTCTCTCTCTCTCTCTCTCTCTCTCTCCCATCACCACCCTGTTTTCCTTTTCAGTGAAACACCACACCTCTCTCTTATCACCACTCTGTTTTCGTTTAGAGCGAAACACCACGCATCTCTCAATTCAACTCAGATAAGGTAAGTTGTCCTTACTAAATTTTTAGGTTTTTGCCTATTATGATTTCATTTTGGTGTGTTTGAACTTTGATGGCTATAGGGTTATTGTGGTCACTGGGGGTGGGGGTGAGAGACGGGGGCGAGCATCAAGGTCCTATAATGGCAAAATAGAGAGAGAAGAGAGGGAGAGAGGAAAGTGTGGATGTGGGAATGAGAGTTTGGAGGAGAGAAAAAAGAACAAAAAAAACTTTAAAGTCCATCTTTTTTCCCTCATGTAAATAAGGGGCATTCTCTCTCCTCACCCGACCAGACCAGACTGGTTGGTTTAATCGGAAACCGGTGGTTCAGCCAGTTCAAACTAACGAAATAAACCGTTGGAATGGATGAGGGAATAAAATGAGGTGATGATGACAAAAGGAGAGAGAAGATGAGAGAATGAGGTAGAAAGAAGGAAAAATAAAAATTAAACTAAAAGAGATAAAAAAGAAATTAATCAAAAAAGTGGAGAGATATATTTTTTTTGCGTGGGGGTTAATTTACTAATACTTGGGGGTATTTGGGTAATTATCCCTATTACCATCATTGCTTTTGTATTTAGTAAATGGATGGGAATAAGGGAATATTATGATGTCATGCATGGCATCATAATTCAATTCCCTTTTTTATTTTCTAAATTTTCCTTTTTTTTGCTTTTTCTTTTCTTTTGGGCCTTGGGCTTGGTTTTATTAAAGATTTGGGTCACAATTATAGACGCTAAATGTTACTCTAGCACATAAGGTGTGTTCAGCGTGTTAAAATGACCAATATTTGTTGCCTTCAAATCAAAGAATTAAATAAGAATGGTGACCAGAAGCGCTCTTTCCCTTTCCATTATTTGAGAAACACTTACCCCTCTCTCTCTCATCACCTCTCTGTTTTCCTTTTGAGTGAAACACCACGCCTCTCTCTCATCACCACTCTGTTTTCCTTTAGAGCGAAACACCACGCATCTCTCAATTCAACTCAGATAAGGTAAGTCGTCCTTACTAAATTTTTAGGTTTTTGCCTATTATAATTTCGTTTTGGTGTGTTTGAACTTTGATGGCTATAAGGTTGTTGCCGTCACTGGGGGTGGGGGTGAGGGACGGAGGCGAGCATCAAGGTCCTATAATGGCATAATAGAGAGAGAAGAGAGGGAGAGAGGAGAGTGTGGATGTGGGAATGAGAGTTTGGAGGAGAGAAAAAAAAATGAGTGTAAAGTCCATCTTTTTGCCCTAATGTAAATAAGGGGCATTCTCTCTCCTCACCCGACCAGACTAGACTGGTTGGTTTAACCGGGACCCGGTGGTCCAACCAATTCAAACTAACGAAATAAACCGTTGGAATGGATGAGGGAATAAAATAAGGTGATGATGACAAAAGGAGAAAGAAGATGAGAGGATGAGGTAGAAAGAAAGAAAAAAAAAATTAAACTAAAAGAGATAAAAAAAAAAATTAATAAAAAACGTGGAGTGTGGGGGGAGGGGGATTTCCTTTTTTCTCTTTTCTTCTTTTCTTTTTCCGGATGAGGGAGAGTTATATATTTTTTTTGAGTGGGTGTTAATTTACTAATACTTGGGGGTAGTTGGGTAATTATCCCTATTACCATCATTGCTTTTGTATTTAGTAAATGGATGGGAATAAGAGAATATTATGATGTCATGCATGACATCATAATTCAATTCCCTTTTTTATTTTCTAAATTTTCCTTTTTTTTTCCTTTTTCTTTTCTTTTGGGCATTGGGCTTGGTTTTATTAAAGTTTTGGGTCACAATTATGGACCCTAAATGTTACTCTAGTACATAAGGTGTGTTCAGCGTGTTGAAGTGACCAATATTTGTTGCCTTCAAATCAAAGAATTAAATAAAAATGGTGACCAGAAGTGCCCTTTCCCTTTCCATTGACAAACACTTACCCTCTCTCTCTCTCTCTCTCATCACCTCTCTGTTTTCCTTTTGAGTGAAACACCACGCCTCTCTCTCATCACCACTCTGTTTTCCTTTAGAGCGAAACACCACACATCTCTCAATTCAACTCAGATAAGGTAAGTTGTCCTTACTAAATTTTTAGGGTTTTGCCTATTATGATTATGTTTTGGTGTGTTTGAACTTTGATGGCTATAGGATTGTTGTGGTCACTGGGGGTGGGGGTGAGGGACGGGGGCGAACATTAAGGTCCTATAATGGCATAATAGAGAGAGAAGAGAGGGAGACAGTAGAGTGTGGATGTGGGAATGAAATTTGGAGGAGAGAAAAAAAATGAGTGTAAAGTCCATCTTTTTGCCCTCATGTAAATAAGGGGCATTCTCTCTCCCCACCCGACCAGACCGGTCGGTTTAACCGGAAACTGGTGGTCCAGCCAGTTCAAACTAACGAAATAAATCATTAGAATGGATGAGGGAATAAAATGAGGTGATGATGACAAAAGGAGAGAGAAGATGAGAGGATGAGGTAAAAAGAAGGAAAAATAAAAATTAAACTAAAAAAAATAAAAAAGAAATTAATAAAAAACGTGGGGTGTGGAGGGGGGGTTCATTTTTTCTCTTTTTTCTTTTTTTTTTTCCGGATGAGGGAGGGATATATTTTTTTTGAGTGGGGGTTAATTTATTAATACTTGGGGGTATTTGGGTAATTATCCCTATCACCATCATTGCTTTTGTATTTTAGTAAATGGATGGGAATAAGGGAGTATTATGATGTCATGCATGACATCATAATTCAATTCCCTTTTTTATTTTTTAAATTTTCCTTTTTTTGCCTTTTCTTTTCTTTTGGGCATTGGGATTGGTTTTATTAAAGTTTTGGGTCACAATTATGGACCCTAAATGTTCCTCTAGCACATAAGACTTATTCTAAATTACTATAATTACAGTAATAATGATATTAACTGTAATAATTATCTTGAAAGAATATGAGACAAAAATCGGCGTCTACAACATGCCATGCGTGCAACAATTGAAAACTGAAACTCATTAAGTTTCCAGCAAGTTAAACTGTCTTTCTCCTCATCTTCTCTCATTTGTTCATTCAAGTACCTATCAAACTCGGACCTTGAAGACCCACCATTTTGAACATTTCCTTCTCTTTACCTTGTCCTTGAGAGATTTCAAGTAATTCATATTTCCTACCTCTTCTTCAACAACTTATTCACTACACACCCTTTCAACATCTTGAAAATTTTGGCCACTTTGAGGAGCATACATGTTCCTATTCTCATCATATAATTCATAAGCAAACTTACTCACATGTTTGGCCAACAATGTTCACTCCTCTTCTTCATACATGTCAACAAGAACCATTCCAACACCAACCAATCTATATTGTGGATCAAGAATGGCAGCCATGTAAATAAACATGTTCATTTTATTAACATCGCCCCAATACTTGTCATACTTAGCCTTCATTGTTTTAGCCGTGGCCTTGAATTGTTGATCCTTACTTTTCTCCCACTCCTTCAACAAATTATGAGTAAAAACAATTTCAAAAAAACCATTATTACTTTGTAACATACAAAGAAACCGATATACGACAAGTCAATTGGTAAAATCCTCTCAAAAACACAACTAGTATAGCAACTTTATTCCATTCATCATCCTAAGGTGCCTTTTCCTTATCCGGGAGATTCAAATCATTTGGAAATTTTTATTTCTTAAAAATTTTATTGCTAAAAAACGATAAATACGCTAAAACCTGCAATTTAGAGGACAAACACATAATTCATCCACCAATCCACAAACAAAGCATGATTCATTCATTAGAAAAGCAATAAATAACAAAATAAAAATCATTCATTCATGCATTAATTAGGCTTAATACAAGCCCTTTTGCTCAAAACGCGCCATGCATGTACATATCACATAAACCAAAAACGTTAGTAATAACAAGCAATATAAATATTATTGAAAACCCCCAGGTTGGATTACCTGGATGCTCACAATGAACTTATTGAGTTATATTGCTTGAATTCATGCTCTTGATGAAGTGTGAAGGTTTATTTTGTGCTGCTAGAGCTAATCCTAAAGAAGGAGTATAATCAGAATTTAGGGTTTTTAATATGATACAGAGAGAGAATGTCCAACCTTGAGAGAGAAACTGCCAACCAACTCTCAAATTTCCAACCTCTTAGAGAGAATGTCCAACCTCTTCAAGTGAACCCTAAGGTTTGTTTATATAGAAGAGGGGGAGCTGCCAGGGTTTGGCACGGAAATCCAATGAGCCTCAAATTTGCCGTCCGCTAGAAAAGGTCCTGGCGGCCATACCACTAGGTCGAGCGGCCAAACCGGCAGGACAAGCGGTCAAGCCGCTTGGCAAGCGGCTTAGCCGCAAGGCAAGCGGCCAAACAGCTTGGCCTAGCGGCACAACCGCTTGAGCCCAAGCGTGGCCGCTTGGACCTAGAGCGGTGTGCCTGTATAGGCACCTGACGTGCTTTTCATGCGGGGGAGGCTCTTCCGAGGGGGTCCACGCGAGATTGACTGAGCTCCCTTGTTTGACCAAGGGCTGACTCATGGGTTTGGGTTCCCTTTCGAGCTGTTAGGTTCAAAGAGGCCTATCTCTCAGTTTTGGACTCTAATTGAGTTGAGTCCAACTGGTTTGGATCACCTGTACAAAAGACTTCCACAAGTTAATTCAAATGAACTGGGCTAATCATCAGAGTAGTTATTCTCGCAACCCAAGTTCGAGCTAAATCCAATCCTTTCATCATCGGGTTTTTACGGGGACTTATTATAGACACAATTTTTGGTGTCTACACCCAGGATGGCATGGAGATGTGTGGGAGTGATAGAACATGGTGAGGGAGTTGCAAGGACGTGTCAAAGGAGTGCCCAAGCGAGCAGGGTATGCAGTAGCATCAAAAGAGCTCCCTACCGTACCCGCGCGGTCACGCAGATTTTCAAGGCTAATCTGTGTGACTATGTTCTCTTCTCCTCGAGCCATTTATGGGAAATTTTTGGATCATTTCTTGTAGGATCTTTGAGCAATATTTTGGGAATCTTGCTTTATCCTTATTGCCAATTAAGTGATATTGTTTAGGGAATATTGTAAAGAGGATATTCTATTATTGTATTACTAAATGTTAGTTTGCTAGTAGGATTAGGATCGTGAGACCTTTTCTCTTATCATATTATAGGTTACAAGGGTTACTCTTGTGCCTATTAATACAAGGCTAGGTCAAGAGATACACATAAAGTTTGAGAGACTTGTTGAGTGCTCTTGAGAGATAAACAGAAAGGGTTCCTTGTACGTGTGTGGGTTCTTGTATACACAATCTTGGGTGGATCGTGTAAGTTGACAGCGCGAGATCTATTAACCGTTGATTGAATATAATTCTTTTGAGGGTTTTTCCTTGTTGGGTTTTTTTCTTCGTTAAAACTTTTGTTTGCCATAATTATTTTCTCACATTCGCATCCGAATTCCCCAACGGTTTCTATATGCATGATGCTCTAGAGAGTTACTTTTAACCTGATTATTATTCATTGTTTGTTATGTCAAATTACTTGGCAAAGGAGAGCATGCGTAACCCCATCTTTAACTTGAGAATTGCGTCGACTACTAGACGTAAGTCTAACCTCAGATTCTTAAATCTGCCCAATTGTTCTTAAGTGTGCACCCCTAGCATTGTCCTTTACTTGACGATGCCTCCCCTTGAACCACAACCTCTCTATCCATGACATAGATATTCCTCGTGTTCTTCATCACCCTTATGATCCCCAAGTCATCCTTGAATACTATGATCATGCCGAATTTCATAACTACTGCACACTCAATTTCATCTAATGCACCCATTGAGATCAGATGTTCTTGTCAAATGTCGGAACGTACCTCACATTAGTAAGACTCTTCAATTGCCCTTCAAGAAGTATCATCAACTCAACTTGTTCAATACCCTCAACCTTAAACTTTTTGTTATTAGGAATGTTGATTGTCTTCACATCACACTCCACATAGGTTAAGAACGCTTCTTTCCTATTACATTGTCCTTTCTTCAACCAAGTAAACATCCCCTTTATTATCCTCACCACCTTCTACAATAGTTGTAACTCCCTTTGCACGAGACTCTTTCAGTTACTTCAAGTTTTCTCTTACTTTTGGACATTTGATTGAATATGTCCCTTGCCATTCCAATTAGAACACTTGATATCGGTGCAATACTTCTTGAATTTTCATTTTTATTTTCAGCTGCATGACTACAACGAGAGCTCCATCAACTGCAGACGAGCTACCAGTACCCTTCTTCATCAACTTATCCACTTCAAGAAGGACTGTGACGATCTCATATAATTCTAAACTTATTCTTCCCACCAAGAAAGAGGTTATGACAGTAGTAGACCTCTTTGGCAGAGAAAACAACAAGATTAGGGCATTATCTTCATCCTTGAACTTTTCCTCCAACGCGTTCAATTGGGTGATCAAGCCATTGATACTGTTGAGGTGTTGTCTCAAGTCATTGTACGCATCCATCTCAAGCACGAAATAATCCTTCTTTATTATGACACTTTGTTAGCCAAAGGTATAGACATATGAATCTTCCCTTACTTCTCCCATAGAGCCTTTGGATTTTTTTCCGCAAGTATGTTGTACTTGATCTCAGGTGCAAGGGCCAACAGAATCGTCATTACCGTACGCAACTTTCAATTCTTACACTTTGCATCGTTAAGGCCGTCATGTTATTTATCCTCCAAGGTTGATCAAGAAAATGAGCCAAAGTGTCAACTTCAGTTAGATAACTTACCTGCTAAGGTGGATTGCAAGAAGATTCTGACTTTGCCAAGAGAGTTCATGGCAAAAAGTGGTTAGAATGAATCTCTGAAATGGATGTAGTGGATACTCTGCAAGCTTTCTAAGCCTTCCCATTTTTTTTGTATTCTTTTCCACGAGAGTCGAGTTTGGGATGGAGTTCTAAAAGCAAGCCTCTCAAGTTTAAACAAATAAGGGATAACTAGTTATTATAGATAGTCTACTGCTATGTATGAAAAGGGGAGGAACTTGGTACCCCTTCTTGCTCCTTAGATGGATTCAATGTCACATTGGAGGGAGCTTATCTTTGCTATTTATCTTCTTTTTTCCGGAAAAAGGAAAGCAATAGATTCAATAGTAGCTAGGAAAGGAAGTTGTGATCGATTACGCGTCTTATTCAAACGTTTGATGGATTAGGATTTCCTTCACCTTGCTTTGCATAAGGAGAAATTATTCTTGCTATTGAACAACTCAACCTCGACCTTTTCTCCGAAAACATTTTCCATCTACTCGAAACCGTGGTATGATACCACTTGTTGGGGATCGGAACTCGGATGCAAATACGAGAAAACAATAATGACAAACACAAGTGATATAACCAAAATACTGAGGGGCGAGCTATCGACCCTCACTCCGATCACCATCAAAGTCTGTATCATTGACGGTATCAAAAGGATGCTCTCCAACCGCAAATGAGAGCCTCCGATCAAAGTATCCCTCTACCCACTGATTCAAACATCACCAACAGACCCGAGAAGACCTACACCAGCTATCAGTCTCATACAGGCTCAAAGATTACAACTACGCTCCGTCTCGATTAAGTGGGTCGATTCAACTACGAACCGACCCTCAACTCTGTGTGTGTACTAAACTGTGACGCCAGCGCACGTACTGTGCGAATATTCTTACCAAGATTCGATTGGTTGCCTTGGCGCCTACACTCTCTCAGTCACAAGGACAGAAATGACGACATCAAGTGTACGAACCCCTACGTGGAATCATCTCAAAGGATCGTACCAAAACTCACGTGACCCCTCCCTCTGAGCCGACTTAGAGAGAAATATACGTACAGGGCTACGTGTCCACTGTTCATTCGACGAAGCTAACCGACTTTTGCCCTATAAATACCTGTGCGGAAATCAAGGCAAAAGTAAGATCATTTTTCACCAATAGAACAATCACTCTGTCTGACAACGAGCTCTGACATTCCATTCCTCAGCTGTGATAGCCTGACGATCAGTCACATCCTTACGAAAGTACCTCACGTACACATCTCCAAATACTAACTTAGGCATCGGAGGGGTCTTCTCGGGTCGACCCCCCGAGCTAGTTCACTGTTGCTTGTCCTGTGCAGGTAGCAATCGAGGAACCAGGCAAACAGCTCCCCCGCTCACGCATCTCAATCCCATCACCTTCCCAGTGTTCGACCCTCATCAAAATCAGGCGAAACATCTGGCGCCGTCTGTGGGGAAGGTGCTTGGTTTTGTATGAGTGAACGACCAGAAACCCCAGATTCAATCGAACTCCCTAATTTGATAACCACAAAATTACTCACACCCCCATATCCACCTAAGAGACATAATACCAATAACATGGAAGCTATCCCAGATCATGAGAATTCCCAACGTTCCGACGAAAATGGAAGTCAGACCTTTGGAAATCCGGAAGTCCCTGTAACCCGAGGGGGACTACAGCAAATGATGGGGGAACTACAAAATACGATGAAGGAAACTCTTGAGTACCTAGCGAAAGAAATGAGGCCTCCTAGAAACCGGGAAAAGAGGGAGACCTCGAGGAAAACAAGCAAAGTTCCTTCAGAAGCCAGACGTCCTCCCCCTCCACGGCCTGAACCATCTCCATCTCTAACAACGAGATCTATGAGGGACAGCTGGTCCACTCGTAGAACTGGCGGATCCAAAAAATGCGAAATACCTCGAGAGAAACCATCGAATCATCCGACTAACTCGGACGATTTGAGGAAGTTCCTCGAGAAAAAGAGAGCAGAAAAAGAAGTCAGTAAGTACGGAACCGACCTTAGGGGTATCATCCTCAAAAGGGAGGAAGCCCGTCGAGCGGAAGAACAACAGCTCCAAGAGCTATACCAGCTCTATGAGAAGGAGAAACAGAAAGGGTCGAAACGTACTCAAGAGGACCTTCGCAACATCATCGAATATCGAGAGGCCGAATGCCAGATCGAAGAACAGAAACTGAAAGAGTTAAATCAAAGATATGAGAACGAACGAAAGCGGGATCAAGAACTCCTCACGCGGATCAACCCGCCTCAGTTCAACACCATCCTACAACCATCGACCCTCCATATCCCAAGCCCCACCACTGTAGGGAACGACGGGGTATCTAATACCCTAGCAAACTTGGGAAGTGAGACACCAGCTGTGGGACTAACTCCGATCAGCGATGAGATCATGGCGGCCCCAATGCCATCCAAATTAAAGCCGATGGCGGACAAGTATGAGGTTCCCCAGAACCCCCAGGATCACATCATGGCATACAGAGCAACCATGATGAACCAAACTCTAAGTGATGCTGCGTTGTGCAGAAACTTTCCAATGACTCTGAAGGGACTTGCCATCCGATGGTACGCCTCCCTTGCCCCTAAGAGTATCTACTCTTGGGCTCAAATGGAAAAAAGCTTCAAAAATCACTTCGCAGCACACATTCAACAGAGAAAGACCACGGAACACCTATACAAATTAAAACAAGACAAGAAAGAAGGCCTGAAAGATTGCCTTGCTCGATTCAATGCAGAGACCCTCGAAACAGATGACCTGGATGAAAGGCTCGCCAGCGCGGCCTTTGTATTAGGATTAATATAGGGGTCGCACTTCAAGTTCCAAATAAATTTGAAGCGAGAAGAAAAAGGATTTCTAACCCTCCAAGAGGTTAGGCGATTCACCGTGGCATATGCTAACTCACAAGAACAGTCGGGACGCTATGCCCCGGGCAATGGAAAGACAGACCCGAAGCCTGAGGCCAAGCCGAGCAAAGGTACTAAAAGCGACAAAGGTAAGCGGCCGGCCGAGGCACTTGCGGTGACCCGAGGACCCCCAAAAAGGAGCGATTGGAGGAAAATCGACTCTTCGGACGATCAATGGCTGTTTAGCGTTGATCAACAAACCATCTTTAATAAGATGGACAGGAAATTGCTCGATGTCCCGCCCCCTATTGTTAGAGACCTCTCTGAGAGAAACCCAAAACTTCGGTGCACGTATCATGACGATGTGGGCCACACAACCCAGGATTGTCAAATGCTGGTAAAGAACCTTGAAAAACTGGCTGAGGAGGAAAATTAAAGCAATTCCTCAAAAAGAAAAAGGCTTACAAGAAGCCTAAAGTCACGACAACTATGGAAGATGAAGAGTCAGAGGAGGACGATATGACTAACATCGTAAAAATGATCTACGGCGGTCTAGGCGGAGGAGGCCCGACCAAAAAGCAACGGCAGGATCACTATCGCAGTGCCGAACAAGTAATGGCTGTGGGAGTTCCTCCCATAGGCAAGATCCCACCGGTAATCTTCGACGAATGCGATGTGCGGGCACTTCATCATCCACACGACGACCCGCTGGTCGTAACTCTCAAAATTGTTGGTCTATTAACTGAGTGAGTCCTTATTGATACAGGAAGCTCAGCCGATATCATCACCTACAAATGCCTCCGACGTCTGGGATACAATGAAGATAAGATCACCCCTGTGTCGCTGCCTGTTTTTGGCTTTGGAGGGCATAAAGTCTACCCCATTGGTACTATAGTCCTTCCTACTCGAATAGGGGAGAAGGGGGCAAGACGAAGGCAAATCATCGAATTTCTGGTGGTTGACACAAAGTTGGCCTACAACGCCATCCTTGGCAGACCTACCTTGGCAGCCATCAACACAGTGATCCACATGTCCTGGTTAATCATGAAATTTGAATGGGGAAATGGCCTAATAGGACAGGTGGTCAGTGATCAGAAGACCGCCAGAAAATCGTTTGTCGATCGTTTGGATAACAAGAAACAGGAAACCGAAGAGGAGGAAATTCCCTTACCTCCTACAAAGTCAGTGGTGATAACAAAGGAAATAGGGACAACACTGACTGCTACCCCCACTCCTACAGAAATTGCCGCAGCAAAAAAGAAAAGTGTAAGGGAAGGGAAGAGGAAGATAGCGGGATGCATGCTCTTAGAGATGTATCTGGCTGAACATATCGATACCAGCTTCGAATCTGAAAACCGACCTGAACCCTCGGGGGAAATCTTGGAGGTCAGATTAATCGAGTCGCAACCAGAAAAAGTGACATACATCGAGGCAGACCTAGTCGACCCACAAAGAAGTGACATAACAGGGCTACTCCAAGAGTATGCCGACGTCTTCGCCTTCTCTCCCTCTGATATGCCGGGCATAGATGGTGATTTGATCATCCATAGGCTCGGGGTACAACCCCATTTTAAGCCCGTGAAACAAAAGAAGAGGCAAATAGGTAGAGAAAGAAGCGAAGCCGCAACGGCCGAAGTTCAAAAACTACTAAAGGCCGGATTTATCAGAGAATGCCTCTATCCGGAATGGCTAGCCAATGTGGTGCTGGTTAAGAAGCACAATGGAACTTGGCGAATGTGCGTCGACTTTACAGACCTTAACAAGGCATGCCCGAAAGATGATTTCCCGCTACCTCAAATCGACGAGTTGATTGACTCAACGTCAGGACATGAACTTCTTGCTTCATGGATGCTCTTTCGGGGTATCACCAGGTGAGGCTAGCTGAGGAAGATAAAGAGAAAGCGGCCTTCATCACCAACGACGGGGTATTCTGCTATAATATGATGCCCTTTGGTTTGAAGAACGCAGGGGCAACTTATCAACGCCTTGTGAAAAGAGTTTTTTCCCCTCAACTGGGGAGGAACGTCGAGGCTTACGTAAGCGACATGGTTGTCAAAAGCAAGAAAAGCGAAAATCACTTTCCGGATCTGAAGGAAACCTTCGACACCTTGCGTCGACACAATATGAAGCTCAACCCCAAGAAATGTGTATTCGGGGTCCCAGGGGGAAAGCTACTACGCTTCATGATAAGCCAGCGAGGAATCGACGCCAATCCCGAAAAAATACAGGCGGTAATTGACATGCACCTACCCAAATGTCTGAAAGAGGTGCAACGACTAATCGCCTGCGCAGCAGCGCTCAGCCGATTCATCTCGTGATCAGCGGATCGATGTGCTTCGTTCTTCAAGGCCATCAAGAATAAAGAAAAATTTGAATGGTCGACAGAGGCACAGGCCGACTTCGAGAAATTAAAAGCATATCTAGCTAGAGCTCCTCGAATGGTTAGCCCAGAAATGGGAGAAAAGATATTCATTTATTTGGCAGTCTCAGAAAGGGCAGTCTCAATGGCCCTGGTATGTGAGCGAAACAAGATCCAGCATCCAATCTATTTCGTAAGTCACGTCATTCTGGACGCGGAGACACGATACCCGGATATTGAAAAATTCGCTTTGGCTCTAATCATAAGTGCGAGACGGCTGCGACCTTACTTTTGTTCCCATGAAATTATTGTACTCACAGATCAGCGATTAAAGGTGGTTCTGCAGAGCCCAAAACGATCTGGAAGATTGAAACCCTAAGCAACTGAGCTAGGTGAATTCTCCATAACATACGAGCCTAGAAGGGCTATAAAAGGCCAAGCACTGGCCGACTTCGCGGTAGAAATGGCATCTATCAACGAGCAACCAATATTGTGGTCAACAAAGTAGGAATTGGCGGTTGACGGCTCGGCTTGCCGCAACGGGAGTGGGGCAGGTCTAGTACTCAAAAATCCCGAAGGAGGTGTATTCGAATACGCTTTGCGATTCCAGTTCGAAGCATCTAACAATGAAGCAGAATACGAGGCCCTGCTAGCAGGTCTTCAAATGGCTAGAATGGTGGGGGCACAGAGTGTGGCCGTGATCATGGATTCCCAGTTGGTCGTATCACAGATCACAGGAGACTATAAAGCCAGAGAAGATTCCATGAAGGCATACCTCCACAAATAAAAGGAAGAAATTTCGAAATTCGAAGGATTTTCCATCAAACATGTGCCTAGGTCAGAGAACCAACAGGCCGACGCCCTGGCCGAGTTGGCTAGCTCTTCTGTAAACGGGCTCCCACAGTCGATCTTTTGGGAATTCCTACAAGAAAAAAGCATCACAAAACCTCTTGAAGTAAACTTGCTCGATAGATCGGAGACTTGGATGGATCCCATAATTGACTATCTCAGAAATGGGACACTCCCAGAAGATGAAAAGGAAAAAGTAAAAGTAAAGAAGCAAGCAAAGTGGTTTATTCTAGTCGATGGGATATTATACAAACAAGCCTTCAACGAACCATTACTCAGATGTGTTACCCCCTCGGACGGGGCAGATATCCTAGATGATCTACACAGTGGAATGTGTGGCTCACAAATTGCAGGCAGATCCTTGGCACAAAAAGCACTAAGAACTGGATACTTTTGGCCAACCATAAGATCCGACGCTGTGAACTTAGTGACCCATTGCAAAAATTGCCAATTACACTCCACAGTGCAGCGGCAGCCGGCTATGAACTTTACCCCCATACTGGAACCACTCCCTTTTCACCTTTGGGGAATGGACATTTTGGGTCCTTTCCCAGAGGCCCCGAGGCAATTCAAGTTCCTAGTCGTAGCCATCGACTATTTCACAAAGTGGATCAAGGCTAAGGCCCTACGGCGTATCGAAGAAAAAGACATCAGGAAGTTCATCTGGGAGAATGTAATCACCCGCTTTGGAGTTCCTAAGGGGATTATATTCGACAACGATCCACAGTTTGACAACCCAGGGTTGAAAACATACCTGTCAGACTTAGGCATAAAGGCCCGATTCACAGCGGTTGCCAGACCACAGTCGAATGGTCAGGCTGAGGCAGCCAACAAGATCATCCTCAATGGTCTGAAGCGCAAACTCGAAGCAGCCAAACGGCTTTGGGAAGAAAGATTGTACGAATTCCTCTGGTCAATCAGAACAACTGCTAAGAATGCCACGGGAGAAACTCCTTTCAGGTTGGTCTACGGGTCAGAGGCTGTCCTACCCATAGAACTGGTTACCCCATCTCCTCGAGTAATTTTCTACGACCCTGAAGAAAATGATCGGCAATTAAGGTTCAACCTCGACTTATTGCCAGAGACAAGAGGAGATACCCTCCTACGAATGGAAATAGCCAAAAACCAGTTGATACGGCAATTCAATAGGAGGGTAAAGGGGAAACATATGGTGGCAGGCGACCTGGTACTCCGCAAGACAGAGAGTACGGGAAAACAGGCTGAACAAGGGAAGCTGATTGCTAACTGGGAAGGACCGTACAAGATTACGGAGGTCATTCGACCATGCACATATCGACTGGAAAACATGAGTGGAATCCCACTACCCAGAGCATGGAACCTCAACAACTTGAGGAAATTTCATATCTGACACGGATAAGTTTGTATATCTGTTTGGCTCCCTTACAAACCTGAAACAAAATGGGTTGGCGAACCCCAGAGAAAATCGACCCTAGGGTTCACAAATCCCTGCAAAAATTGTCTGCTAAATCAAAGGGTTTCTGGCAATCCCACCAAAATTGTCCAAACTGTAAAGGTTTAGATGATCCTTGCAAAAATCAACCTCTGTAACGGGTGAGGACCCTCACAATACCTCTATCAATGACAATCGGGTTGGAACCCTACAACATCTTCTATCAATACTTCTCATAAAGCTCTTTAATCAAGACAACTGATATCGATTAACCTGCGAGCTTGGGGGCATACACACATGTGTTTTGACTACAGAACAAGCTCGCATATTAATCTACCCTACAATACTCGAAGATTAGACATGTAACAGGGGGCAAAATATCTGATGTTTTGATAACCCTATTCTAAATTTTTACGCGCCTAACCATCGAACATCGGGCTAAGTAGGTCCAACGACCCAAAAACGCCATGCACTGGACTAAAGTGATCACTCCTACGATCATTAAGGTCTTACAAGGCCCAAACGGCCTAGAACTTAATTGCGGGCAAATTAGGCTCACGAAGCCTAAGGCCTTTACATGAGCTTTACGTCTCATGCACAAGACACTACTACTTAGAGATTAAGACTTAAGATCTTATGACCCTCCTCAAAAGGCCACACGCCTTCGAAAATCAGGCTAGAACAGGTTCAGTTAACCTAAACACCTTACAAGGACTAAAACGTCTCACTAAATGTAAGGGTCGATTGGCCAAGCCAAGACCTCGGCAAAAAAAAAAGGGGACGGTTCTAAAAGCAGAATAGTTATGAGAGACAATAAGAGCATAGCAAAAGATCAATTTTATAAGCCTCCTTGGGCAACAAAAAGTTACAGACCCCGATAGGCCAAAAAAAAAAAAAAAAAAAAAGAAAAAAAGAGAAGCATATCAAGGGGCAAATCCCGGGGGACCACGCTCGACAAGACGAAGACTGTGCTCCTGAAAAAGCGAATGTCGACCACTAGCAGTAATAAGAGCAGCCTTGTGAAGGGCCACATCCTTCTCAAGGGCCTCTACCCAAGCAGCTCACCAGCAATCTCCTGCTGAATGGCCGTTACCCTCGACTCAGCTACCTTCAGCTCGAGGGCAAGCCTCTTCAAGTTATGATCAGCAACTGCCAGCTTCTCACAAGCCCTGGCAAAATTCGACCGATGATGCTTTCGGTCGCACAGAGCTTGGGCAGACCAAGCCTCGAGAGCCTGAGGATCGGCAGGGGCATCAGCAGGAAGAGGGGGGAGAAAACCCTCTCTCCTCCTAGCAAACCTGAGAGCGTCTAAGGCGACGCAGTAGTCACAATTACAACGCTCCAAGTGAAAGCGCTGCTCCAAGGGCACACTGACAATAGCCGACCCACTAGGCCCGACTGGAACCTCGATCTTAGGGGTAACTGGAACCCCGCCCATAGTAATGGACAGACGAGGGGTAGATCTACCCCCGAGATCAAGCCTATGGCTTTTGGAAGCCGGAGAAGACATGTCACGACGACTGATAAGCTGCTTGGAAAAGCTATATAGAGCTCAAGAAATCTAGAGAGAGAAAGTGAAAACAAGAAATGACGAAGAGAATGACGAAATTTCCAAGCAACCGTGGGGGTATTTATAACCTTTCCAAAAGAAGACGAACCGTCACCTCCAACCGATGTTTGAGAGAAGAGAAGCCTCAATTCGGAGGGGACATGTGTAATGACCAAAAGGGTGGATCCCCCCCAACCGTCACGTCCACTTAATATAATTATGGCAATTATGACAATGAAGAGCAACCGGCGTTTTGGAAAAAACACCAGACTACGAAACTCCCAGAGTACAGTAAAAAGACGTCCCAAACAATCGCACCCCGAGTGTGGGGGAAGGGTATACTTACCTCGACACATTTTACACTCGACGTACGACTAATAAACGGGCATCAATGATAAAGAAACGATACAAAGGCTGAGCAAAATTGGAAAATTTTGAAATAGCAACCGAACCAACAAGTCGGAGCAATAATCCTTATATATTGATTAAAGGCAAAGATTACACAAGATCGAAGTATGAAACTACACATTCAAAGTTCATCTACAAAATTCCTAGTCGACATACAAGCTCGACACAAAAATCTACTTACGAAAAAAGACAAGACTCGACCCTCCGACCTCGTGCTGGAAGAAAGAGGTCGGGGAGGAGATAGCCAAGTACAAGATAACTGCCTGACCTACCCCTGGAAGAAAGAGGTCTGAGAGGAGATTGCTAAGTACAAGGCCTACCCAAGACTGAGCCTAAAGGGATGGGGGGGAGAAGCAGGAGGCTGACCCTCCAATGGGTTCCTCAGAAGCCTCAATTCATCGAGGAGCTCCTCCCTCCGCTCACGAAGGCCGTTCATCTCTTCAACCCCTCCAGTGATCCGAGCCGCCAACTCGGTCCTAGCATCCATGAGGGCATTGTCCCTCTGCTCCCAGCGGCAGATCTTAGCTTGGGTAGCCGCCTCCCTCTCGCAAGCCCCACCAATCTCCCGGTGAAACTCCTGAAGACGATTTGCCAGCCGTTCTGCCAGAGGAACCAATCAAGCAGGCGGTTCAGGCTCCCTGACAACAGAAGGGGGAGCCGGAACCTCAGCAGCAGAAGGGGCTCGGCCATCAGTCACCCGACGTTCTACTCGGGACCCCCGAATAGCAGTGATCAAATCCCGAGCCTCCGAGCCCAAACTTGATCCAGGAGAGGATCGAGGGGTAGCTGGGGTGTAGGATTCAGAAGAAGTCGAGGCACGACTCTTCCCAGCACCCCCGATCTTAACTTGTTTGCTAGACTCCCCACGATGGAAAGCTGTAGCCTTCCTCTTGGAACCTACCATCTCAAGAGCAGAGCAAAAAACTTGAGAAAAAATTATTGAAGACTGGAAGAGTATTTCTAGAGAGAGAAAGTGATGCGAGAAAAGTTGGATGAAACTGAGAAAGTTCACTCAAGTATTTATAGGCAAAAAAGCCATGGGAAACCAAGCAACGCCTCCCTTCAGGAGACACGTGTCATGAAGGTACAGGGTGAACTCGGTTCGCATTCCCAAGAAAAAGGAAACGCTTCGGTTACCTCATCTTCCCCTCGACTCACGAGTAGAAAAACAACAACTGCATAAACGAGAGTCAAAAACATAAAATCATTCGAACATTCATTCCAAGTATTGAAAGTGTCAGCTATTACAATACAGCTACACCATAAAATTGAGGCTATTACAATGATTAAAGAGAGCAAAAGCTTAAAGATCCAGAGCTTCGCGTTTATGCTTAATCTCCTGCTCCAAGGCTTGTTGTCTCTGAACCAGAGAGTGATGGACGTTCCTCCCCTCGTCGAGGGCTAGGGCCCTTTCCTCGACTATTTTCTTCGCAGCACGGAGGTCCTTCATCAGCTGATCGATCCTCCAAGCTACCCGTATCTGCTCCTCCAAAATCGATCTCCTAGCTTCCTCTGCATGATGAATTTCCCGCTCCAGAGCCTGCCTATGGGCTTGACAGTCTGGCTCACCTTTGGTGTCGTACGGATGTTCGGATCGAAAGGGGTCTTTACCCTCGGGACCCCCCACTTCAGGAATAGGAATATCAGGACTAGGGTCGACTTGAGAAGGAACAGAAGGAGGAGAGTCGGGTCTGCCGCCCCCTTCGCTAGGAAGCCTCACGGCTAGAGGCTCGATTTCTAAACATTCCAAGACACCTTGGGATTGAAGCTGCTGAAATACCATCCATATATGAGTACGAAGACGCTCGGACAAGGAGTTATCCTCAAAGAGACGAACAAAATTAGAAACCGCCAGCTTAGCCAAGCTGGCCTCACTAAACTTATCCGGAACTTCCAAAGGCTCCTCGTGGGTCGATCTTGAGGCACCTTCATTAAGTCTCTTGCTAGATCGACTATTCCGGGGAGCTAGATTCCCCGACCGAAGACGATACGTCCTGGATATTGACTTATTATCTACGGAAGATTCATCACTAGAGCCTGAAGAAATGAATATAGTGGAGGAAGACATCTCTCTAGAAAGATTGGGGGAAAAATCAACAAACTAAGTGGATCTATTTATAAACAAAAGGCAGCAACGGTTATTCATGACAGCTGTCCCCCATGCAAAGGCCTCATCATTAAAGGACCATAAATGATCATTTATTGAAAATAATGAGGGCACAAGCTAAAACAAAAGCAGACTTGAATAAATGCATCATCATTTATCAACCCTCAAAAGCGGAGGGGGCGCAAACATTTTACAACAGGGGTGACCAACCACCCTTAGCAGAGAACAAATACAAACCCCCCTTAACCCGGGGGCGCGGACCTCAAAAGTCCCCGATCATTCGGCCTCCTCCTCTGCCCGTCTCGCTGCGACAAGGTTCTCCATGTCTTCCAAGTCAGGGGAAATAAAAGCCTCGATTCTACTGGCCTCTGCCAAATCATCGGGGCTCGCAGAAGCTCGGAGGTTACGGATGTTAGCCAGGGAGCTAACCACAGAGGCCCCAACGTCGCCTTCTCCGTACACTCGGAGCAAGGATTCCTTCCAATAACGAGTCTGGCGATCCACCGTCACCTTCAACTCAGCCTGCGCCCGAGCCTCTTTGGTCTTCCAACCTTCAGCTTCGGCCTTGGCAGCCTCGAGGAGGTGGGCGACCTGGCCCTTGGCCTTGTTGGCATCCTCCAATCTCTCCCTTAGCTCCTCTAGGGATTGCTCCCTCTCACCAAGAAGAGACTTCCCCTTTTGAAGATCAGCCTTCACCTTCTCCAGTTCGGTACGAAGCCCCAACAATTCAGCCCGAGCCTCTTCGCGAGCCTTAGCCTCTGCGTCGGCCTGCCACTCTGGCATTGGATGACCAATCGACACCTCTGAGCCTCATTAACCCTGATTACCGCGCTCAGAAGAATGTCATCCTGAAAAATAAAAAATAAATCAATAACGGCCCAAAAGATTCGATGAAAAACAGACGAAGGAAGGGACCATTAAAATACCTTCAGGCGATTCAGGGCCACACGTTTCAGGAGGGCCGTCACAACATCTGTCGACCCCACCTCGGAGGTCACCTGCTCCATGTCCTTCTCATGGAACAAGTTAGGGAAGACGGCCTCAGCAATTTTTGACCGCTCATCCAGAGGAGCCCCCAGAACAGCCGGCATCTTGAGGGTATGATCCTCGGGACTTTGTCTACTGGCCATATACGCCTGGCCCGAAAACTCGTTGCTATCCCTTCGTGTGGATTGGATAGCTCGCATCTCATTGATGCTCCGCAGGCTCGAAGGAGAAAACTCGCTCGCCACAACCGAATTAGACGGACCAGCATTCTACTCTTGGTTCCCAGCAGGAGGGGTAACCAGGCCCCAAGTGGCAACTGTAGGCTGACCTGTGGAGATCAAGCCCACGCCAGGGGTATCCACCTTAGAAAAGCCTTCGATATACAGAAAAACATTCAGAACAGGGAGACAATGGGGACAAGGCCATTGTACCATGTGTCATGGTCGACCGAAAACCAATGAAGACGATGAACGCCTCGTGAGAAAACCAGGACTTATCTATCTTCCAGTAAGGAGGGGCGTTAACCTGCCCACATACGTCCTCGTCCCGGTTAGGATGACGGAAGTATTCTACCGTCCGACGTTCAGTCGGGGACAGGGAATCCAGAGGCTCGCGATCCGGGCCAAAAAGCTCACCACCTACCTCCTCCAGGTAGTCCTCCCTCCAAGGAGGACACACTGCATCCCATCCCTGCTCATTGTGCAGAAACAAGTTCTCCTTCCAAAAGGTAACGTTGCTCAAGGATCGACACATGGAGAAACCTTTCCTAGGGATGAGGTACCAAGTCCCAAACTTGGTCGATTGCACCTTGAGGTACAGGTGGCGAAGGACAGCATCGGTCACAGTTAACCTGTGGACATGTGCCGCTGCCGCCAAGCCAACCAGAGATCTCCAGGAATTGGCCTGGAGCTGAAAGTAGTGGACTCCCAAACGATCCACTATTTTCTTAATCAGACGAGGGAACGGAAACCTTAAACCCTCGTCAAAAACTTTGGTGGAAAAGGGAATGCATCCAGGCGGAGCAGGGTGGCACCCTTCTGACTTACTGGGACAGATAAAAGACATCCCTTGGGGCAGCTGGTATCGCCTAGCCAACAACTCCATGTCCTCAACCGACTTACCAGTTAAGAGCGACCATTTTGAGTGGATGGGGACAACATCGGCCTTCTTCCCCTGATTCGACCCTCCGTCCGCAGGGTCCTCCTCCGTCTGCTCATGGCCCGGCTCTACCCCGGCATTTCACACAATCAGCCTGGCCCATCTCCTCCAAAGGCTCGGAAGTTGGCGGTCTTTCTTCCCTACTGGAGCGAGATCTCTTCTTCTTCTTCTTCTTTCTCTCCTTCTTCTCCTCTGAAGGAGGAGGAGAGAAAGCCTCATCATCAACAGGGTGACAGTCTCCAACTCGGATCTCACCGCTCTCCATCGACCCTTGGGAGACGTCAGCCTCTTCATGTCCTAACCCTACAGGCTCGGGCATGCAACCAGGCGAACCAGAAGTGCTGGTCACCTGATCGACAGATCTGGCCAATCGATCGGACGAAGAATTGGGTATGACACCCAAAGCACTAGCCAAATTCTCCATTTGCCCAAAAGGACTCTTTTCCCTACGCTCCCTGCAAGACAAGCAATTGAAGAAGGTCAGGATGGACAATAGGGCTTTGACAACAACACAAGGAAAAATAGTCGAAGGACAAAAAACATACTTCATTATGTGAGGGCAGATAAGCCGTTCCCCTATCTGCTCAAAGTCACTCAAGGGAGAGGAGCAATTAAGACCCCTTCTACATGAGCGACAAGTTTGTTTAAAACGAACCCTGGACATCTCGACTTCGTCTCCCTGCAGGGGAGAGACAGAGCGTAAAGGTTTGACCCCGTCTAAAACATGGATCTCTCCCAACGCTACACTCATTTGAAAGACATTCAACACCTCCTGCTCAAAGCTTCGTGGAATGTCGGGGTCCGACAGAACCCTGGCATACCAAGACTCCTCCCGAAACCGACATGGAACGACCCAATCCGGAAGAAGCAATCCGTCCGGGCTCGACCACTCAAAACCCGGACGAAACTCGGAAAATGGGAACCTCGATGGAATCGGGGGAACTGGGTCATTCGAAGAGTGAGGGCAAGACTCCTCATACGGCAGGCCGGCCCCCTGGCTAGACGAGCCTCGACCGGAACTATCAGGAAAAGATTCCCAAATCCCTGGTCGAGGTGCCTCAGGCGAGCTGTCAAACCCCGACGATATATCAATGGGTGAAGACATCGGCATGGGTATAAAGCAAATAAATGCAAGTAAGAAAAGTACCAAAAGAAAAACGTTATACCTTGGGAGAAGATAGAAGACGGATCTACAAGGGGAGATCGTATAAACGATAGCTAATCGACAGAAGACTAGCAAGAAAAATTTCAAAGACCCACTTTCTCTCTCTAAAAAATTCAGGCGGCTGGAATAAAGAGAGAAAAGAAGAAGGTGATTCTGACTATTTATAGGCAAAGAAACCTGGAACGGCATACTACTCGCATGACTGACAGGTGGACGACCCAACTACGCCCACCGAATACCTCTCCCAATAAAAAGGGGCCCCTTCCAAGGAAAGAACGGACCATGAAGCAAAAGCCCACTTAACGAAAAGCATCGACCAACCACATCTCAGCAGGACTCGACGAAAAGAAACTCTGCTCCTACTAAGACGTGAGGGCAAAATGATATAACCAAAATACCGAGGGGCTAGCTATCGACCCTCACTCCGATCACCATCAAAGTTTGTATCATTGACGGTATCAAAAGGATGCTCTCCAACCGCAAATGAGAGCCTCCGATCGAAGTATCCCTCTACCCACTGATTCAAACATCACCAACAGACCCGAGAAGACCTACACCAGCTATCAGTCTCATACAGGCTCAAAGATTACAACTACGCTCCGTCTCGATTAAGTGGGTCGATTCAACTACGAACCGACCCTCAGACTCTGTGTGTGTACTAAACTGTGATGCCAGCGCACGTACTGTGCGAATATTCCTACCAAGATTCGATTGGTTGCCTTGGCGCCTACGCTCTCTCAGTCACGAGGACAGAAATGACGACATCAAGTGTACGAACCCCTACGTGGAATCATCTCAAGGGATCGTACCAAAACTCACGTGACCCCTCCCTCTGAGCCGACTTAGAGAGGAGTTTACGTACAGGGCTACGTGTCCACTGTTCATTCGACGAAGCTAACCGACTTTTGCCCTATAAATACCTGCGCGGAAATCAAGGCAAAGGTAAGATCATTTTTCACCCAGAGAACAATCACTCTGTCTGACAGCGAGCTCTGACATTCCGCTCCTCAGCTGTGATAGCCTGACGCTCAGTCACATCCTTACGAAAGTACCTCACGTACACATCTCCATATACTAACTTAGGCATCGGAGGGGTCTTCTCGGGTCGACCCCCCGAGCTAGTTCACTGTTGGTTGTCCTGTACAGGTAGCAATCGAGGAACCAGGAAAACAGCTCCCTCGCTCACGCATCTCAATTCCATCACCTTCCCAGTGTTCGACCCTCATCAAAATCGGGCGAAACAACAAGTTTGGATGAGGAAAATCCAACAAGGGAAAAACCATGGGAGAATCATATTCAATCAAAGATTAATGAAACTCTCACTCTCAATCCTCACAATCCACCCAAGATCGTGTATACAAGGGCCCACACACAAGGAAGCCTTTGCGTTCATCTCTCAAGAGCACTCAACTGTTGATCGGTACGGTGTAATTCCCATTGATGGGCTCAATAACTATTATTCACAATATATACCAAGAGAGTTACAACCCTAATATATAAACTGGGCATAATTATATACAAGCCTAATAAGAAAGCCTCTAGGAATAATATTAACAGTTTTTTTCTAATTACATTATCTTTCACACCTCCCAATCAGAACGGGAGAAAGACGGTGACGCTCAGGTTGGAGAAAAAGTCATTAAATAATATAGTAGGTAGGCCCTTGGTAAATATGTTGGCATACTAAGAGCATGAGAGCACATGAAGGACGCGCACATGACCAAGCGCAACTTTCTCACGAACAAAGTGAATGTCAATTTCAATATGCTTCGGGGTTAGTGGACAAGAGTAGCGGGAGTGAGGGGACAATGGAGCTCGAGAAGGAGATTGCAAAGCCAACACGTTTGGGCCACGACGTTCGCCACGCCTAGATACTCAACCTTGGTAGTATACTTGGACACGGTGCTCTGACATTTAGTAGAGGACTCGGATAAGAGATTGTCGCCTAAGAACACAAAATAGCCCGATATCGAGCAGCGAGAGTCGGGGCACCTGGCCCAATCGACGTCTTGACAAGTGATGTCTGTCATGCGTTTGTTACTTACTTGAGTATGATTGCAAGAGTTTTCAACATTATTTGTCACAATTATTTAGTCTTTTGCTCTCTTTATGTGTAAGAGTATTTACATTTTTATGGGAAGGATTATTATTCTCTTCCATCAATATAGTTACATGGGCATGCAAAATTGAAGAGAAATGGGCGGACATGAGTTTTTATTTTTTGGTTTGAACCTCCTTGGCAACTTTCTCACTGCAAATAAATCTACACAAGGCCTGGTCCTCGCCTACCCCATCTCGGACTTGATCGAACCTCGGATGGTGACCTCTTTGAAAAGATTATTAATTTGACGACAATGGCCGTTATCATTCATTGTTGGATTTGCGCAGTACGTCTTAAATTGAGCGGAAGTGAGTCTATCAGTAGGTCAAAATAAAAACTTACACTCACTCCTTTTCACAATATTTATCCTAAAAAAACTTTTTGCAGTCTCGCATCTTTGATCATTGTTTTCTCTTTAATTTTCTTTTTTCAAGATATTAGACAAAACTTTTTACTTCATTAGTTTTGATTACGACTTTTCAAAATTTTATCTTCACTGTATTTTTTAGAATACTACAGTTTAAGCACAAAAGCTCACAAAAGACGGTCTTACTATGTGCGACGATTACATTTTGATCACATAATGATACTCTTAGACTAAAAGAGGTTATTAAAAAGGGGTTGTCCAATTGGTAGGTCTCAATTTGTTACTTTTCCAATTGGTAGAATTTCTTAGAAGGAAAATCCAACTGGTAGGCCTTTACTTCTGAAAATTTTCACTCCTTGACCCATATTTAAGTTTTACGTTAGATTTTCAGTTAAGTGGGTGATGTGGCTTTTTTTCTTTTCTTTTCTTTTCTTTAATTAGAATGGTATAAATTCCATATTAAATGTCAAAAATACCCTTTTAAAATATGTACTCATGACCCTCTCCTGATTGTATCCTCCCAACTCTCACGCCTCACCAGAAATCTACCACCACCACCACAAATCTACAAACACCCCACCACTATTCCACTGTCCACCAAACACCACATATCACCTCACCAACTTCAATGCTCAAAATAATACTCTCCAATGAAGATGACCCATGATTCCAAAACCACCGCCATTGTTGCACCTCTACCAACAACTTCCATCTCATTTTTCTCTCCTCAATCCTCCCAATCCCAACCCACTTCACCAGGAAAATCACACCTAAAAACCCAGAAAAAGTAAATCAACAAATTATCCCCCCAAACCTAGAAAAAGTTAATTCCAAAAGTGATAGGATGAACACCACGAGTACCCACCCAAAAACAACGATAGTTCGAAAATCATTTCGCCAGTACGGAAAAGTGACATGAGAAAACCACAAAGCCACACACGCATGCTATCGAGAAACACGGTGATTACGAACTTCTCTACAAAGGTTTTCAACCACAAAGTCGTCCCTTCGTCTCTCATATCCATTCTCCCCATCCTCCGTGTTGCTAGTGACTAGTGAGATCGAGAACGAGCGCCCTCATGTTTTCTATCTCTTTTCGTTCCAAACTCTTGTTGTTCTTCAATTTGTTGGTTTTTAATTGAGTTTTGGAGTTTTTTTATATTGTGTTTTTGGTGTTGTGGGTGATTGAATTTGGATAATTGATTGAGATTTTGGCCTTATTGGGCTAAAACTTTGATTGAATGCTGATTCGATTCTTCCAATTCATAAATTGTGGGCTAACAGAGGGGTGGGGGAAGGGGAGAGGAGAGGAGAGAGAATATGGAGGGGGGGGGGGACAGACTTAAGAGAGGCAAGGCTTAGTTGATGGGAAGGGAGAGGGGAGAGAAAATAGAGAAGACTTCTTCCTGCCAAAACTACAACAAGGTATAACGGGAAAGCCATACAAAACTAACGGCAAATTCAGGAAAAGGTCACGGAGTGGAATAGTTAAGAAACACGAGCCTACCAGTTGGATTTCTAACTTAAGAAATTCTACCAATTGGAAAAGTCAGAATCTAAAGCCTACCAATTGGAAACCCCCCTCCCCCCCCAAAAAAAAAAAAAGAAAAAAACTGATACTTTACAGATAAAAAATGTTACTCTCTCCATTTCTCTTAAACATCCTATTTGCTTTTTTAAGGTCAAACTTTGTAAACATTGACCGTAAATAAATAATAAAAAATCTCTATAAATTATGATTTAAAAGTATATGCATTAGATTTCATTTGCAATGTAGTTTTAAGATATCTAATTTTGATAAATTTAAGTTGTATATTTTTATAGATATTGATGGTTAAAGTACGATATTGGAAACCGCGAAAAAGCAAATAGGAAGTGTAAAGAGAAACAGATGCGTACTTTTTAGAGAAAAAATTATTATTATTATTTGAATAAGAGGTATCATTTTTGATTGGCTTACCATGAGACAATCTAATACAAGACTTACTCTAAATATTTTATTATCCTTAAAAGTTATTGTCCTAGATATGGTATGACTAGTGAGAATTACAAATATGATTTTCTTTCCTCTTAAACAAATTCTGAAATAAGTCTGTCTTTTTATATATGGTGAATTCAAATGTATCTTCTTTCTAAGTAATAAAATCACTCTTTTTCACGCAAAAAATCACCATTTTTGTAAATATAAAGGGTCATAAAAAGTAAAATCATATTACCGTATACACTATTTTCGAATAATAAACACACCTTTTTGCCTTTCGGCATGTTTCACTCTTTCTTTTAAGTTATTTTTTTAATCTTAATTCTTTTAAGTTATTTTTTTAACCTTAAATCTCTAAAGTTATTAACACGTGCCAAGCATCCAAAAAAAAAAAGTACACTCCATGTGTCCCATATTAATTTTTACACTTATTTTCTCACAGTCTACAAAACACTAATGTGACCGTAAATAATCTTTATTACTATTTGAATATATAAATTAAAAAAATACTATTAAATATAAATTTAAAAAAAAATAATTATTCTTTTCTTATGGCAGTATAAGTGCATCCTTATTGGTGCTCTTAGAGGTGTGCTTAAATGGTTTTTGGCATTGCTTACCAATAAATGGATTTCTTAGGCAATGGATTTCTTCCGTCAACTGCTTATTTAAGCAGCAGTGGAGATTGAAAAAATGGGACCAGCAAGAAGAGGTAAGGACGACAAAATAAAGGAAAGCGTGAAAATCAATCAATGAAGGTTGTGACACACGTGTAAACAAGGCGCTTGAGAAGAAAATAGTAATGATGTTCGCGAATCAAGGGGCGACATACCATTGTGGTCCCGCCCCACATGCGTCTGCTATGATTTTTTGTTTTTGTCGATTTCCTGGGCCCACACGTTGCTTTATGATGGGTATGTTGTGTGCTTTATATTTTATTTGTCTATTTATTAAAGATATTTATAATGATAAATTAAATAAATAATAATAGTTAAGCATATACATCATTAAACATATATTGTAGTACAAAATATCCTTATGATAAAATTGTAACCTTAAAAATATGAGATTATTTAGTTTCGTTCTCCCATTATTTTTATTGAGACATTTTTATGAAGTTTCAAAAAGATAAAAAATAAATCAACTAAACATTATCTAGTTGAAACAATATCAAAGGTACACAAGAACATCTTTAAAAGCGGTGCTAGAGAGAGAAAGTCTTGTGTGAGGCGGTCTGATGTAATTTTCGCGCTGACGTCACGCATTTGCCGCCATGGCTGTAGGAGGTAAAAGCGGGAGGCCGAAGAACAAAAAACAGGGGGATCACAGTGAAGAGGAGAGTCTGGAGGTTCCGTCACCAAAAACTAATGGTAAATGCTCTGTTGTGCTGGGTGATTTCATCTCGGAATTGCTTGGTTTTCACAAAAGTCAAGAGGAATTAGGGAAAACGAAGGGAAGTGGAAGTGGAAAGTTAAACCCTAACAATGCATCGAGCTCACATACTGAGATGAATTTGGAGGACCTAGGGTTTCCTTTAGAGCCCAAGGTATGGTGGTCGCAATGGTGAGAAGAATGGGAAGAGAGAGAGTTGGGCTGAAGAGGTGGAGGAGGTCATGGCACAGAGGCATTCTGATGTTGAGCCGATCCAAGAACCTATGAAGAAGAAGGGTGAAGAGTGGAAGTGGCTATTCCGGCAGAATCGTGATCCCAATTTGTTGATTTGGGGGAAAATGAGGATATTATCATGGATTTTGATGATATTAAGGATTCAGAACATTGGCAGCATACATTGGTGGGTTTTGTAGTTGGGGGGTAAAGTTTCCTATAATATGTTGTAGAAATTTGTGGATAGTAATTGGAATTTTGCTGGTGCACCTCAAATTCATATCCATTTACATGGGTGGTTTTTGTTGAAATTCCCAACTGAGGAAGCAAAGAAGATGATTCTAGAGAAGGGTCCATGGTATATTGATTATAGACCGTTGATTGTGAAGCCGTGGTCTCCTGATTGATTTTAGTGCAGAGAAAGTCAATAGGGTGCCAGTTTGGGTCACGTATCCAAATCTGGATGTCCAATTTTGGACACAAAAGGGGTTGAGTAAGGTGGGTAGTAAAGTTGGGAAGCCGCTTTTATGCATATAGATACACATCACAGAGAACTAAGATCTCTTATGCCAGATTGCTGGTTGAAGTGGATTTGAGCACTGAGCTTCCAGAGGTGATCAATCTTACTTCACCAACTGGACGCAAGTTTGTGCAAAGGGTCATCTAAGAGAATAGGCCCAAATTTTGCATTAACTGTAATAAAATTGGGCACGAAGCAGCTAGGTGTGGTGTGAAGAGAGTCTGGGTGCTAAAGGAGCTAATGGTGTCAAAGGAGCCAAGGGTGCCAAAGGTCCCTAGTGCTCCTGTTACTACTGATGCAGTAAGTAGGGTTGAGCCAGTTACTCCAGGGATTGTGCAACAGCAGGAGATAGATGGGTTCAGGGTGGTATCCAGGAGGTGCCGTTCTGGTCCTGTACAGTCAAGCTTCCAGACAAAAGAGAGCAGGGGTAACAAGGAAGGTGGTGTTCTGATTTTGAACAATGGCTTTGGGGTATTATTAGAAGATTGGCAAATGGAAGGTGAGGTGTTCTCTGTGGAAGGGAATCCTAGACCACCAGATCAATGATATGGTCAGCTTGGAACATCAGAGGATGTAACAATCCTCTGAAACTGAGGGAGGTAAAGGATTTTTTCTCTCTCATAAATTTGATTTTTTGGCTATTGTAGAATCTAAAATAAAAGAACACAACATGGAAAGGGTCATGAGTACCATGTTTACGGGGGTTCAAGAGTGTGTGTAATCATTCACAGCATTATAATGGGCGTATTTGGTGTGTATGGAAAAGTGATAGAATTGATATTATTGTGGTGCAAATGACAGCCCAAGCAATTCATTTGCAGGTGAAGGGTGAGAATGGATTGGTTTCTCTGTTGACAGTAGTGTATGCTTTCAATCAGGGTGAGAGGAGACTTACACTCTGGGAGGAGCTTAGATCTATGGCTGGGAATGTGAGGGAACCTTGGATAGTAGTCGGTGACTTTAATGTTGTGCTTGGGCCTGATGAGAGGCTGTCTGAGGTTGACCCTGTCATGTCTGAAATTGAAGAGTTTGTGCAGTGTCTTGGTGATTGCTCTCTTGTGGACTTGCCTTATGCTGGACACCAATTCACTTGGTGTAACCGTCAACAAGCTGGTAGTAGAGTTATGAGTAAGCTAGATAGGGTGTTAGGGAACGCTCGGTGGGTTGGACAACAGCTTTCTACTGTGGTTCAGTTTCTTAATCATGGTGTTTTGGATCATTCCCCTAGTCTGATTACCATCAGAGGATATATGAGGAAGGTCCCTAGGACATTCAAGTTTCTTAACTGCTAGACTGAGCATCCAGAGTTTGTGAGTGTTGTTGGCAGGGTTTGGCAACAAAGGATCCTAGGTTGTCCCATGTTCCAGAGTACAAAGAACCTTCAGCTACTTAAGAAGGGGTTGAGACAGCTTTATGGGAAAGATTATGGGAATATTGGAGTCAGAGTGACACAGGTTAGTACTGAGTTGGAGGAGGTTCAAACTCAGCTTCAAACTAGGCCCCAAGATGCCGAGTTAATTGCTAGGGAGAAGAGGTGCATTGATAAATACTGGAAATTGAAAGGTCTAGAGGAGGCCATCTACAAGCAGGGAGCTAAAGGAGTTGAAATCAGTTTGGGGATGGTAATAATGGGTACTTTCATGCAAAAGTCAAAGAAAATTTGGCCAGACAAGCTATTAGAGTACTAAAGGATAAAGATGGGGTGAATCAAACTGATAGCAATGTGATTGAAAATATGATTCTTGAGTTGTATAAAGGGTTATTTGGCAAGGCTCAGCATGTGGTGCCATTTGATGCTGGGTTATTTTGCAATGGCTCTACACTAACTGAAGAACAGCAGAAGAGCATGGAGGAGAAATTTTCAAGATAAGGAAATTAAAGAGGTTGTGTTCAGTATACCTGAAGGGAAAGCACCAGGGTCTAACGGGTATGGTTAAGCTTTTTTCAAGAAAACATGGGATATAGTAGGAGGGGATGTGTATGCAGCAGTGAAAGATTTTTTTTAGCAGTGGCCAGCTGTTGAGAGCTGTTAACTCAACAACCATCTCTTTGATTCCTAAATGCGAGAACCCTACTAGTGTGAGTAAGTACAGGCCCATTGCATGTTGCAATGTCTTGTACAAAATCATCACGAAGCTTTTGACTGAGAGGATGGAGAGTATTGTTCCTGATTTGATTGGTGTTGAGCAGGTTGCATTTGTATAAGGCAGGAGAATAAATGATAATGTTATGTTGGCACATGAACTAGTGCAAAAATATGAGAGGAAGAACATATCTCCGATGGTAATGCTTAAGATTGATGTGAAAAAAGCATATGATTCAGTCAACTGGAAATTCATTGAAGGCATGATGAGAGTGCTACGGTTTTCAGAGTGGTTTATACACAGAGTTATGATCTGTGTGACTTCCTCACAATTTTCAATCAACATCAATGGGTGTTTGATGGGGTTTTTCCATGGGGGCAGGGATTGAGGAAAGGTGACCCGATGTCACCCTATTTGTTCGTGATTTGTATGGAGGGACTGTCTCGAATGCTTAGACAGTTGAAGCATAATAAGGAGTTTAGATATCACCCAAAATGCAGTAGGATAGATCTAACTCACCTTATCTTTGCAGACGATGTGTTAATTTTTACAAGAGGAGACAGAGCATCTGTGTAGGCAGCCATAGCAATCTTCAATAAATTTGCTTGCATGTCTGGTTTGATGGAAAATGAAGCAAAAAGCTGTTTTTACTTTGGAGGAATGGATAGATTGATTAGTGATGCCATTTTACTGGAAACAGGATACCAAGAGGGAACACTCCCTTTTAAGTATCTAGGCATCCCACTCTCTGCTACGAGAATCACTAGAGCTTTGTGTCAAGCTCTGATTAATAAGATCTCAAGGAGGGTTCACCATTGGGCTAGTAGGCTCTTAAGCTATGCAGGGAGACTTCAACTTTGGAACTCGTGATTTTCTCTACACTTAACTACTGGTGCTCTATTTTACTTCTTCTTAAGCAGCTCATTTATGATATAGAGAAGTTGGGGAGAAGGTTTATTTGAGGGAAACTGGGTCAGACACATGCTTTGTTCCCTGTAGCATGGGGGAAAATGTGTAGGAAGAAGGAAAATGGAGGCATTCAGGTGAAAAACATTGGCGTGTGGAATATTGCTGCTACAAGTAAACACATTTGGTGGATAGAAGCTGGTAGAGAAGGGAGTTGGGCTCAATGGGTTAGATCCTATCTCCTGCATACTGAAAGCATTTGGCAGGTAAGAAGTAAAGTTGGACATTCCTGCCTGTGGAAGAAAATTTTATATGTTAGAGATATGCTAGTGGATAAGTGTGGTTCAGTTGATTTGGGGAGGGAAAAGATTCAAAGCATGGTGACAGGGGGAAGTTTGCTATAAGTAAAGTTTATCAGGTGCTTGAGGCACCAACACCAACTGTTCCTTGGCACAGGTTGGTATGGGATAGAGGTGTTAGACCGCGGCACAACTTTGTTGCCTGGTTGGCGTGCCAACGGAAGCTTATGACCAGATCTGTCCTAGTGACCAGAGGGATGGTGGTGGATACAAGATGTGGAATGTGCAATCAGGACACTGAATACTGTGATCATTTATTCTTTAGATGTCCAGTTTCAGCTGAGGTTTGGAGGCTTATTCTGAGGTGGTTGGGTATCAGGAGATGATGCTTGAGTTTTGGACATGAGATAAGGTGGTTTGCACGACATTTCAAGGGGAAAGCCATGAAGAACAAGATCTGGAGGAGTGCACTCAGTGCTACAATCTATGAGCTATGGCATGAGCGCAATTTGAGGATCTTTCAACAAATATTGTGACCTGCACAGGTTATAGTTAGAGACATCCAATACTGTATATGTGCTAGACTTATAGCAATGTATAGGGATAGAGCAGAGATTGTTTTACAATAGATGTAATAGGGAGTTATAGTTTGTTTCTTGCTTTTTTGATAGGGGGGAGGGTATAGGATGCTTCCTATTCCTCGTGACTGATTGTAGGTGATTGATGATTTTGAGGATGCTACTTTGGCATGCCTCTGGTCAATAGAATATACTAATCTCCAAAAAAGAAAAAAACATTATCTAGTTGAAATCTTCCACTTTAAATTTTACCTACTCCTTTTACTGAAAATATTATCACCATTTAAATTGTAAAAACTCAAGTTATCTAATTGAAATCTCCAACTTCAAACAAATTCATTCATTTTTCTTACATCATTTATCACCACTCACAATCAAAAAAATAATTACAAATTTGTGTATAAATTCAGTCCCCATGACTAGTTAATTTCACACCATTTTTGCTCATCTGAAGTTAGGAAAAACAAAAATCTCTCTAGTCAATTAAATTGCAAAATGAGTGAGTTGACTGAATACTATGATGTGTTGAGAAATCCTGAAAATCCAAATAACCAATATAACAACTCCCAAGTCCTAATATCCAAACTTCCAAAATTCACACTCCCAACATCCAAACTCACATTATCCAAATGTAGACTCTCAAGATGGTATAAAAAACTTGTGGGGGTAAATAAGTAGCGCCTTTTAAGCAACCTAGAAAAGTGTGCTTAAAAGTGAGGTGACAAATTAAATAATACTCCGTATTTTAGCAACATTAGGGGGTGCTATCAATAAGGATGTCTAAGGGCTCGTTCTTTTCAACTGGAAACTGGGAGAAACCGGACAAAACTGGTGAAAACTGGGAAGTCTAACTTGGTAACTGGGAAAAATTGGGTGAAACTGGGAGAAACTGGGAAAAACAAAAAGTTGTTTAATTTTCACTGTTAATAATAATAATAATAATAATAATAATAATAATAATAATAATAATAATAATAATAATAATAATAGTAATAAATAATAATATTTAATGATAATACTAACAATATTAATATTAATATTAATAATATATTATTATTATTCTATTGATTATTATTATTGTTATTATTATTATTATCATTATTATTATTATTATTGTTGTTGTTGTTGTTGTTATCATTATTATTAAAACTAGTAAAAACAGGACAAACTTAACAAAATTAGGCAAAACTGAAAACCAATTGAAAAGAACATGCCCGAGTAACACTACCATTTTCTTTCCCCCTCAAAAGAATTGTGTTTTTGGACAAAGAAGCCCTCGAAAAGAGTATCACGCGGGAGATGGAAAGAGCATGAGAGGAAGCAGCTGGTTTTCTGGTGGTAACTAGTGTTTGTCTCATCAGACCTTCCTTTTTTCCTTTTTTGTTAAACAGAGACCACCAATTGAATCAATGTATGGTTTAGACTTTACACCTTTTGCCTAAAATGTTCATGCATGTTCATTGTTTCCCCCTTAGCAGCTTTATTTTTGAGGCCAAAACCCTTTTGTTCTTCAGTCTTCTGGGTTACTTCTCAGTGAGTTTTCTCACTCTCTCTCTCCTTTTTTTCTCTTTTATTTATGCATTTTAGATAATGGTTTTTTTTTTTTTTAAATTTCTTTCTTGGACAAGGTGTAGATGTAATTGTATAGTACTTATTTTCTCATTTTTGCTGTCTACATCGAATTTATTGAGATGGGTGTTGTTTTAATTCCTCATTCTTTTGCCTGATTAGAAAGCTCAGTTCCCAATTTAGCCGTGTATGTTGGGTGTTTGACAATATTCCATTATCGGGTTGTGTTGGGGTTTACATGGAGAGTGGCTTTTGGGGTTTGTTCATGTGTTCTAAAGATTGATGAAAATGGTCCGAATTTGTTTGCTTTTTGCCCTCATTATTTTAATTTCATACTGAAATATACTATGATTTTGTGGAGGTTCATTTATTAAGGTAGATTTGCTTGTGATACATCTGAGTAAAGATTCTCATGGGATTCTTCAAGAGTACCCTATCTATTTTTCTCTTGATTGAAGTTCTTTGTTGGTAGTTAATGTTTTGATTTTTCAACCTTATAATATGGGTTTATGCATTGCTGTGATCTCCTTGTTCACTTGTATTATTTTAAACCCAGTAGATGCTTTCTGTCTACTATTCTGGTGTTATCTTCAACTGATACCCAGATGCTGTTTTCCGTTGCAGATTTTTCGAGCTTCCACGGTGTACTAACGGTAACATTAGTTTTAATATAATTTGGTGAAGTGAGAGGGTTTGATTAGTATTTGATTAATGGGTTTTGGAACTTGGAGCTTTAAAGAGCACATTGGAGGTGTTGGGTATGAATCTTTATATTGCTTTAAAATAAGGAGGAATTGAGAACAGAAAGTAAGCAGCAAGAGAGAGATTATATAAAGAAATAGAGAAAGGTGGGTAGTGAGTTTGGAGTCAGATAGTTGCTTGTGGGTGTCACTGCTTCTGGGAATTATTTTAGTGGTTTTAATCTGTTGGCTATGTCTCCTAAGCTCACTTGCTGCGCCCGGGGTCCATGGGCTTTGCCGCCGACCAGGGAAACAGGCACTTCTTTGGTTCTCTTGTCATTCAAGAGAGGTCTTTATTAAAAAAGTTAATCTCATTTCCATCTCTTTTTCTTTCCGTCTCCATCTTGCCTTAGTTCCTTGTTAAGATTCGGTCACGTTGGCTGCATATGTCCTTGTCCTCATTGAGATCTTTTCCACATTGTCTTGAAATTAGACCATTGGTTAAAACCAGTTATATGGTCCCCACACCCTGGGGGGTTTAAATGTTCCATATTCAGAAAAAATTTCTTGGTTATTGTATATGCTTGATGATTGTGGATGCGCTTGTATTGTTGTGCAATAGTTAATCAAGGATCAATTAGTCTTCTACTGGGGAGGGCACATCTTTGAGTAGAACTAAAGAGAAACCAGATCTTTGCGGGTCGCGATGAAGTTTATGAAACTTGGATCAAAGCCAGATACATTTCAAAGTGAAGATAAAAATGTCAGGTGAGATCTTTGAGTCAAAAATGGGGATGTGAACTAGTGTCATTTGCATCTATGCTGCCTCCAGATTTATTGTTGTTCTATTTTGTGTAACTTACTAACCTGTTGCTTGCATTTCTGTGGGTTTATCTAGTTAATAACCCTCATGCTGGGGAGTTTTGGAAATTTTGGTCCATGAATTAGTTGATTACTTGATGTTATAAACTTCCACCTGAGTCCCTGTGATCAGAAGTTGTGGGTTGTGGCAATTGGTGGCCCTATCTCAACATGATTAGCAGTGATTATCTAAATCTAGGTTTTCATATTCTGTTTGAGCTGGAATTACTTCTTCCTTTTTTTTTTCTCTTTTCCTCAGTGTAGATTTTGGATTTTTTTGCCTTCATAGCTCGCTCGTGATAGAGAGAACCTTCCCCAAGTCGATCACTTTAGTGAATCTGTGCGAAAAGAAAGGAATTTATGCGATATCCGTAATCAGAAGAGAAAAACATTTGTGATATCCATAAACAAAACATCCAGCACTGTGCAACTGCTTTATATTAGGTGTGTAGATGTGCTTAGGGAACAACGAAAAACATTACAACATTCATTGCACTGTCTAATTACATCGAACAATGTGATTGCAGCAGCAGAATAGAGTTTCCTGCATATGACACCTGTGGCTTCTAGATGTAGAATAACTGTATCTTCTTTGTGTTTTCCTGTGTTATTTCTGGCACTGGCTCCAGCTCAAAATATTTGATTAGTAGACTTTTGCAGAACTCTGGATAGTTTGGAATATTAATAAAACTATTCAATATTAGATGTTTAAGTATTTAGAGGTCTTCAGGCATTCTTGTCTCTATGCCGACTTTGCTGTATATGGTAGACCTGTATGTGAGAAGTTGAGAAGATTCCGAGTGTGAACTTGATTGGTTTGGTGTGCCTAAAAGCTTATTCTTTGACAGAAAACCTTTGAGAGACTAGTGGGCCCTTATCTATCAAGAACCTAGGACGTCCTGGGCAATTAAGATCAGATCAAACGAGGGCAAATGTTGAAACTTTTGACAATAATGTTTTGAATGACTTATTGGTTCAAACATGATCAGCAGACCAACTTACAGAATGATACGTGTAGTTAGTCATCAATTCTAGAGTTGTAAGGCATGTTCAGTTCCGGATTTCTGAAAGGTGTGGTGTGACAGATTTTAGCACTTCAATGCTTCAATTCCTTTAGTGATCATGTTTACTTCACTTCAATGCTTGAGACTGTCATAGACTTCTAGTAACGAACTAGAGCGACATTTGTATTATTCTTTTTTTTTTTTTACTTTTTTTTTTCCTTTTTTTTTTTTTTGCGCTTTAGGAACGTGCCATTATTGCACACATAAGATCTTCTTAATTAACAATTAATTGACTGTCATTGTGTGAGGATGAGGTGGGAGCACAAGTGGTATGTGCCCCACTCTCACAACCCAGTGGTCAGGGATTCAAATCCTCATTCATGTAAGGAAAATAAAAGCTCATCTACCTTTCTTTGCAGAGAGGGTCTCCTCCTCTGCTTGAGCCCGTCAGCCCATCTAAGATGGGTTGGCTTCCCCGGCGCGTGTGATCTGCGGGATATTGTATGCGTCCTTGTAGGAAAAAAAAAAAATTGACTGTCAATGTGTAGTAATTCAGTGGCTTAAAATGTAAGGCATTGAAGTTATGTTGTGGTAACATTTGTGATCTACACTACAGTTTGTTATTTTGTTTCACAAAGCTGTATCCCTTATGACTTACTAATGAATCATACTAAAACATGCACGAAGCATATCTATCCTCTGCATGGAAAAATTAGGAACTAACTCTTACATGGCTATGATTACCTTATGGACTATGTTTATAATTGGCTATAGCCACGATCACTGTCACATGGTACGTGGTACGTTTCAGTACACGGAACGGGTACGGGAGCGTAATTCGCTACCTAAGTTGTTCATTGCCCTAGTGAGAGGCTCAGCGAATTGTGTTCCCGGTATGCAGTACGCCAATTCAGGAACGCAATTTGCTGGGGGTTTCAGCGAATTATGTGACGCTGGCCACGATAATTGTTGCTTGAAGGAGCAGTAGCCTTGTTCATACATCTCAAGGTGATTGTTGCTTAGGTGAAGCAGAAGCCCTTGTTCGTACATCTTTCTTTGTAAAAACCCTTATCAATCATGTTCAACAACTTAGCTAGTTGACACTAAAAACAATCATCTGTATGCCAGTACTTGGCATGAGTGCATGGCAGCAGCTCTCTTAGAATAATGAAGACTACAACCATAGCCTAGTATGGTCCTGTTTTTAGCAAGTACTTCAGACTTTAATTTGAAACCTTCTTCATTCTTGCACATTTTGATATTTTTATTTCGTGCTTCAATGTTTGGTAAATTTCATCAAATACATGCAATTTGTGAAGACCTGGATGTCAGTGATAGTTTAGTGTATTGGTGTGATGAAATCTCTTAGATCCTCCTAGAACTTACTTGAATATTAACAGAAAATTAATAAAATTTGCAGGTATGTCGCAACAGAGATGGCTACTGACATCATTGTAAATGTTGGGGATGTGAAGTTTCATCTGCACAAGGTATGACAATAAAATCTAATGTGTTTTTCTCCAGGATTGCCAGTCTTGTACCCTTTGAGAGCCTTCGCAAGAAAAATAACAGTGCAAGTTTGTTTTCTTGTGTTTTGCTTGAAGCTCAAGTTTTACAAGAATTTCTCATAAAATTAGTTCTAGTAAAAAATTGTCTTTCCCTTTGCTCAGCATTGACGCGAATATCATATTCAGTCTCGTATGACTGGAATTGGAGAATCTTCATAAATAATACCTCACTGGTGTCTAAGTAGGTGGACCTAGAAAGATGTTGTTAGTACTAGCTCATGAAAAAGCATTGGTTAGTAGCTCTGAGATTTGTAAACCATTAATAGAGCTCTGAGTTGATCATTTGCAAATATTTTTTCTTTCTAGTTGATTGACTGCTGACAGCCTCTTCATTCCATCCAACCCTGGCTTTCTTTTTTTGGGGGGGGGGGGGGAGTGGGGAAGCCGAAATCTCGTCTTTGTATGTTTGATTTTGGCATGGGTTAGCAGCTTTTCATGTCACTAACTTCCTAGATAGCTGCATCATTGTAGCAATATTGGTGATAACATAACTAATGGGAAGGACTAATTTCTGTTCTCAGTTCCCTCTGCTGTCAAAAAGCTCCCGGTTGCAGCAGATGGTTGCTACAACAAATGAACAGAGCAGTGATGAAGTGAATATTACAGACGTCCCTGGAGGACCAGCTGCCTTTGAAATTTGTGCCAAGTTCTGTTACGGAATGGTTGTTACCTTGAATGCTCACAATGTTGTTGCTGCTCGTTGCGCTGCTGAGTACCTTGGGATGCATGAAACGGTGGAAAAAGGAAATCTTGGATACAAAATTGATGTGTTCCTCAATTCCAGCATTTTCAGGAGCTGGAAGGACTCTATAGTAGTTCTGCAGACAACTAAGTCTCTGCTCCCATGGTCAGAGGACCTAAAATTAATTAGCCATTGTATTGATGCTGTTGCTTCCAAGGCCTCAGCTGATACTTCACATGTGGACTGGTCCTACTCATATAACCGGAAAAAACTTCCAGAGGAAAATGGAAATGATCCAAATTATGTTGGTGTTAGAGGCTACAAAGTGGTGCCAAAGGACTGGTGGGTAGAGGACTTGTGTGAGCTTGAGGTTGATTTGTATAAGAGGGTGATAGTCAGCATCAAAAGCAAAGACATTATTTCTGGTGAAGTGATTGGAGAAGCTCTGAAAGCTTATGCCTATCGAAAATTCCCTGGTCTTATAAAGGGCGTGACACAATCCAGTGACTTAACAAATTATCGATCTACTGTGGATGCAATCATTGGCCTGCTCCCTGCAGAAAAAGGATGTGTTTCCTGTAGTTTCTTGCTGAAACTGTTAAAAGCAGCTATCTTAGTAGACTGTGGTGAAGTGGCAAGGCAAGGATTGATGAAGAATATAGGACAGCAGCTAGAGCAGGCCACTGTGGGTGATCTTTTGATAAGAGCGCCAGAAAGGGATACTTTGATGTATGACGTTGATATTGTAAAGAACATAGTTCATGAGTTTTTAACCCGAGATCACAATTCTGAAATTGAATTGTTGGAGGGAGAGGGGGCTCTAGAAATTGGAAAACCAGGAATATTGTCAGAAGCGTCAAAGCTGATGGTGGCCAAGTTAATTGATGGATACCTAGCTGAAATAGCGAGGGATCCCAATCTACCTCTGTCAAAGTTTGTTGAACTTGCGGAAATGTTATCTGGCATATCAAGGCCAGGGCATGATGGGCTGTATCGTGCCATTGACATGTACCTCAAGGTATGGTCTCTATTTTCATTTTGCATTATTTTAGGAAACTGAGTCCATGAACTTTTTTGCATGTGAATTAGGAATACCTGTGTTCTTCGAACTTTGCTATAGTTGCAGGTCAAGGTCTTGGATGCTCAGTTAAAAACCATAATTCTTCTCTTTTGGTCAAAACTCATGATACTGCTGTTGGTATTGTCGTGTTGTATTTTGCTGAAATATTTCCTACTCTAACACCTATATCTGAAACCTACTTGTTGATCTTGGGTTGGTTCTTTCTTGTTAATGAAACCAAAGTTCTGTCAAACTGATGTCCCCCCCGCCCCCAAATCCCCAGTGAAGAAGAAAGGAAGACCAAACTATTGCTTTTTCTGTACAGATTTGATTTTCAGAATTTTTTGCTTTTACTACGACCATGATTTTTTTTGTAGCTTAATGCTTTAACCAGGACTTAAACCAAAGCGGGGTAAGGTGAAATTGGGGGTTTAGTGGTTGGTGGGGAACCAAATTTGAAGAACAGCTCTTTTCTTTTGTTTTTGTTTGTTTGCTTATCCCCTCCTCCTCCCCCCCCCCCCCCTCTGGAAAAATGCTGATCATGTTGGGGTTGTAAATGCAGGAGCACGCTGGAATTAGCAAGAGTGAAAGGAAGAGGATTTGTAGGCTGATGGACTGCAAGAAGCTATCAGTTGAAGCATGCATGCATGCTGTGCAGAACGAGAGACTTCCCATGCGGGTGATTGTCCAGGTACTTTTCTTCGAGCAGGTTCGTGCTGCTGCTACATCAGGGACAAGCACTCCTGATCTACCGCATAGCATCAGAGACTTAAACAGTGGGTCCCGTAGAAGTTCAAGATCAACACCTAATGGGGATGAAGAATGGGATGCTGTGGCTACAGCAGAGGAACTGAAGGCCCTGAAGAGTGAATTAGCTGCTTTGAAGTTGGAGAATGGAAGGGGGAGTGAGCGGATTGGAGAAGGTAGAGGTGGTGTTGACAAGGCTGCGCTTCATAAAATGAAAGGGCTGCTTATAACAAAGAAGATTTTTAACAAGCTTTGGTCTAACAAGAGCGGGAATGGCGAGACAAGTGGTTCAGATTCATCAGAGAGCCCTAGCACAGCAAACCCTGAAGATCTTAAGTCCACGCCTTCCAGAAATAGAAGGGTTTCGGTCTCTTAGTGCAATAGTCTTTCTGTTGGTTACTCCTTATTGCTTTTAACTGGGTAAAACCCTTTTTGTCCCTCTCCTTATCTCAAAATAACATTAGGATGTCCAGAACTAGTGGTTTATATTCCTTTTTGATTAAAAGGTAAGCATATATAGTTGGGAAAATCTTTGTACTTAATGTCGTAATTGGAAATGTGCAATGGCAGCTTCAAAGATCAAGGGTTGGCTTCATAGACCTGTGTCCAAGCTCACTCTGTTTTTTTGCATGCTACCCCAAATTGATTTAGCACAACAATTCTATACACGACTTTATTGGGGAAGACTCTCTTCTGCTTACAAGCCCATTTGAACCAATATTCACAAGAGGTTACCTGCAAGTGGCTGCAATATCCTTATATTTAAATATTTTGACAGGTACCTGCAATATCATGAAACGATTTTACACGAAACCTACTGGTAGTATAAGAAATAAGCAGCAACAACAACAACCCAGTAAATGTCCCGCCGAGGGCGGTGTCTGCGGAAGTCCGGATGTACGTAGCCTTACCCCTAACTAGTCGCCTAGTAGGGAGGCTTTTTCCGAATAGTACAAGAAATAAGCAACACCAAGAAATTTATGGAGCTGGTTGCAGTGCAGTGAATACCAAGGGCAAGGAGTAGTACTTACCTCATTTTGAAACATTGGAAACTTCAGATTTATTTCTGACACATATTATCAATATATATTACTCCATTTGATAAAGATATACTCTCCATTATCGATATATTAACACATAAGAAACAATAGAACAGGGGAAGATGATAAATGGAATTTGGATTAAATTTCAGAAACACTTCTAATTAGCTAATTTAATCAGATTCCTGTCATAAACAAAAAGAAAAGAACAAAATTCACCATGTAAAATGAGAAATGGACAATCATGTAGTGTCATATAATGAGCAGCCTTTACCATTATCTCATACTAGTATAATTTAAACTTAACTTGGGAGGCATTTAGTTACTTTCTCTTGTTATAACACTCTCAACAAACTTCCTAAAGGATTCAACTGCAAAGGAACTTTCCCGCGGCTCAGTAATCTTGAAATCCTTGACAGAGTGCCTCCAACATTTGAGAGGGAAATCTGACGAATAGCAACAGCAGTTCGTCTCCGTTGGCTCCTTATAAGTGAACTGGAATACAGTGGGAAACAAAATGTACTCATTATAAGAGAAACAACAATCGCAGAATCGAGATTTCTTTGTGAAACATTTTCCTTGTTGATTGGCTAGGCTATGGATGAAAACTTGCATAAAGCTAGGTTTCGAATACGAATGTCATGTATAGTCGAACTATACTCGTTACATATCACTTTCATACTTCAAAATCACTCAACAATGAAACTAAAATATCCTTCCAGTTCTATTTACTTCTCGGACTAAAATGATGTCTGCAAATAAAACCAAAACGCTGATCAAAGCAAATACCTTGAATAGGTATTACATATGAAGCGAGTTGTGGTGTTGTAGGTAATTAGCTAAGGACTAAGGTTTGTAATCATTACTTCAATGACTTGAAAACCAGCTGATGAAGAATGAAGTAAAGAAATTTAAGAAATTATGCAGTGGACTTTTGATTAAGAAGGCAATACCTTGATGAACATGTTAATAGATTCGGGGTGATCTAATACGTGCACTGTTTTTGGCCGAGGAACTAGCCAAAGCATAGCATCCATAATTTCTGTAAGAGGTTTTCTTTCGCCATTCATATTTAGCTTCAAGTTTTCAACTTCACTTTGAGGAGGGCAAAGACTTTGTCTCATTTCCCGCAGAATCATCACATCCTTTGCAATTAAAAAGAACAACAACAACAAATGTCAGCATTGTATTACATGATGATCAAAATAAGGCAGAGTTAAGAAAGAAAGATGGCAAAGAGTACCTCAATACAGAAATTAGTAGCTATGGTCAAATCCTTGGAATGTCTAAGCTTCACGAGCAATCCAAGGAGATCGGCATACCATGTACTATCCTTTTTCCGTAAATAATAGCTATTTAGCTTGATGCTTGCATTTGTCAGTGTAGGAAGTTCTGGTGAGAGGTCGATGATTTTCGTTAAAGGATTACAAGTAAAAGTACATAGGTTTGGACAATCTATCTCAACTGTATCCACCTTTTCACATTTTTCAAGGTACAGTGTACGAAGCTGATTGTGAAAGATGCTTATGTTCCCCAATTGATTGCAACTTTCTAGGCATAGAACCTTGAGGTTGTCAAGTTCCAAAAGATGGACGTTCAACCAATCGACTGTAATGTCGCAACTAGACAACTCTAAATGCGTTAACTTCTGACAAGAACAGAGCTGAAACCGATCTACAATTTTGCAATCTGTGATCCTCAGAGTTTGAAGTGTAGCACTTGTTAAAGTACCAATGTAATCCAGCACATTACAGTGAAGAATGACTAACGTCTTCAGGTGGGAAAATTGCTGTTTAATATTGCTTCTGGCCCAGACATCAATCCTGACATTCAAATACCATAATTCTAAATATGTCAATGCACTGACGGAAACCCAGACAAGCTCACAAGCTTTACGAATATTGCAATCTCCAATATAAGACAAACACTCAAGATTAGGTGCATTGATTTCAACCCTTTCCAGATCATCAGAGATGTATTGTATCCAGAGCTTTCTCAGCATAAGAAGACCCGAAACATTGAAAAATTTCAAGCCACAGCAGTGGAAGGTCAAATTCTCAATAGCAGTGCAACCAGCAATTATATTTTCAACCATTAACACATCAATACGGACCTTATTTAGTTCGAGTTGTCGAAGGGATGGGAGATCGACTTTGAAGGCCCCAGTTAAATTACAATGGCTTAAACGTAAGTTGGTTATTGATTGTGTAGTGAATACACTTGGGCACATCATAGCGAACTTTGTCATCGTAAACCTGAGCAATATAAGGGTTGATGTCAATAACTAGCTCCTGGTTTTTCAAGTGATCCAAACAAGAGGTGATTTCTTGGTTTAACTCGGCCAATGGTGGAAGATAAATTTCAAGCTTTTCGATCCTGACTGTATCCGTATGATCAAGCTTTCTGCTACTTAGAGCTTTATCCAGGCACTCAAGAAACCGCAAAGTTTTGTCCTTGATAGTATCTGGTGCACTCCAACGCAGACTGCCGTGATCCATTATTCTCCACTTATCATTATAGTGGGATCTCCAGGTATAGTTTCCCAAATGAAGATATGGAAGGTTGATCCATTCATACCTCCAGGTCTTTGAAAGGAGGCTCGCTGCAATGGCGGCTTTGATGCTTAGACGTGAGAGTATGCTGTGCCTTATATTGCTTGGCAACTTTGATAATCGGTCTGTACCTTCCTGGCTAATCTCTTGCTTCTTCATCATCCAAAGCTAATTAATCAGCTTTAGTGTTGCCTAATTATTTTGGCCAAAATCTGCCAATGTCAAATGAATTCAATAAATCCTAAGAACAATTTCATAATCATCTATGGTTTTTAGTACGCCATAGTATTAGTATCCATCTTAATAAATGTCTATAGGTAAAATTCGGGAGCATAGAACGCGCCACATAGGATTGTCATGTAAGCAAACAACTACAACAAAAATCAATCAAGATTTTGGATAATGGAATATAGAGTTTGGCTTGTCGAAAACCACGTACTTTAGTTTTTGGAGGGTTATGACTTATAGCTAGATCTTCATCAAACAACAAGTCTTGTATGAAACCAATTCACAGGAAAAATGGGTCACAATTTAGATATCTAGGGGTCACTTTATTATGAGCAGTGACCCTTGGTTCACTAAAAAGTGACCCTAGTCTCACCAAAAGTTACAATAAGACCATCTCAAACAAGTTTTTGTGTTCATCAAATAAATAATCTAATATAGCTTTTTCTACATGTGTCACTAATAAAAACTTCTATACCATCAACTTTGGATCAAAAAGTATTTTACAACGAGATGCATTTACAATATGTTTATAAGAATTATGTAAGATCGATGGAATGTTAATTCCAATAACAATGTTTTTAAGAAAAACTGAAATTTAGAAAATAATAAATGAGCTTAATTATTAGTATAGTTATATACTAGGACAAGGTTATCATAAGAGAAAAAAAAAAAATAAGAAAAGAAAAAAGAAAGGGCATCTTATGTAGGTATATACCTGGACAGGGTTCAGTGGCGGACCTAGGTATGGGGTAAATTGACCCCAATTTTATTTTTTTAAAGTTTTTTCCCCTTTGTTATACAAACTTTTTGTGAGCAAATCATTATTTCTTAAAAAAAATAAATTATAGGTGCATCTACAATATATTTTTTTTAAGAAAAGAGAATTCTTTCATTCATAAAAAGCTATCCAACATCTACAAAGATTAACATCTCAAAAAAAATAGGAAAATTGGCTGTCAATAATCCGAAGTTTGGGTCGTCCGCCGCGAATAATCCCAAGTTTGCTTTCAGCCCCAAATAATCCGAAGTTCAGACCCACCCGCCCAAAATACTTTAAATGAAGACGCTGTTAGACTTCCGTTAACCACCGTTACTAATTTCACCCCAAACCAATTTTTTCATCCTTTCTCTCTCCCCTTCATCTTCAACCTTTTCTTCATCTTCAACCTCCTCTTTTCCCTCACACACACATACTCAAACCTCCAATCACCATTGTCGCCCCCAATTTCATGTCAAATTAAGCAAATTAAAAACATCATCCCACCCAAACTCAAATTTTCTCTCTTCCCCAAACTCCAAATTTCACCAAAGTCCCCAATTAATTTCACACCCTTCCATTTTAACATTAACAATGGAGAGAGAGACTAGGGACTTTGGTGTCAATCTAACCCATTACGCTATACAAGTATACAATCATAGTCAAAATAATCTTAAAATGATTGGTTTAGTAATTGAAGCATCTACTATTTTCATACGACAACAACAACCCAGTAAGTATCCCGCCTAGGGCGGGGTTTGGGGAGGTCCAGATGTATGCAGTCTTACCCCTAACTAGTCGCCTAGAAGACTGTTTCCGAAAGACCCACAAAAACCTTTTTTTTTTTTTTTTTAAATACATTTTCAAAAAGGTTTTTTTTGTTTTTTGTTTTTTTTTTTTTAAAGCAATAAAGAATGATCAAACGGGCAAGAGAAGTAAAGCATTAAACATACTAACACAAGATATTACTATTTGAACAACATAAAGTGACGGAGACGCTACAGGCTATAAACAAAATGACTCAACCTCTAGTACTAGCCAATGGACAACCATAATCTAACGAGGATCCTCTACACGAATCCTGCTACGCCATAATTTCCTATCTAGGACCAAGTCCTCTGTAAGCTCTAGAAGGGTCAAATCCTGCCTGATTACCTCTCCCAAAGTCTTCTTCGGGCGTCCTCTTCTTCGTTTACAGTCACTAAGTGTAATTCTCTCACACCTTCTCACCGGTGCATCTCGATGTCTCCTTCTCACATGCCCAAGCCACCTAAGCCTTGTTTCTCGCATCTTGTTGTCAATATCGGTCACTCCCACCTTGCCTCTCAATACTTCGTTCCTAATTCTATCTCTTCTTGTAGAGTTGCACATCCATCGAAGCATCCTCATCTCGGTCACCCGCATCTTCTGCACATGCACCTGCCTCACCGGCCAACACTCCACCCCATATAGCATAGCTGGCCTGATGGCTGTACAATAAAATTTGCCTTTAAGTTTTAGTGGAATTTTTCTGTCACATAGAACTCCCATTGCACTCCTCCACTTTAGTCACCCTGTTCTGATACGATGAGTCACGTCATCATCAATCTCGCCGTTGCCCTGTATTATTGAACCGAGATATTTGAAACAATCCCTCTTCGGTACCACTTCAGTACCAATCTTAATCTCCATATCCGAGGCAACCCCATCTCTTGTAAATTTGCCTTCCAAGTACTCGGTCTTTGTCCTACTTAACTTAAATCCCTTTGACTCTAGTGTATCCCGCCAAAGTTCTAGTTTGGCGTTAACACCTTCTCTAGTCTCGTCTATCAAAACAATGTCGTCGACAAACTATTTTCATACGACGAAATTCAAAATTGATTAGTTAATGGGGAATGCAAATTTATGGCCAAAATTCAGGAAATAAAAGAAACCCACACAAGTCGGTCAAGCACTTCTATTGAGGTTCATTCTTCAAATCTGATTCTCCAGGTTATTTGAGGTATTAATTAATTGTTTTTTACTCTAACAATATCAATTCAGTTTCACCTAAAGGTATACCACCATAGTATTAATCAAACTAGCAAGCTAAGCAGCAAATTTGCTATATTTCAACTAGAAATTAAACGATTAAGACAATTGAGCAGCAAAATATATTGCAAGAACAAAACAGAAATCACCTATATCAAACAACAAAATGAAATTAGATTGTGAGGGAGAGGGATATCACGCTACGAAATGCGGGTAATAGTGCTCACAGTTACAAATTTGCTTGTCATCGATATGGCGTAATGGGTTAGATTAAAATTTCAACATTTCAATTTCATTCTTCATTTTGCTACTTAATTTTTATTGTTTGTGATTGTTAAAATAGAAGGGTGTGAAATTGAATTGGATATTTTGGTGAGATTTGGGGTTTGGGGAAGAGAGGGAATTTGAGTTTGGGTGGGATGATGTTTTTAATTTGCTCAATTTGACATGGAATTGGGGGTGACAATGGTAGTTGGAGGTTTAAATGTGTGTGTGTGTGAGGTAGAAAGGAGGTTGAAGATGAAGAGGAGAGAGAAAGGATGAAAAAAAGGGTTTTAGGTGCAATTAGTAACGACGGTTAAGTGTGGTTAACGGAAGTCTAACACCGTCTTCATTTAAAGTGTTTTGGGAGGATGGGTCTGAACTTCGGATTATTCAAGGCTAAAAGCAAACTTGGGATTATTCGCGGCGAAAGGCCCAAACTTTGGATTATTGGCAGCCAATTTTCCAAAAAAATATAGATCTAATTCCATCTACAATTTTGACCCCTTATTTAAAATTGCACTCATTAAAATATTTCTGTGTACGCCACTTATAAGGTTATCAAAAAAGGAAAAGAAAAAAAGAAAGGGCATATAATTACCTAGGAATGGGCTCCGTTGATTGAGCTATGGGACTGGACCAAACTAGGTCGGCTTGTACCGCTAGTTTTACCCTGCAGGCCTGCAGCAGTTATAAATGCTCAACTAATAATCCGAGAACCTGCATAGTGAAGATGCTTCGTTAGTCAATCTCATTTGTATAAATCTCTATTTGTAATGCTACAAACATTAGAGGGTTTTTTACGTGTCACTTCATAACATATAAACCAGCTAGCCAAACTATGGTTTTAGCTTCATCACCATGGGGAGGAAACCTCTCATAAAACCTTATATTGGAGATGCTCTAATGACTTCATAAAATATATATGGTTGTAGTTAAACCAAAAAATATGGTTGTAATTAGGGTGTGTTCTTTTCCACTTAGGCTCCGTTCTTTTCATTGAAAAGTGAACTGAATTGATATTTTTAACTTGACCTTTAACCATTTAAACCTTGTCCAAGCATATATAATATTGGACTCATTTGAAAGTATCGAAATCTTTCCAATCACATTTATTTCAGAATAAAAAGTTATTTAAGGGATAAAATTACACAAAAAGTGAACTGAATCCAACTGAACTAAAATTTAAGTGAAATTAAGCTGAGAAGAACGGAGCCTTACTCAATAATTGGTTAAGTTCAATGAAATGCATAGCCTTGAACATAAAGGTATCCTAAACTTCAGCAACAATTTATAAATGGTTGTTATATTCACCTGGAGAAATTATTGCATAGTCCAGGAGCATTACTCCCTCCTCTCACAAAATAAGTGGAGCCCACCCTAAATTTAAACTAATAATTTTCTATTTTGTGAGTGGAGGGAGCAATGCTCCTGGACTGCACAATAATTCCTCTATTCACCTGGGGGAAATAATGAACTGAACATGGTAGAATGATTTTTTTCTGCCTGACGTTGAACTGATTAAACTGACGAAAACAGAGCCAAATTATTGCTTTGAAATATCTACCATTAATCACGAGTTATAATGAAAATCAACACCAAACAAATTACCATGAAAGCAATCAAAATTAGCTATACCACTAACAAAATCTTTTAGAACAATTGATTAAGCGTATAATAAACTGTGGTTTAATACCAACATACAATACAAGATGCAAAATAGAGATGAAAACTTACCAAAAATATGCTTGGCAGAATAATATTGAACACAATTCTCAACTGATGTTTTTCTCTTGATTTCATGAGAGTGTAGTCAATTCTTTGAATGATTTTCTTCTGAAAATCTATTTGATTGATCAGTTAAGTACGGATCTATGGAGAAGGAGAAGGAAAAAAAAGGAGGACGGACACTACCCTAAATTTATGGTTGGAGTTGGAGTAGGAGTTGGAGTTGGAGCGTGGAGCATGCATTAGGTGTTTGTAGCAAAAAACTTTAGGGATTGACTAACGAAGGGTAGTGAACAAATTTAGGGATTTTATTAGGTGTTTTTGTGCAAAAAAATTTATAATAAATTGTTTCTTTGCAATTTTCCATTCATTAGGGGTTTTCTTGTAAATTTTCCTCGTGTGTATAAAAACGACAGTTTTCTTGTAAAGTGCAAATAACTTCAGTTTAGTAGATTGTAATTCAGTTGTATTGTGCAGATAAGTTCAGTAAAAAGAAGGTGAAAAGAACAGGGCTTTAGGACCCGTTTGTTTGAAATGAAGATTGGTGACCTTATTGGGGAGAATTTAGACAAGACTATGACAAAGTGGAGAAAACTGGAACAAACTAGGAAAAATCGGAACAAACTGGAGAAAACTGAAATTTCTTTATTTTTTAGAATTGAATACACATTGACCTTTGGCAACTAAGATTTTTGAAACAAAAAATGAGTTGTTTGAGAACAATTAACTGTATACCCGGTCAAAAGGCCTATCAACATTTATTTCTTTTGATAAAGATATATACTCTATTACTGATTAGTGATATATAACCTATAAAAAGTAGAACAAGACAAATGGAATTTGGCATTCAATTTCAAAAACACTTCTAAGCCGCTAATTTACTTAGATTTAGGGGTAAGCATGTTGATCATGCTTCTCACTTGCACATTCGATCCAGACCTAATCTGTTTTTTATCCGAAAAAGTGAATATACGCTCTGTAAAAATTGAATCGGATATCGGCTCTGTAAAAAAACTTTTTTTTGAACGAAAAAGAGCGAATATAGATCGACATATTTGGAACCTGGATATACGGTATCCGCTCCAAATCCGTATTTAATATAAAAGTAGGGAACTTTCATAAAACTTTAGGACTTTTTTTTTTGAACGGCATACTTTTGGACATATGATCATGTAATTGAAACATTTTTTAAGCTACAATTACTTTGCATTAGATTTATTAAATTTTAAATCTTGACAATATTACATTGCAAACTTTCGGGTGTGATTTGGGTCGATTTTATTGAGATTTATAAGGTTAAAAATTCAAAAAATCAAGATCCAAGTATTTGTACAAATCAAAACGTCACATTCCACCCAACTTAAGGAGGTTTCGACCCCGAAACAAATACTACCACTGATGCAAGAAAACACAACTAATTCCATATATGAGCTACTGATCAATCTAAAGACTAAACCACACAATCAAGTCAATAGAACTAAACAATAGAAGTAGGCAAGTAAGAGTCACTTATTCCCTAATGGCCACATCATTGGCTCACAAATCAAGATTCAATATCAATAAGCACATTGTCATAGAGGACTCATCCATAGTCACGGAGTATCTTGGTTCACATCATTCAAATGGCATCAACACCATAACTTTCTCTTTTCCTTTCCCATATCGAATAAACAATATACCCATCCTCATGGCATCTTTCAATCACAAGGAACTCAAGTCATATCAAGGATTACGAATCATCGCAACTAAAAGCCAATCAAGTCTCATCATACTATGAAAATTTAATCACTCACAACAAAAGATAATTAAGCACATCAATCCTACCACATATGGGTAAGTCAAGCACCTTGAACTTTTATCATTTCTACCTTAAAGGGTTTCAACCCGAATAAGGTCAAGCAAAGCAGCAAATAACACATTATAAGTACCACGTGCATGAGTACTTGACCAATCATCTAACTTACTCTAACTCTCACAACTTTACCATTTTAGAACTCTAATTCCTAGTATTTTTCTAACCACTTCATCCTAACTCAAACAGCAACGCTAGGATATGAAGATTCCTTGCATTAACCCAAGCCAAACCTAACGCTCTGATACCAATTTGTAACACCCCGGATTTTCTAAAATATAATAAAGAGCCGTAGTGGTCCCCCCCGGACCGCCCGGATCCCACGAAAATAGATAAGCTTGAGCCAAAATTTCGACAGAGTTTCCTTTGGAATAGATATTCCAAGTTATCGACCTTACAAAAACCTGCTTAAACAGATAAATACAACCAAACCAAACTTTACAGCGGAAGACTCCTAACAAATCCGGAGCATCACTGCCACACTCACTCATTGAATGAGTGCAAGGTTTATAAATCTATTCATTACAATAACTGAAATAAAAGACAAATATACTGAACTTTTTGACATCTTTGAGTCCAACCATCCAACTAGGACAAAAGATCCTCACGGACAATCAACTTGCAAATATTCTTCAATCTACTTCCACAGTTGCAATTAAGCCGCAAAAGGTTCATCATAGGTCCACCATAAGTAAATGGACAACACACACACATAAAAAAGAAAAACATCCAATCAGCAAAGCTGAGTAACCAAGTATTTCACCGAGATAATAAACATAATATCTTTATAATAATTTACAACCATAAAACACGTCAATGGATCAACTTCATATAAGACTTAGGTCATACAACATTATAATCAGTTAATCACGTAAGTCAGTCACTCTAATTCTCAAGCACGCAAAATACACAAGTTCACTTTCTTATCTCATTCAACAATTTCATTCAAAGCTCACTTCCTTGTAAAAACATACACAAATCTCATATGCGTAACAATTCATACTTTTCATAGCTTTTAGAGTTTCAATCCATCATTTTACTTTTTAAAGGGAAGAGAACGGCAAGAGATCGCAAGTTCATCAATCTCAACATTCAAGACCGCATCCTGATACCAAATCAAATCAAATTAAATGGCCAAATCCCTTGTGTGCACACCCTCCTAGCCCTATGGGGTTTTCAAGACCGCAGTCTGCCATAGTGGTTCATGGCTAGGAGAAGACAGATTACCTCAAGTTCATGAGTAATCAAAATATCATAATCAAAAGGATTACCCCAAGTTCATGAATAATCACACATCTCGAGGGTTTGTGGAAGACCTGCTCCACAAATCTGCTCTCATAAGTTGCCCATGTTCATCACCTTCGGGGGATCCTACCCAAAAGCTATCTTGCCCTCAATTGTTCAAGTTTACGTATTAATATTTTAAAAGAATACATTTGTTCACACCAACGAGTCATCACAAGTCCAATACAATGTCATAACACCAATCCATCTCATTTCAATAACCAATCAAAGACATGCTAGCCACCAGTCAATTTCAATTTTCATAAAGTCATAAGCAGATAGTCCAACAATATTATTCCAACACTTCTCATAAGAATATCATGTCAAGATCACATCACATATTTCTATCTTTCTCAAACACTAGATCACAAGGATAAATCCAATCTCTCTGTATACTAGCCAAAGTCATTCACGTCATAATTTCAGCATTCTTAACAATATAATTTCATATACTTAACATTATAATTTCAGCCTTCAACAGCTCCATAAACAAGTACAAACAATAGACATTTAATACCACAATCAGTCTGCAACTAATCAAGCTTTTCCAAGATTAATAAGACACTCAATAGACCAATCTTTTACATTGCAAATACGTACTTTATAGTTTATCATATCTAGAGGGCTACAAACATACCACAAACCCATCTAAAGTCTTAGTAGTAATTATCATTATAGGATCATAGGCAACTACACACCTACACAAGTTTCCACAAAAGCCATGTAGTTCAAGCATCAATTTGGGTTCAAGAGCTTAAAGGGTCAAATTCTCTATTTTCGGGTGATTATTACAACAGTTCTGTATTTTGGCCATATCTCACTCACATCGTATCGAGGTGATTCAAAAACCTGTGGAAACCTTACAACGAGGGCTACAACTTTCATGTTTTAACCATCTTCAGAATCCAAACTTAAAACAGTCGAATTGAAGCATGAAGGTGCAAAACAGGATTTCAGTCACCAAATAATCCACATAAATTCAATCATTCAAACTCAAGCAACTTAATAATTAAAATTTTAGAACTAAGCACATATCAATTCACATATTAATCAACAATCTCACAGTATAATTTCAATAGTAGCATATTGCAATTTAGTTCTATCAAGTTCACACAATAACATCAATGTCCAATTGAATAGAAAGTTGATTACCTCTAATCGAATCCCCCATAACCACACGCATAAATTCTTCAGTTAGTCACTGACCATACAATATATACTCAAATCAGCATCAATAAATCAAACAGAAAACAAAGTTAATCAACCCAAAAATCAATTTAGGGTTTAGGGTACAGTTCACACAAACCAGCAAAGAGAGAGAAAAGGTTGAAGATGGCGGCATTCTGGGCCACGGTCTCATGATGCACCGTGGTCTGATTAGGTCGATAACCAATGTTGTGGTGGGTGATGGCAGGCGGTGCCACGCCCAAACAAAACAGAGCAGGGGAGGAGTATGTGTCCAATTGCAACAGCAAGAGCAAGAGGTACCAAGAGGAGAGACAAAATAGCAGAAAGTGCAGCAAAGTTTTCAGACTCAAAGCAAACTGACAAAGATGGCGGTGATCGAATTTGATGGTGGTAATGGTGTATGTGCGTGAGGGAGATAGCATAGAGTCTGTGAGAGTTTTGTGTTTCTTTTCTTTTTGAGCGTGTGATACAGAGAAGTAGAAGAAGACTTCTTTTTTTTTTCTTTTGACCATATATACAGGAGAGAGGGAAGAAAGGTAAGGTAAAACACTCGGAAGTCAAGTGAGTCTCTACTAGGGGTGTAACTGAGTCAGTCTCTACCAGGGGTGTAACACTCGGAAGTCAATTCAGTCAAAGTTCGGCTCGAGCTCGAGCCGAGCCCGAGCCTAATATGGCTCGGCTCGGTTGGCTCGATTGGCTCGTTTCATTTTATTTTCTCATCTATTTTGAATAAGACCATTAAATATTTATAGAAATTCATATATTTTTTAGGGTTTTCCAATTTTATAACTTGTAAGTGAACATTTATAGTCGAATTCAATTGCAAATGTTTTAAATCGGTCTACTTTTTATAACATTTTTAATGGAGAGTGTGAATTCGAGCCGAGTTGAACCGAGTTACGAGTCTAAACCGAGCCGAGCCCGAGCCTCAACTATTCCGGCTCGGTGAGCTTCGAGCCGAGCCGAGCCAAAACAAACCGAGCCGAGCTTCGAGCCAGGGGTGGTTAGGGCTCGACTCGGCTCGGTTACACCCCTAGTCTCTACTTTTAACCAAAGCACAATTTGAAACCCAATAAATCACTTAAAAGCTTGATTTAATTCTATTTGTAATTAAAAATCCGAAATTCTTTTTTTTATTTCTTTAAAAACTAATAATCAAAATCAATAAATAATTTACCAATATAAGTAATCAAACAAATAAATTATTCAAAAATAAATATTTACGGGATATTACATACTATCCCCCTTAAAAGAAGTTTCGTCCCGAAACTTAACGCAGCAACAAATTCAAGTATTTGTACAAATCAAAACGTCACAGTAATAGCTAACGTTTAATTATCATGACTTCAATGAGCTGAAAACCAACTGATGATGAATGAAGTTAAGAAATTCAAGGAATTATGCATTGGACTATTGATTAAGAAAGCAATACCTTGATGAACATGTCAATAGATGTGTAGTGATGTAATATGCGAACTGTTTTTGGCCAATGAACTAGCCAAAGCACAGTATCCATAATTTCTGTAAGAGGATGTCTTGTACCGCCATTCATATATAGGTTCAAGTGCTCAACTTCACTTTGAGGAGGGCGATGGCTTTGTCTCAATTCCCGTGGAATCATCAACTCCTTTGTAAAATAAGGAAAACAAACAACAAATGACAACATTATGTTACATGATGATCAAAGTACAACATACCTAAGAAAGAAGGATGACAAAGAGTACCTCAATACAGAACTCAGTATCTATGGTCAAACACTTGGAATGTCTAAGCTTCACGAACAATTCAAGGAGATTGACATACCATGTACTATTCTTTTCCCGAGGTATAAAGTTCTTTAGCTCGATGCAAGTATATGTCAGTGTAGTAAGTTCCAGTGAGAGGGAGATGATATTCTTCAAAGGACAATAACAAAAAGTACGTAGAGTTGGACAATCTATCTCAACTTCAACCAACTTGTCACATTTTTTGAGCCACGGTGTATGAAGTTGATTGTGAGAGATTTTCATGTTCTCTAATTAACTGCAACATTCTATGTATAGAACCTTGAGGTTCACAAGTTCGGAAAGATGTATGTTCAACCAATCACTAGTGATGTCACAACTAGACAACTCTAAACGAGTTAACTTCTCACAAAAATAGAGCTGAAATCGATCTAAAATTTAGCAATTTCCGATCCTCAAAGTTTGAAGTGTAGTGCTCGTTAAAGTCTCAATGTACTCCAACACATTACAGTGATATATGAGCAACTTCTTCAGGTGGGAAATTGTTGTTGAATATTGCTTCTGGCCCAAGCACCAATGCTAGCGTGCAAATACCATAACTCTAAATGTGTTAATGCACTGACAGAGACCCAGACAAATTCACAAGCGTCACAAAAGTCTACCGGTCCATGATAAAACAAATAGTCAAGAATAGGTGCATTGATTTCAACCCTTTCCAGATCATCGGAGATGTAGTGTATCTCAAGCTTCTTCAACATAAGAAGACCCGAAACATTGAACAATTTCAACCCATTGCCACGGTGGAGGTACAAATGCTCAATAGCAGCGCAACCTGATAGGCCCGCAAGTGTATGGGTTGTATCGAAGTAGTAAAATATCGAACCACAGGGAGCTATCGATACCAAATACTAAGTTTTCTGAAATTTAACAAGCTAAGCGATTCACAAATTGGTTTGTTGGATCAAAACAAATAAACTAATCACTAATATAAGAGAAAATAACAAGATAAAAAGCCTAGGGTTGATTTCACTTAACCAAGATCTTAGATGCGAATAAACAAGTTTAACTAGCATTTCATGTCAGATGTTGCAAGGACGGAAATAAAAATCCTAAACCTTCTCTCGAAGCGATAAAGGAATACTCAATATAATACTTAACTACTTATTCTCATGGAGTTAAGAAAATATCAAGAGCATGAAGTAAATAATTTCATTTCCAATAGTCCCAATTTATTGTAAACTACTCTCGTGATTAGGCAAACTTGATGAATGATTGAGTTACGATTAATAAGCTTCTCTCGAATTTGAATTAATCCTCTAATATAAGCAACAAGATTACAATCAAACATTGTGCAACAATTCTAATGACACGCCAATTTCTACTTAATTAATTAAACATCGTAGATTCGATTAAGCTATATCAACCCTAGATAAAAAGAATTAGCTTCTCATGATCTCTATGACTATAACAACGTACGGAATGAACTTCATGCTAACATCAAATAAATAATAAAGGATTAAACTAAATAAATCAATTGAAATTGGAAGCATATAGGGAGGAGAAGAGAGAGTAGAGATAAGAAATAAACCAAATAGCTTCGATTATAATCTTCAAAGAGAAAATAGAAGAATGCTTGAACTCGATCTTCGGTTACAAAAACGAATTAATAAAACTTGAAGTAATTCTAAGTGTTTTTATTCTAATAACTAGTAGTTTAGAAATCATAAAATGGACTAAGGATGAGATATGAGTAGAGACGGTATAAGATGGGATGCCCCTAAGAGTTAGGATGAGAGCCTATTTATAGGAAAACATCACAATGAACCTAGACGGTTTACACAAAGTAACTCCCTAATCAACAATAAGTCACCAAGTAACTCTCAAAATAGTTAAGGCACTAGTAACTCTCTTCTTCAATAATCTTCAATGCCTTGATGCTTCCAAAAAGCATCAAAAGTTCTTCTTCAAACTCTTTATAACTTGTTCTTACTTTGATTATGTTGAGCATCCAAAGAGAATCCTAAGTCCTTTGCATATGGAGTTTAATTTGACCCTCAAATCACAATTAAAACACCAAAATACCAAAGTAGTAATCCTCATATATAATTACTCATAAATCAGTAAAATATAAGAGAATTTACGTAAACATAGGATAAATGAGTGCGGTGTACACATGAATATTAACACTATTTACGCACTCATCACAACCAGAGATTATCTTTTCAACCATGAACTCGACAATACTGACCTTGTCAAGTGTGAGTTTTCGAAGGGATGGGAGATCGACTTTGAAGGCCCCAATTAAATCATAATGTTTTAAATAGTTATTGATTGGGTAGTGAATATACACTTGGGTACATCATAGTGAACTTGGTCACTGTAAGTCCGAGCAATATCAGGGCCAATGTCAATAAATAGCTCCTGGTTTTTAGGGTGATCCAAACCACGGTGAGTCGATTTCGTGGTTTAACTCGGCCAATGGCGGTAGATAGATATCAAGCTTTTGGAGCATGGTTGTATCCGTATTACCGGGCTTTCTGTTAGTTAGAGCTCGATCCAGACACCCAAGAAACTGCAACGTTTTTCCCTTGATAGTATGTGGTGCACTCCAATAGAGACCGTCGTCGTACATGCCCCACTTATCATTATACCTGGATATCCAGAAAAACAGTCCCAAATGGAGATGTGGAAGGTTGATCCATTCATACCTCCAGGTCTTTGCCAGGACGCTCGTTGCAATAGCGGCTTTGGTGCTTAGAAATGAAAGTATGTGTTGCCTTACATCGCTTGGCAGCTTTGAAAATTGGTTGGTACCTTCCTGGCTAATCTCTGGCTTCTTCATCATCCCAGGCTATGTTTGTCAAAACTAGTTGTAGTTGTGTTATGAAATGTTAAAAGAGGAAAGAAGTATAAAGTAGATAAAAGTTGCTTAGAAAAGCTAATAAAATAGTTGTAGCTGCAAACTGAAAGCTACTATGGGTAGCTTCACAAATTTTGTTGTAGGCGTAGCTAGAAATTGAAAATAAGCTAGCAAACTTCAGCAACGTTTCTTAATTGCTTGGCCAAAATATGCTAATGTCGAATGAAGTCAAGAAATCTCAAGAACAAATTCATTTGCATCCCATGATTTAGGTTCCCAGTTTAGTCTACATTAGTAGTGGTATATGCATCTTATGTAGGTACTAGACTGCAGGCACGTGCATTGCACGACAGGAGTGCAGTTATTGAAAAGGGAATTACGAATATTTTGTTCCATCTTCCATCTTGCATACTTACTACATATTAGGGCCGAAGCGCAGTAAATAGAGACTTCAATGGCCAAATGAGCAGCATGTGATAATATGACAAATCTTACAAATTATATTCAGTTTGGGCACAAATGCACAATGAATGAAGAAACTGGATGTTGTTTATGGTCGTAACTCAACCCCTCAAAATGACAGGGTGCACAACAAATTCCTTTGAGTTTCATATAGGCATGTTCATGACAAATAAGTCAGGTTTCGAGGATTAGAAGAGTCTTCTATACCCATGTGACCACAAAAGCACATAGTATTAATTGCACATAGCTTTAGTAGATTAACGGAACAAGCAACCGCTCTATCTGAAGCAATATCAATACCTACCCCCCTGCTTTGATAGTATGATGTGTCTACATGCTATAGTATTGCCAAAAGAGCATACAGAGAGGGGGGGAAAACAAAATAAGAACAGTACATTATAAACTTTTTTGCGATTTTATGGTGCATTTGGTAGGAGAGGAATGCCTGTGTGTTTAATGAGGTTTTCGACTTTCCGTTTCTCCTGAGATGTTGTGGGAGAAGGCAACTTACCTAGCTTCTTTATCGGTGAGAGATGCAGGGGCTTTTCGAGATTATACTACCTCAGAGGTCCAATGGTGTGGGCTACCCTGTAAATCTATTCTTTTAGAGGATTTCTTATCCTCTATTTTGTTGTATATTGATATTTATTAACAAGTCTTGTGGGAGACCAACTTACAGAAAATTGGGGTCACTTTTCTTAGAAATGTAGGGGTCACTAATGATGAGCAGTGACCCCTGTGTCATTTAAAAGTGACCCCCGTTTCACCAAAAGTTTTAGAAAGACCATCTTATATAAATTTTTGTCATTTACTAATATATACTTTTTTCTTTTCAGAAAACAAAAAAAGAACAGTATAATATTATAGATGCATGGTCAGTAATTATACCTATAATAGTATGTAAAGTATAAATCTCTGAGTTCAAATCGGAGTACGACACTACAATAGTTGTCAGTTTTCGTTTAAACTGAACAATTTGTTTTAGTGGCCACACTAGCCGGTATATATGGATATAGAAGGAAAGTGAAAAGTAATCTGAATTGCTATACAAGAGAAATGTCTTAGATCAGCAAACAAAGCATCAGAAATCAGAATCTGCTATGCAAAGCAAGATACCTCCTCAAGACATCCTCCTTCAGGAACTTGTTCATGTAATATGGTGAAATGAATTTATAAACATGCGGGTTTTAATGGAAGAAACATTGCAAAACGCAAGCACTTTTACACAATAACCAGCCATTGATAGTTATTCTTCCATTTTAGGGGTTAGCTAGCTGCCTGGCTAGGGTTCAAAATTTTTTTTTTAGATAAGAAAATTTTCTATTAATCAATTAATGAAAGAATACAAAAAAGAGGATAAGAAGTCCTCAAATGAATACAAGAAAGTATCTATAATTCCCGCCAACTAAGTTGGACAAGTGTAAGGGGGACAACCTTGAAGGCCCCCTCTGCCTTCGCCTAAAGGGAAGCCAAGTAAAAATGTGGTCTCAAACACAATCAACGGTTTTCCCAGATGCGAAAAAGATCCTCGAGTTCCGCTCCAACCAGATACACCACAAAGTAGTCATAGAAGCACTTCTCCACCACAATTTACCCTCTCTCCCCCTCCTGCTAGGAGCGAAACACAGCTCTAAAAACTGGCCCGCCGTAGCCGGAGTAGCAAATGGCTCCCCACCCCAGACAGTCTACCCCACAACATCCTATCAAAATCACACAACACAAATAGATGCAAGTCGTCCTCACGGTCATGATGACACATGACATACATATCTGGCGACAAACACCATCCACGCCTCCACCGTTGTATCGGGGTTCAAAGTTTTCTTTTTGAACGTTATACTATCAAGTGTTTGGTGCCTAAATCAATCTTTATTTTATACCATAGGTATAAGGTTTTAGAGAGACCAACTTCCAATCACCCATCCAACTTTTTTTTGATATGAATCATCCACCCAACTTTTATATATTAACCAAAATAAGAGAGAGAAAAAAAACAGCAATAGCAGCAGCTTAACTTTTGCTTCATATGGATTCCACTTTCAACAGACACAGAATCTAACATTATTCCCCCTCGCACAAGGAAGGCACAACCCCAATGTATAATTATCTCTCCACTCTTACTCCTTACTCTCTTACAAAAACTATCCATGCTCCTAAGAAGTTACCTAGCTTGCTCTATTCTTGTAACTTAATACTATCCGAAACAAATTACAAATAAACTTCCACTGACAAACTTAATCAAACATTGAAATGAGGATTTGGATCCTCTCCAGTACCACATTTCCGGCATTTACGCATTACACTTGTGGATGATTGCCACGTGTTAAATCTTTAACACATGGCAATCATCCACAGTGTGATGTATAAATGCGGGAAAAGTAGTATGGGAGATGATCTCAATCCTTAAAAGCATTAAGCAACCAATTGGTGATAAAAAAAATATAATTTCTATGAAATAATCCAAAAGGAGCATCACATGAAAATGAAAAATCCAGATAATGATATGGGTTTTGATTCTTTTGTCACACGGGACTCAAAATGCTTAACAGAGCCTTAAGAAGTATAAATGAGCAATGAAAATAAAGACCTAGATTATTATCATAATCACCATACCTTCTATTCTAAAATCAGACTGTGATCCGTTTGCACTCGGAGCTCGATTCTAGAGAGGTTCGGCGCTCAGCTGATATAGCTAATTGTGATCCGTCCTTCTGTACATCATGCAACAAGTTTCGATGAATTATGAGTACATCCCAAATTTGAGTCCCCTCAAGCCCCCGGGGGGTTATCTTGATCGTGAATTTCAGGGCTCATGGGAATAGTTAAGGGAAAAAAAAAGCTTGACACCCATGTTATCTAAAAAAAAAATAATTATAAGTACTAAATAGGTTAATTGACCAAAAAGAACAACTCAAGCCCAACAAACAAACAAATAAACAAACAAACATGCTAAGAAATGGTGAGCAGAAATTTGAATTGGTAATTTTATCGAACATCTGGTATGCATGCAAAATAACATCATAAATTACAACTTACAACCAATAAATACAAATTAAAGTACTCAAAACAAAAGAATTCAAACAAACAATAGATCATAAACCTAACTATATGTACCTCAGAAGAAATCGAATTAATATTGTGGTTCAAAGAGCGCCAGAGCTCATGGTGCTGTAACCAATCAGGAGAGAGAAATCTGTGTTATGGAGTATAGTGAAGAAATTAATTTGGAGCTCCGATTTTCAATTCTTGTGTTTCACGACACGTGGCATACAATACTCAGTCCATGACCTTATGTATCGTTACACAAAAGGTTAAACGATGCGTATTACCTCAAATATGTTCCGCAAGCCTTGAAGGGCTATTTTTGTAAGGTTGAGATGTGAATCAAAGGGGTGGAGTGGTGTTACCTCTTTCACCTTTCATTTACGAAAGATAAGTTCAATTTTTATTACAGTGAGGTAAACCACTTCATTATGCTAAGTTAAAAGGAGTATTTTATTTTTTTTGAATAGGAAAAATATTATTAAGCGGCAACTAATTGCCTAAAAATAACACACCCGGTTTTGAGGCCCTTAGAATCCTCAAACTTGACACCCACATATACAAGTTCTCAATCCTATGTACGCCTGTTTTAGCTAACTGATCAGCTTCACTACTAATCTCACGTACAACTTTTTTTTTTTTTTTTGAAAAGGCAAGACAACCAGCAGGTAACCCGAGGGTAACCTAAAGCGTCTTTTACCATGAATGACCCACATGAGCCAATAATCAGCTACTCCATTTGCCTCCCAGAAGCAGTGGAGGACTTCAACTCGCTCAAAGAAATGAAGATCCTTTTTACTGTCGATGACGATGTTCTCTATCTCCCATGGTATATGCCATTCTGCGCGAATTACTTCGATAACAGCAAGATTATCGCCCTCAATAGTAATGTTCTTGAAGACTTTTGCACGTGCCAACTCCACTCCTTCTCAAAGGTCAATCGCTTCTGCCATCAGTATTGAACCCGTACCACAAGCCCGGGCTCCCATCCACAGAGATTCACTCTTGTCATCTCGTAACACGAAACCTGCAGTCGCTTCTGAACCATTGACTTTAGAACCGTCAAAATTAAGCTTAACATAATTTTTCCTAGGAGGAGACCAATTATTTTTTTGTCGTGGGCCCCTTCTTTTTGGTTTGTTTATGGAAAGCTCCCCTCGTGTCATAATCAAACTGCTTATCCGATAGCGCTTCCCATTCATTATAACAGACTTTAATGGATACCGCTATTTGTGTCGGAGTAGTAGATAAATTCTCAAAAAATATTTTATTCCGGGCAAACCAGAACACACCATGTAATGATTAAAATTTTAAGACTCTCTTCAGAGAGCTTTTGTCTGAAAAAATTAAGGCATTCAATGAACTACATATTAGCATTAGAATCAAGTACAATCTGAACTCCAAACATAGTCTCGACTTCCTCAAGTGTTTGGAGAAAGGCTGAACAGTTAAAAATAGGTGGAATTTATCCTCGCTGTGATGATTACAGAATATACATTCATGTGGTATAAAAAAATGACTCTGTTGGAGTCGATTCATTGTAGGAAGGCTATCAAGACATAATTTCCAAATGAAAAATTTTATCTTGGGGGGATATTAAATTCCCAAATCCAGCTAAAGTCACATGATTCTTTATACTTGTCTTGAAGACCCACCAAGTAGCCGACTTACAGAAAAAATTTCCAGTACTAAAAAACTTCCAATAAAACTTGTCTGGTACATCATGGTACGGTACGATATAGGTATCCCTAAAGTAGCTTTGATTGTTTCTGCAGGAACAATCCTAGCAAGGAGAGAGGTATCCCAACCCCCCTAACTAGAGAAGAAACACTTGACGGGAATGTTTAAATCAAACAACGGATCATCGGAATCTTCATCATGAAACATTTCTATAAGAGGTACTTGAAAGACCCATATATCAGTCTAAAACTTTATGGTTTCCCTATCACCAACTTGCCAACGATTACCCTTTTTGAATAAATTACGCACTTCTAATAGATGAGACCATTGCCAGGAAGTATTACGGTCTTTTACGTGGTCTAAGACGTGATCATCCTTTAGATACTTACTAGTATCATTCTAACCCACCTATTATGTGGTTCTTTTAGAACTTTCCAAACAAGCTTCATTTGCATAGCTTTATTAACTGCCTCTGGTTTCCCTAAGCTCAAGCCACCTAGTCTTTTTGGTCTACAAACTTTATCCCAGCCAATAAAGTTGGTTGTTTTGATTTCAGAGTTTTTGTTCCATAGAAAATTTCTATTAATTCTATTGATTGAGTGTTGAGGCTGGGAGAGAGAAACTTTGATTTGTAAAGACAATCTCAATACTTGTAGGAGAAACTAGTATATTGAGACTGCCACATGATCCAAATACCACCTGAATATCCAACACTAAGAATGAAATCAAAGCAATTAAAGCCAAATCGATGCATAGTGGTCACAATGAGATCATATTGGACCTTGGTTTCTGCTAATGCAACCAAGTGAATCTGATAAAGCTTACAAAACAGTTTAACCTCCTCACCAAAGTTCTTTTTACCCACCTCTCTTACATTCCAAAAAGCAATTTTATCCATTAAAAAACACTATTTAGAAGGCATCAATAGGCTAAATAAGGGACTGGTCAATTCTTTGCTCTCTTTAGACAGCTGGATGTTGAATCATAGCTAGCATTATTACCACCCAACCTCCTCTTGGGAGCCTTAGAATGTGCAGACCCAACAGAGAATTCATAGCAGCCACCTCAAGATAAGCAATTTGCTTCAGGAGATAGTTATTGGACTGCAGAGAATGAAATGAGGCTTCTGGAGTAACATCCTCATAACCCTCTCCCAGCTGATCATCAGAAGTCACAAACCTATGCAAATGAGAAGCATTGGGTTGGCATTAGGCTCTAAGGCAGAGGGCTCTACGCCACCAGCAAGCTGCTCAAATGCATTGGAGACAGCCAGATCACTAGGAAAAATAGTTTGCAGAGGCTCAACCAACAACCCAGAAGAACTAGGCACAGCTAACTGCTTACCAAAGGTATACACAAAGCTACTAGACTAAGGACCAGAGGGGTGAGTGGATTTAGCAGGCATCTTATGCTTCTCATCATTAGAGAGATTGCCCTCAACATCAAAAACAGGAACTACATCATCATCATCCGAACCATCATCAAAGCCAAGGGGTTTAATCATGAGCCCTTTTCCTTTACCCGTAATTTTACCCTTATCATTCTTACAGAAGCCAGCAGTACCTACAGGGGTTTTGAAGACAACGGTGCTCACATTGTGAGCAGAAATAACCTTACCACCAGAGTCAGAATTAGCATTACTCTTGTAGGAATTGATTTTCCTAAGGTCAGATTCAGAAGTCACAAACTTAGGCACAAATCTTTTAGCCACAACCTTAGTAGTACTAGTACCAGCAGACTTCGCAGGAATATGGGTCCAGGCATTAGCTTTTGCCAAGGCAGTAACAACATCCTTAAGAGATTGATCAACCAAGTTTTGGTGCTCAATACTGTGGGATAGAATTACCTCAGTAACTCTACTAGCATCAGCATTTAAAGGAAGCTTATGATCCCCAGAACCACAACATATGCACCCCTCTGAAAAACTTTCATGCCATACAGAATACCAATAAATACAATCCCTTCTAGGAATCTTAGCATAAGTCTTAAGGCCTTTAGTAACATCTACATTAACACAAATCCTAGCAAACCAGAGCCCTTTTTTTGCAGCAGTAAAGTCCTCAAACTTAACAAAGGTGCCCAAGTCATTAATCTTTAAGATAGCCATAACAGCTTCCATACTGAAAAGCAGCAGGAAACCTAGGTATCCTAATCCAAAAATTAACACAACTAATCTTTTTAGTGACAGGATTAAAGTTTCCCTCCCAAGGGATAAGAACCAACAGCTGAGTTGCAATATGATAGGGTATTTCCCTCCAAACAGCAAGTCTATCACTAACATTGGCAAAGTTAAACATAAACCAGCCAGACCCCAAATCACGATAAATAATATCATCCTTAACAAAGCTCTAGTCATGTTGAGTTTTTAACACGAGAGCTCTAAAATCAATATCTTTACCAAGCATTTACCCAACAGACTGTTACTAGAAATTCATATCAACAGCAACTTGAGGCAAATCATCCACAACAAAATTCTCAGGTAAATCACCATACAGGAAATCAAACTTAGACATTTTAACACTTGACTCAGCATCTCCAAGAGGAGAGGTAGCATGACAATTTTTAACAGTTTCATTGGCAAGATTTTCTGGAGTTTCATTAGATGAAACCTCCTCCTACCACAAACTTGAAACTACGTGAATTCATAAGGTAGAAAAAATAAGCCAATCAAAGGAAACAATTTACTGAGATAGAGATAGAGGGAGAGAGATAGAGAAGGTGCAAGAATGAACCTGCAAGGCATAAGCCTTATATAGCCGTCAAGAGGGCTTACCAAACCACTAAAAATGTGAGGGATGTATGCAGGGCATACTAGGATGAGAACGGCGTAGTAGAAAGTAGTGGCAGTAGACTAAGAACACTGTACTTGAATCGTAGCATAGAGTAAAAAAAGGCAGAAAAGGCCTCTCTTGACCAAAGGAAATGGGCAAACAGTAATCCCATTTAATGCCCAGCACAACAAAGAACGGTCACCACCAAGAATAAGCAAGGAAATAGAGATAATACCGGCAAAAGTAACGCTCAGAGAATCAGACCAAAGACCCCAAAATCAGGAACCGAGAGTATATTGACCCAAGAAACACAGAGCCCACAAACTCAGATTTTTGGTAATCAACAGAGAGCTTGATAATCCAAAGCTAACAAAAAGCCACGCAAACCCCCAAATTGGAGCTTAATCGACCACAAATTTGATAAAAGAGCAGCTCCTAAGAAACCAACCCAAAAAAATCTCAAAGGCTAGGATATGGCACTGTAGACCAGATCTAGGGTTAGAGAAAAATTTCCCCAAATTGCTACAAGACTCAACCAAGTTGAATACTTAATTTTATTGGGCTGAGAGGACTTAGTAAGGACATAAAACCACTGTTGATTCGACAATTAAGGCTGAGAATGAGTAAAAAAATTCGTCTTTTTTGGCAAAGCAGAAATTGGGGATTAACCTGATATTTGTGAAGCTTAATTTTGGGCAAGAAGTATGAAGCTTGATAAACCATTGACAAGGAATAATGAGATCTTGAGATAGAAAGATGATTTGGCTTGAAATTTTATGATGAATTTGTCTAGGGGTATACGGGATTTGGGGAAGAAATTGGGGGAAAATTTTGGGATGGGTGGGTTTCTTGGGAGGCTTTTTTCTCTCTTTTTCTCTCTCATCTTTCTTCTTGTTTCAGATCTCACGTACAAAATGTGTAATGGTATATCTATCTAAACTATCTAGACAACTATCTAATTCTCTGAATAGTTTTCAGTGTTCCCATGGTCGTTTGTCAACATTTGAAATCCAACCAATGATGTTGCATGAGTCACTCTCAAAATGAATTCGTAGATGAGGCCAAGATGGATGATCCTTCAACAAAGTGAAGGTCTGCTTGAAAGCAAAAATTTCGGCAGTGTTGGAGTCTTGTATTCCCAAATTTACTGGAAAAACACCAACTATAACTGCATCGTTGATCCTTAAGAATTCCCCCAAACCTGCAGGGCCCGGCTTGCCTATGGCTGAACCATCCAGGTTAAATTTCAACCACCCCTCAGCAGGTGCACACCAAGAAATACTGCTCCTATTCATCCCTCTGTACTAATCCCCAAGAATCCTTTGTGACAAAAGAGCCTGCAAATTATTTCTCCAATCATGTAAAGAAAAATAGATATAAGGAAAATGAGACTTAGTCCACCAACAAACTCGAAACTGAATATTGTGATCCATTGAACCAACAAGTCCTTCACCGTATAGGGCATAACAGTTTGTATCTCCCACCAAGACAAAATTGCATGTCAAACTGAGCTTGCAAAAGAACATTGAATAAAAAGGTGATCCACATCCTCAGCTGACACATTGCATAATTAACATAAGCAAGCATCTTCATCCAGAGGTACCCTTCTAATCAGAAGATTACTTTTACTAGCAATCCTATTTGAAGCAGTTTGCCACCTAAAAAGTTTTACCTTAGAGGGAAAGAGAGGGGTGTATAAGTACCTTGGCAATAGACTGGGCGCAAGATTTCTTGTGCTTCGGTAATAACACAAGTGTATATTACCCTCTTAAATACCCCTGAAAATAGTGACTGATTTTAGAATATTTGGAGGAAAAAAAAGAAGAAAAAAAAAAAAAAAGCTCTTATTTGGTTGAAATTCAAAATAACACCACGTAAGCAATATTAATATAACACCTAAAAAATTGCTTCATTAGGCAATTCATGTAGATTATTTTGACGGAAAAAAGTGATAGTAAAATACTGTAATACATGGTAACCTTGTCAGAAAGTTTCTAAACTTAAAAACCGATGAAAATTTAGAGAAACTTTCTTCTTTATCTAATTAAACAAAAAAAAAATTCTACTAATGGACCATTGGAATCCTAAAATTACATTTTTTTTCGATTGATTTCTTTAGATATTCACAAATTAACTTCAAAGAATAATTTATTTATAATGTTACTAGTGATAGTCAACATAATATTAGGTTTATACGCAAAAACCAAGCCCAAAAAAATTATTAACTTTTTTCTCTACTTTTATGTTAACCGGTTTTTTAAGAAATGATGTTTCTGTTTCTACGTTTCTGTATCCATGCAACATAACATAATAGAAACTAATAAAGACTACACAAAAATAAATAAATAAATAAAAGAGAAGGGATCAGCATGAAATATATAGTGTTAAAGTGGGGTGCAGTTATTCTTGGTAATTGTTTCTTTTTTCTTTTTTTTTCGAAGGTGGGGAAGCCTGACTGGTCCCCCCCGGCTTTACTATGTAATTACATAGTAGGGGAGAGGGCAATTGAGGATTCGATCCCCAAGTATACGCACGGAACCGGGAGGCAGCGCCACTGCGCTAGGACCTCACACCTTCTTGGTAATTGCTTTAAGCTACGTTAGTCTTGGCTTCGGATTTTTTTTATTGAATAATCAAGCTCGGCTTGAAAGAGAGTAACATTATTCACTTATTGATATTTGTATTCTTAGATGTTTATATAAATTGCTTCGCAAGATGATCTACCATATCATTATTCATGAGATTTGATAGAAAACCAACACAAAACTATCATGAAAGCAACCAAAATTATTAGCTATATAAATAATAAAATATTTTAAAACAATTGTTTCAGCTTATGTTTAGTCAAATAATAAGAAAGTTGTGTTTTACTCATTATTGTGTAAGACATATGAAATGGAGATGATAAACTCACCGAAAAGATGTTTGACAATAATCTTTTATTTAAACATTAAACAATAATTTCAAACAACGGTTCTCTCGATTTCATGAGTGTTGTCAATTTTCAAACTGTTTCTTTTCTAGAAGTCTATTCGAATGATAAGTTAGGGACGGTTCTATGGACTATGGATAAAGATATCGAAATTCGTTAGAGATAATTATAAATAAAAAAAATGAAAAGCTAATAAAAAAAAATACTCACCCATGATTCTCATTATTAATACGTCGCAAACGTCCCACTTTTAATACCAAGATATTGTCATCGCTGGATAAATACCATACTCTCATGATTGTCACACTTGAGCTATCATATTGGTCATTCAAGCCAGGTTTCAAAATATAATATTTGTATAAGTATGATATTTATATAAGTATTATATTTGTATAACTACAATTATTCACAATTAAAGTTTTGTATAATGATATTGATAAACAAGGGACAAGAGTAATGGAGTATATGGATAAAAGTCACTAATTTTCTAAGTCTCGTTTGACAAAGAGTTATTTAAGGTCAAAATTAGTTGTTTGGAATCACTAAGTTATTTGACAGGGTTGATAGACTGATTTTGTTGTTTGGTAAGCAATATTTTGAATTAGCCTAACTCATTTTGAGAAGGTTCATATTTGGAGCCTTTCGAGTTAGTTGTTTGAGTAGCAAGAGTCAAATGACCATTTTATCCAAAAATTCAGTAAAATTACAATGATTGTCATCCTTTTATTTTTCCATCTTAGAAACTTTTTGTCAAATACATGAGTAAAGTTATATGAACTTTTGTCAATACCTCTTATTTAGGCAAAATTACTATAACCATTTTGTCAAACTCTTTTTTTTTTTTTTTTGGTATGTTTGCTCGTCATCATTATTATTAATAATATATAAGGTGAATTGCTATTTACCGCCCAAAAATACTCATCACCGCCCTTAGAATTTACGATTTTGCCCTTCACTCTAAATAGTCGTTTTTTTTTTCCAGTTCGTAGTATCGGGCTTTCTGCAATTTCCGCCAGATCCATGGGTCAGGCGTCTGCAGATTCCGCCTGATCCATGGGTTAGGCGGAAACCCTTTCCGCCTGATCCATGGGTCAGGCGAAAACTATTGACGCCTCACCCATGGATCAGGCGTAAAGGGTTTCCACCTAACCCATGGATCAAGAGGAAGGGGTTTCCGCCTAACCTCTGGGTCAGGCGGAATATGCAGACGCCTTACCCTATTTTTTTTATTTTTTTTTCTCAATGCATTCGTTGTAATTATTATTAATATCATTATTATTAGTGTTATTATTATTGTTATTATTATTATTATTATTATTATTATTATTTATTATTATTATTATTAGTGTTATTATTAATATCATTATTATTATTATTATTATTATTATTATTATTATTAGTGTTATTATTATTATTTTTATTATTATTATTATTATGGTTATTATTATTATTATTATTATTATTATTGTTGTTGTTGTTGTTGTTGTTGTTACTATTTTTATTAGTTGTCATTGTTATTGTTTTAATATAATTGTTTTGTTATTAATATGTGAATTAGTATTGATTAGTGTTTATTATTATTATTATTATTATTATTATTATTATTATTATTATTATTATTATTATTATTATTATTATTATTATTATTATTATTATTATTATTATTATTATTATTATTATTATTATTATTATTGTAATTATTGTTATTGTTATTATTATTAGTATTGTTATTATTCTTATTGATATTATTATTATTGTTATTATTATTATTAATATTATTATTGTTATTACTATTATTATTAGTTGTCATTGTTATTTTTTTTAATTATTAGTTTTATTATTATTAATTATTATTTTTATTATTATTATTATTATTATTATTATTATTATTATTATTATTATTATTATTATTATTATTATTATTATTATTATTATTATTATTATTATTATTATTAGAAGTTGTTTATTACTGTTTACTGTTTAATTAAAAATGTGAAATGATAGAGGAGAGGAGGAGCCGGTAAATTATTATTTGTAAATGCTCTTGTTTAGTTGTCAATTATTATTTTAATTATTATTAGTGTTATTAGTATTAATTAATTTCCAATTTGCTACATTATTGTTGTTGTTATATTATTATTATTATTATTATTATTATTATTATTATTATTATTATTATTATTATTATTATTATTATTATTATTATTATTATTATTATTATTATTATTATTATTATTATTATTATTATTATTATTATTATTATTATTATTATTATTATTATTATTATTATTATTATTATTATTATTATTATTATTATTATTATTATTATTAGTTGTTTATTACTGTTTATTTTTTAATTAAAAATGTGAAATGATAGAGGAGAGGAGGAGCCGGTAAATCGATACCGGGGTTAGCCAGCCAACTAGCTGGTTCTGAACTCACACTCATTGTTACTTTTTTGCAGTGGGTGAATCGTCTAGCCGTCGCAGCTGAGTCTTTCATTACTTTGATTCCTCCGGAGCAAGCGGAAGGTCCTCGATCGGTTATGGAGGAGTATATGAGAGATTGGCGGGCTGCCAAATGATGTATTACTTATATGACCCTAGATGAATTTGTTATATTTTTATGTTGGAGTTTCATTGTTATTGTTATTTATTTGTGTTATTGTAATTTGTTGTTTTTTATTTACCTTTTTTGTTTTATTGTAATTTGTTGTTTTATTTACCTCCAATAATCACGAAAAAATATAACATGCAAAATATAACAATCACACAAAAATGTGACAATGATATAAGTAGAAAAATATAACAATCACGCAAAACATTCAATTACGTCAACCTCGCTAAACGATCCCAATGTGCACTTCGCCTAACATACATTTGCTCCCAACCAGCGACACTATCAGAACGGGAAGTAAACCATAATGCGCATATCGGAGGAACAGGGAAATCTGACCCTAAATTCAGACGGATATAATGCCTGTAAGAATCACCTAAATGACCTATGAGAAATTCCCTAGTTGGACGTGTAACAGTCGAAGGTGCTTGCAACGGTAGCACAGTGAAACAAGCATATAACCCCCTTCCGTTGCCGTATTCGAAAAACATAATCGCTGCATTGAAGATGTTGGCAATCGGGAACAAATCCTCAACTACTGTCATCCAGTGATCATCGTGACACGCACCTCCGTCCCACATAATACGGCGGTAACCAGCGTCGACCCCGTGAACGTATATGTGTTCGTACAATGCTCGGTTAGCTAAGATTTCGTTTGCAATGCAAACTCTCGTCCATCGCCATTGCTCTTGGTCTCCGAAAACGTAGTCCGCAATGACACGGAAACCGCAATTACCATCCCCAACCACATCGAGATATCCTTCAATGAAAGGTATGATGATTCCCGGAATTTTGTTAACATGATAGAATTCAGTGATATCTATTCCGTGTCCATCTGCAAGACAATATAATAGAAAGTCATTAATAGTACTTATCAAAAAGTACTTAACAACATTATGTACATGTTAAAAAATTATTTCATACCAGTACTCCGCACAACGTTACTCGATGAGGATGAGCTACGACCACGCCCGCGGCTCGAACTGGATGACCTAGGGCGACCACGACCCCTCTGGCTGTACTCCCATGAACTAGGATCATGTCTGGTAGAGGAACTCCCTCTCGGTCGACCTCTGACTGTCGTGTTCGCTTCCGGCTCGACGTAACTCGCTGCATCAGGATGAAGCTGCTCATGGATAAGGACAGATATGTTGCGCACAACTGCCGGGTCGCTTGAGTTAACCTTGTCGACGAGAGAGTGAAAGTACCGATGGTCCTCAGATGGATGCTCAGTCATGTCAAGCGTAGCTATCTCCACTGCATCACTAATAACGAGTGTTCGCCAAAATTTGTGGACACTATTCAAGCTAATTGGCGTGCCCGTATCCGTGGCCGTTTTCAACTCACACGCACACGGGATCTTATGAGTGGATCTCAATACACAACCGCAACGATCAAATACTTGGTCACTCAATTCTCTCATCCTCTTCAGCTCATCCGATAATATTCCTAAGCAGTAATGGGAAACATACCCGCTCAGATAGTTGAATGGAAAACCCGAGTACTTCACACCTCTTCGTCTTCTGCACTCTTCAAGTGTGTACTTGATCTGAGTTAGTTGTGACTTGATTGACTTGTTGACCTTGTTCCAAACATTGTCCAAAGCTCCAGTTGAGGAGTTCAACCACTGTTTTAGCGCGGCATGTGCACTCTCCACCCTGCAAGTCGTAGTGTTGCCAATGTGTAGCACCTTATTCGTCCACGCAGCTACAAACATCTCTTTGTATCTCAGCCAGGTCTCCTCTACATAGGATATCCCGTGAGGGTAAGAACTCCAAGTATCCTTCATCGTACGCACTGCTCTATCGTACTCAGCTTCTGTGGAAGCTTCCATGATAGATTTCCACTTCCCATTCTTGAACCTCTGCGCGACGACCTTATCTTTTCCACAAAGTCTGTACACTTTGTCTTCAACGACTTTGTTAATGTGCCATGTACAGAGCAAATGGGCACTCTCGGGAAATATCTCTCTAATAGGTGTCATCAACCCTAGCTCACGATCGGTCACAATTGCTGTTGGGTGTACATCATTTCCAATAAGCATCCTCAACTTATCTAAGACCCACGCATAGCTTGCCTCAGTCTCATCCTTCATAATGGCATAAGCTATGAGGAAGTTCTTATTGCTTGGAGTCATCCCCACTATCTCAAGAAACGGCATCTTATACTTGTTTGTTTTGTACGTGGAATCTAAGTCAATCAACCAAGGAAAAGACCGAAGTAACTGAATTGATGTAGGGTGTGCCATGAACACGTGAGTTACCTCATTAGTAGCTGGGTCGGCTCTTGTCCAATGTACGTAGTTATTCTCCACAGCTAAATGATGAAACTGACCAATGACATCTCTCTCTTCAAAATCAAGTTTCCTTATACGATCTCTGTAGTTGTACACATGCCGTCTAGTTGCATTGTCCTCAGGAAATTTTTCCTTAATAGCGGCCAAGATAGCACATGGCTTTGTTTGTGCCGAAGTCATGTCACGAACGAGTTGTTTTGACCCAGGACTAAGACCACTCATCTGACGATATCCCTCAGGAAACACAGCAAAGTCATGGTTGTGCGTACCCCTAATCCCAGGCAATGTGACAATCATCCAACTACTGGACCCATACACTTGTTCAGCTCTTAACTGGAACGTACATTTACAAGCCTTTGTTTTCGTCTTCTTCCGAGCAGCAGTATCTAAGTCTCTTAATTCCCCTCTGTAGCGTTCACCTCGATTGCATCTTAACAATTTTACGCTTCCATTGTTCTTGTGTGACGAAATTATCAACTCAAACCCGATAGTAAGGGCAATTTGTTTTGCCCAATTAATTGCATCTCTATCACTATCAAAGAACTCATCAGTGACGAAATGCGTACTGTAATCAACACCATCACCACCGAACCGCAAAGGAACCTAACGAAAATAACGAAAACAATGTTAGCTTAATCTTAAATTCAAACGTCTATCAAAACCGACTGAACTAAGGGACAGGCGTCTGAAACTTCCGCCTACACCATGGTGCAGGCGGAAAAAACGGACGGCTTCTCCATGGTGTAGGCGTCTGAGATTTACGCCTGAACCATGGAGCAGGCGTCCGCAATTTCCGCCCCAACCATGGTGCAGGCGTCTATAGTTTCCGTCTGTCCCATGGAACGGGCGGAAATTGCAGACGCCCGATTCAAATTCTGCGAAAAAAAAAAAATTTACCTCGGACGGCGTCGACCGCACTTCCTGGTCGCCGGCAGACATCTGCGGTCGTTGCTTCCTTACCGAATGAGTGAATGTTGATGAAGGTTGGGTATGAGAGTGGGTGGTAGAGAGGGAGAATTGATGTGAGAGTTAGAGAGGGAGAGGATGGGTGAAAATGTGAAGAAGGGCAAAATTGTAATTTTTAGGGGCGGTATTAAGTAATTTTAGGGCGGTAAATAGCAACACCCTATATAAGGTGAATTTTGTTATAGTTAGACAACATATAAAGATAACACTAATACAAAGAGGTGACTACATCATTAAGTTAACATTTGCAAATGTTGTATATATTCAACAAAAACAAAAACAAAACCAAAAAAAATCCGTTGGGTAATATTCATAAACGACACTCTAAATGATACATTTTATTACACTTATTTATCTAAATTTATCGTCTTCCAGTAAAAGAATTTTAAATTCTATTTGGATGTATTATTGAATAATAATTTAATATTTAACAATTTTATAAAAAAAAAACAATATAATGATAAAAACAAATTAAACTCATGTCCTTAAATGTGATTTTCCATATTTAAACACGGCTAATTTATTCAATCAAACTTTTCTGTATAAACCGCTAAGACAAACAGTTGGTTAAAACCGTTAATCAAAATGGCTAACAGTTAACATCTAACAACTAACAGCTAATACGGTCGACTAACAACTGCCACCTAATCACCAAACGAGGCTAAGAGTGGGAAGGACTAGGATAGATAACCAAGTTTAGTGCTGGACCTGCTGGTGGGATTAGTTTTGCAACGTCGTGGAGATTATGTACATGTCTATGAAACTTTTCTGACAATTTGAATTTTAAAACTTTTTGGTTGGTCAATGTTTTAAATTCTTTTCTGACAAAGTATGAAATGAAATTGAATAATAATTGTTGAAAAAATGGCAGAGAATGGCATTAAATGCCTATAATTCAGTTTGGCCTATAGATTTTGAATGGATTGATCTTTGGGCCAAAGTTCACGACTAACATATTTTTAAGACTCAATTGACGCTTTGATAATAATAAAAAAACAAAAATAAATAAAAAGACTCAGTTGTCGTTAGGTTGCATTAAACTCCCTTCTTTTCTGAATAAGATATGGATAAATGTTGGTCCTAAGACAATTGGGTTATCACAATACACAGCTGATTTTGCATTGCCTAAATTGAAAGGTTAAGTAAGAAATTCTACGCACATTTTTTTGCACACATTGGCATAGATACCAAAAGCTATCGACTACTGAGTGACTGAGAATCACACTATTTACATACATCAACATTGTCCTCCATACAGTTAAGCAATAAGAAAGAAGTTGGATTCAGCTGATTACAGGAAGAGACCATAGCTGGAGATACTGCTACTAAAAGACATGAGACACAAATCAGCAGATCAAAAAACTTTGCCAATGAGCGATAATAAGTCGTCCATCCCTTCTTATTACCCCCAGCTGCAGCCTTGCCTGCCTGCCTCTACCATCAGAGAAGAAGTTTGCGTGTATGTTAGCGTTTTTTGAGATGAAGAGATTGTCAATCCAAGATTAGTTCTACACACGTGTTGTCAGGCTATTGGTGAGCGGTTAAGCTGCAATTTGTGTGTCCTCAAGCTACAATCTTTGACCTGCATCACATAGCATACCATTCACGAGAAAGAGAGTCAGATAATGATTTCATAACTGCGCCATCAGTAGTCTAGTGGAATACATGTCTAGTGGAATACATGTCTCAAAACCTAACCTGCATGGCAGCTAACATTGATAATACTTCTTTGCACCGTTCCAACGAGAACCGTTCCTTTGCAGCAACATTTGATAGTTCCACCATCAAGGAATTCACTTCCTCAACCTACAAACAATGGATTTTTTATTAGTTAAAAAGATCTGTTGAATGTCCGGTTCTCTGCCACCTTCTAACACCCCCACCCCCTCCCTACCCCCTCCCTGGCCAGAAAGTCAACATAAGGGAGCAAGGGGAGGGAAGAGGGTAAACAAAGAACTTTCTCGTGCGCTCAGTTTATCATGCCATGTTTCGTAGATAATTCCATGTTCCAAAACTAAGTATATCAAGACATTGATCAACAGAAAACATTATCCATAAATACTTCTTGGAAGTATTAGTATATTCTTACAAGTAATTTGATCATTGACACGAAAACTTGCTCAGCAGATTGTTCCAAATAAGTATATCAAGACATTGATCAACAGAAAACATCATCCATAAATACTTCTTGGAAGTATTAGTATCTTACAAGTAATTTGATCATTGACACGAAAACTTGCAGATTGTCATAATAAGTCTATTAATTAGTTGATCAAGAAGGCAGTGTATATATTTTGTTATGCTAAACATCTTACTTAAATTATGTAAAATCTTGGGTGAGGAGCTTCTCATAGTAGTTTGCATAGATGATAGAACAGACTCAACAGAGGATAAAGGGACGGTTGAAACCAAATCTTTCTACACAAAAAGATTGTTTATTAAGGATTCTCAAGTTATTGAGCTCCTTATAACCAGATGATACCTATCTAAGTTCTTTTGTACCCATCAACTGTAAAGGCAACGTCTGAGCAAAACATACTTGAATTTTCCCTTTTCTATCCACTGATCAAGAAAAGGTATCCTTGAAGATGAAAGAGAGAACAAAAGGTACACAAGACCAAATCTCCATACTCCATTCTGTGTGACTATGCATGTACCCCGAAAAGTATGAGGGCTTATAATGAAATTTGTCTTGTACTTATCTGATTTTTCCACTGACTAGTACATATTGCCTGTACTAGGTAATTATAGAACAAGACTATGGCTCTCCCGTCTCCCTCCTTCCCCGCCTAGACTGTCTCAACTGGCTATGAGATCATTTCAGCATTACCACAATGAGAGCTCTCTACATCTTACCTTTGGTTTAATTGAACATCTGTATCCTAACATACTGAAGGCACTTTGTCTTGTTCACAGATTGCAGCATGAGAAGCCATTGACAACTCTTCTTATAGCCCAATTACAACTTTTAACACTGTCCCAGAATGCATCCCTTCATAGAACAATTGCAGACCCACAGACCCACTCAAGTCCCTGAAGCAGCCAAATTTTATAAAACCCAAAGGCCAAGTTGGAGCCTGGAACGGTTCTTCGCCATGTGTCCCCTTCTCTTCGTGCTCACTCAGCATAAAGCTAACTCTCTTATCCTGCTTTAGCTTGGGCTTTTACTTCATGGAACAAGTTGATTCTTCTTAGCTATACTAGGGCTTAGTGCCATTCGAAATTGCGAGTTTCTATCAAACCAAGGACTCAGGAGCTAACAAAGACAAGGAGCGAAATGAAGGGATACAATCAATCCAGCCGATACTGATGCTGATAGATCAGGATATTTGTTTCATTCAGTCGTGGTCTTAACAAACCAGGGATCTCACTCCTGCTGCTGATTCGCACATTTCTCGCTTTGCGCATTCTCTGCCATCAATCCGATTCTGGGCATGCCCCTGAGACGTCTGTCCTTACTGTGGTTCTTCCATTGGAATTGATCACTACGGGATTTACATTATACGCAACAGAAGCACCTAAAGTACTAAACACAATAGTTATTAGTTTGGTAATGGTTGGAGCAGCAAACTCCGATTCAGCCCAAAAAATGGGTAGGGGTCAAGACGCTGTCGGGTGCCAGCGGCTGACTCAAATGCCCCCCGAACCGCGCCAAATGGTAGGATATTACACAGCCCAGTAGCTCTGCCAGGGGGACGCGAGAGCACCTTGATCAAAAGCTCCACTGCTCTGAATAGTGAAAAAGACTTTTCCAAATTCGAACAAAATTGATAGAGAATCTCATCTGCCCACGCATCTAACCAACTCGCGTGGTTCCTATCACAACTTGGAAGTAGGAAGAGAAAATGACATACCCTCTATGCCGGTTACTCAAGCCACATACAAAACCAATATAACACTCAAATTCTTGGCTCAACAGAACGCCTAAATTGCACCCTAAAAACAGCACGCCTTAAAAGATGAATTAATTTCGGTCTGGTGCTTAGCTGGTCATCCACCATGTCCCAATTAGATTTCTCCCTCCTTCAATACGCCTCAAAGATGTCAACTACAGTAACTACCGTTTATGTTGTGCTTGGTTTCCTACCTCATCCAACTTCAACTTTCTGTTAGTAGCTCACAAGAGAGATTAGGAGCTGAGAACAAGAAGACACCACAAAAGACTCCTTCGAAAGGCAAATACAGTAATTAAAGAAGACATCCGAGTGAATAAGACAGACCATGAGCTTAGAACAACAACAATAACAAAGCAGTGCAGAGGCTCACCCCAACAGCATATAAAGTGATGAAAATGACACCTGATTGTTTGAACAATCTATACGGCTCTATCCCTTTCATAATTTTAACCCTAAGATTTCTTTATCTGCTCCTGTGGTTTAAGTAGAAATTTACATTATGCCGATATGGCATTTGTTTTATAAAACTTAAGTATCACAATATGTACCTAGTGCCAAAATATTCACATTGGCGCCGTATTTTGAAGCTTGTTTATTTTATATAGAACGAAAACCTACAAGCAGCAAGTTGATTGTAAAGACTAAGGAGAAAGTATACCGTTGTCAAAAGAGAGCAAGTTGAAGTTGCCATTGAATGCATCACATCAATAGCAGAACCAACAGCTTCCTTCACACTCTGGATATCTGCCTGTTAATCACAGAAAGAAAATAGATCATTATGAAGGTGTATAATGATTTCACAGTGTACCTTATATAAGATATTCCACCAACATACAGTTGCTCCTCCAACTACTGGAAGGCGGAGGGTGCTAGCCTTCAAGGCCTCAGTAGCTCCTTGCAAAGAACTGGAGTGGTCTTCTTCTAGGTGGGACCACTCTTCCAAATAGGCTATCTGCGTTCATGAAACAGCCATGTCAATCAGTTACAGAAACTCATCCAATGACCAAACATGAATTTATATTTTAGAAAATTAAGCATTTTCAAGAGCTTATTCAAGAACCTTTAGCAGTTTCAACTTTCAAACTTAAAATAAAAATAGTATGACGATGAAATGTGAAAGTTGAGGTCCTCTAAGAGGGGTTATTTTCCCTCTTTTTTCTATCTTTTTTTAAATAGTATTGGAATTATGTCGGTCATTTATGTAGATGTCAAATCATCATGAAGATACAACCATCACAAACAGTCAAATCTGAGTATCTGACCACCAAGGAAAGAGTATCAGTTTCTTCGTCTCTTTATTTCCTCCATATGCATTCTTATTTGCTTAGAGCTGTTATCAGACACCTCTTTGTCAAAGTGGATGAATCATGTACTCACTTAATTTCCATCAGAAGAGGTATACAGTTCTAAATTTCTACTTTCAATCAGCAATGGTAAATTTATTACAAGAGGGAGCTTCTGGAAGTACAGTCCATTGTGTTCCCTGGTAGATATGATTAAAAATATATATAGGTTTACTCTACTGAGAGTGGTCAATGATTTAAGTTTCACCACAGATAAACCCATGACAAACTAACAGAAAAACAACTGAAACAAGCGGAGATCCAACAAGTTGATAACCAGATAATTTAATTCTTTTAGGTGCAACATTACTGGAAAAGGTAGAGATGTTAATTTTTTGGAACAATAATGCAGCTGAGGATACAATTCTTACCTGTCCTCTAAGGATGGAACTAAGCTTCAGCTTTTGCCTCAGCAGTTGTACTTGTGTTCTTTTATGTCTGACGGAATCTCGCAGAGCCACTATTGCTATCCATCCATTCCACAGATTCTTCTGGAACATCCAAAAACAATTGATTGCAGAATTATTAAAACATATACAATCTACCAAAATCACATGTAGCAGATTTTATTCTAGACAATCCACTTAAAACTTCAAATTAAATATAATGACAAGAATAAAAAAGAAGAAAAATAACCTCCTCTTAAACATGTCTATGTAGAGCTCAGACTGGACACAATGAAGCATATAACTGTCAACAACCCCGAGGTGGTAGTTCAATTGGCCGTAAGACCTCTGAGATCTATTCCAGAGGTACCAAGTTCGAGCCCCCGCAGGGCCACTGGAGATTTTCCTGGTGTAACTTCAGGCCCATGGTAACTGAAGCAAAGCTTAATGCCACACAATTTTTTTTAGATAACATGGGTGTTCAAGCTTAGCTTCACTAATCCCATGGGCCCTGAAGTTAAGGACCAGGAAAACCTCCAGTGGCCCTGCGGGGACTCGAACTTGCCACACAATCATGACAATCTCACAATTTAGGGGTACACACAAGGATAAGAACTCAAAACAATCTCCAGAAAATGTTATCAGTATCACACTGCAAGATCTTACTCACACACAAGGATAAGAACTCAAAACAATCTCCCAAAAATGTTATCAGTATCACACTGCAAGATCTTACTCAGTTTCTCAACATCATGCAACTTATTGCTCCCTACCCCAACGCATCAAACATTCTGATTTAGGATGTCATAGATCGTCTCTCAAACTTTTCGCCTTAAAATCCTTCACAGGTATAAGACAGAAAATGCCACATTAATTTATTTAACCTTATTTTTTCTGTTCCCAACGATTTATAAGTCTTATGAGACAGAGTAACGCATATTGATAAAAAATGGAGTGCTCCACAGCAATCAACTCAATGAATTTCAATCAATATTCAGTAGAGCTTGATCTAATTCAGAGTAGCAAAATCCCACTAATGACATTTGTTTCGTGCAGTCATTCAGAATAAAATATGGATTTTAAGTATTTAACTTTGCCTGGACGCTTTGAATATTAAAAGATTTAGCCAAAAATATCCATACATCTTGCAAATTTGAGATACCAAGTAATCTTGCGAATCTCAGACTCTGGAATTGCAACATGCCCTCAGCTGACATCTGATTTTCAATCAGATCAACACGTATGTATTCTGGCAAGTTTAGGTACAAGCACGGAAGCTTGTAATGTTACCTAACTTTCAGCTCACGAGTAATTTCGTGCTTTGCCTTGGTGGTAAATTACCAGTGCAGTACACTTAGAGTCAACACAGGAGCCCCATAAAGGTCAAGCACACAACATCAGTTCACCGGCATATTAATTTCATATCTCTCTTAGCCAGTACCATACATAAGGCAATTAGACCCACCTTGCTAAGCACTCTTCTTAGATAATAAATTATTATGAAAAATCACATCCATGATTGGAAATAAATGAATCAAACACAGTTCTTGAGCTCCAAATAATGGTTTTCGCTGATATACCAATTAAGAATTTCCTCCTCTAAAATTTACAAATACGCCATATGTTTATTCGTGTGCAGCTTACCCAAGGATTAGGTTGTTGGTATGCCAAAAGAGAATTGTGTTGCTCGACCTTGATTTTAGCATGTCATTTGAAAAACATAGACTTTTGATAAAGAAAAGATATTGTTTTAGGGTACTAGAAGAAGAAACTGTTTTGGACAAATGCTTCTTTAGATGTAGAGGAAATTTTGTTTGACAAGTGCTGGCTCTCGTTACCTTATGGTAACGGCCACCTGTGTTTCTTAAAGCTATCACTCCTACTGCAGCGAGATTTGTAGGTCGAGTAAATTGATCTTTGCTCTGTTGGAGACTGTTGTCCTTACTTCAATTTGTGCACTGCTGTTTCATGTCGAAATTCTCTCTTTCAGATCTTTGCTCTGTTGACTGTTGGAGACTATTTTTCTTAAATTCATATTGTGCACTGCTGTTTTATGTCAAAAATCTCTATCGCCCCCCTCCCCCACCCACCCACAGAGTACATTCGACAAGCCACAAGCATCTGACCTTGAAAGGGGAACTTCTCTACACCAAGTTACACTAGAGGGTTTCAGCTTTCAGTTGTGTCTTTATCAAGTAAATGGTTTGAAGAATAAGTTAGTTCCTCTCCTCTGTGTCTTATATATCTCCACATGATAAATCATTTCCATATGTGAGGTAGCTTGACAACATTTTCACTCTCTGTACAACATGGCATGCTCCTTCCACTCTTCAAAATTAGTTGGCTTGCTGATTATTAGACTGCAATTTTGAAGTAGCTTTTAATCTGGGATCCTACATCCCCAAACTATACTCTTAAGGCCAGTGCTGAGTGGAATTCAGTGCCACAAGAGGCACATAAATACTACAGTACAAATTTCTACGCAGTAGGAAACACATATATGAAGGAGAGACAACAAATATCACCATTTTACCACAATACTCAGTACTCAAAACTCTTTGTTTGGCATGCCACACCTATGTCAGACACGACACTCATAGGATACACCACAGGAACTGATATCCATGACTTTTGGAAACTGATCAGCATGCATGGTCAGGTGAAGGGGTTTGATTAGGGAAGATTGAACGCATAATACAAATGCTTGACCCTATGTCCCTATTGGCAAACGAATCAATAATTATGACATGCATGTTTAAGCACATTACACTAATCTTTATTGGAAACCTATGAGAGCTAATCCTCATAGCCACATCCAAGGTCAAGAAAAGTAGGACACTTGTGATTCTGAAAAGTAGAGACGCTGTTTCGGTATGACCCTTGATCCTATGCGCAACGACCAGCAACAACTTCACAGTAAATAAGATGCCGAAAATGAACATTATGGAGCGGAAAAGGAGCACCAGTGTCAAAATTTATTAGATAGACGCGATTCCCTATCAGCCACTAACTGCCTTATGTGTCAAACAATCACTCCTGATTTATTAGGAAAGTGGAATCCTTGTCTAATAAGTTACTTGTTACTATTCCCTGCTACGCTGTTACTATTTACCTTCTTCTGCAAGTAAGAAAAGCTTATATTTAGTGCATCAAGTTTCAGATAGAGAAACTTTGATGATATGCTCACATGAGAGTGTATTAACATATTTGGTCAAATACATCTAATTCAACTAAGAGAAATGAAAGAGAAGGACCAAACACAGAAGAGCTACTTGTGAAGTTGTGGGGGTGGAGCATTGACCAGGCAGCCAATGCCTCTCAAAGGATTTACACCAACATTCCTCTTTTCTGTTTCTTTCACATGTAGCAAAGTTTTAAATAGCTTGTATGAGTTCACATATATTAAAGGCGTTAGGCTAAGCTGGACAAAGCAAGAAGCATTGTTCAAAATGCAGCCAATATCTCCCAACATCTGAACATTAAGACTTCTGAGATTTCAACTAGAGGCCCCGGTTCAAGTCTCTTCAGGGCCACTGAAGGTTTTTCTGGTCGTTAACTACAAGGCCCATGGAATGTTATCTAAAAACAAAAGATCTCAAACTTCACCAAATATTGATGGATGTCCCAAAAGAAGGTCTTAACAACCTACTAAACAATCACACTACATGATAAAATCAATTTAGATACGCCCCCCCCCCCCCGATAAAGCGATAATGGAAGACCATGATGTTGCACTTTTCTTGTTCCCTCAGCAAAATTCCTAACAACAACTGCATCATTTTCGTTTGAAGAAACCTTTGAATTCCTTCCTCCATCAAGAATCAGTAGTCACATCACTCGTCTAAGTCACCCAATTACTTTATAAGATGAAGCACGGAAATACACATTTATATTAAAATGAAACAAACACTTAATGAAGCCTTATTCACTACACAATCTGTCCAAGAGATAAAGCACGAGTGTAATTAGCTAATTACATACGGGCAAATTCATCCAACCAAAAACATTTCATTGCCCTTCCCTACAAGTTAATAAGTTTTATCGGAGTGCATATGCCATAAAGTCAGGGGAGACGATATTGAATAAGTGAAAAGTTGTGGCTTGTGCGGTAATTGGCCTAATGGCATCCAAAAAACCTCTCTTATTGCGCATATTCGTCAATTGGAGTAATTACTTTTCTTCAAAAACTGAATACTTTGTAAAAGTAAAACCATGCAAATAACAAATATAAGTTGAAAGAATGAACAGATAATCGTATTTTACCTCAGCAATTCGTCTTTGCACTGACAAGGCAGCATCTGCTCTAGCATTTACAAACCGCCACTGCAAGTGTCTGTTATAAAGAAGTCTCAACTGGTGGACATCAACAATTCGATTCTCCCCAACTTTGCCCCTTCGAACATCAACTGCAAAGCTCAGAACGGATGGTGAATCCCAAGGACTACCAACCAAGGAACCACCTATGGAACTTCTCCCCCGCGACGGACTAAGCCCCCTCATAGGTGAAGCTGCTGAAGGTGTGAGCTTACTAGGTGATGCCGCCCTAACTGCCCCTCGAATAGGTGATGACATTGCCCTGGGAGATGACATAGGGCCATCGCTGAACTTTCTTGACTGGCTTAACTTAGGAGGTGCAACAAATTTTGATGTTGGACTTGATGGCAACCCCAATCCAGGATCCTGTAGTCGTCTCAAACGCATATTAGTCTCCTGCCAGAATCTTGCAGAGGCAACAATGCCACGGGAACCACTTCGTGATTGGGACCCACCATTCATGTCCTGTGCTCCCGAAGTGCTACCAGAAGAAACACTCTCCGTATCAGAAGCAGTAAGATCAGAACGCACTGAAGACTCATTCGCATCTGTACCACCCCTAACCCCATTTACATCACCATGTCCCGAGTCAAGATTTAATATCCCATCAAATGATACCCTTCCACTCTCATCAAGCAATGAGCCTTGTAATGCCCTAGCGACCACACTAGATCCAATAAACCCCTTGTCCTCATCAATAGAACGGTCTAAACTCCTCGAAAGCATATTAAATTGCCGGGTTCTTGCAGGCCATCTATGCTGATCACCAGGCTTTGAATTCTCAACCTGATCTCCACCTCCACCTCCTCCCCCACCACCACCACCACCACTATCAACCTTCCCCCTCAAAGGGGTACTCCTCCTTCGCTCAGGCGTCCCCTTTCTAGCACTATTACTATTAACATTACCACCCTGATTCACAGCCTTAGTCTTACTAATCGGAAGCGAAAACGCCTCCCCTTGAAAAGAAACAGATAAACTCCTACTTGAGGTCAAAAGGAGCTTAGTAGCAGCTGAAATTTCACCAGCATTTCCCACAGATGGTGCAGGTTTAGGTGTTGCAGATCGCCTTCGGTCGACAGACTGGGACCTTTTAGGGGTTGTTGGTACATTATTTCTAGTAGTTCTTGATACCATAGGGGAAGGGAATCTCCTAGAAACTGATGAAGATGCTGATGAACTTGAAGTTGAAGTAGTTGTTGTAGTTGTAGTAGTTGTACTATTACTTGAATTAGAAGGAGACATAGACATAGACATGTACCTTGAAGGAACTTCTCTCGCTCTTGGCCTTCTGGGTTGATTTTGAACTCCATTTTCTCTCTCTGAAGGCAACAATGGTGGCCTTGTTCTGTTAGTATGACCTGGGTTTTGAGAACTACCTTTTGGGTCTGGAGGAACAGCCGAAATAGCAGCCACCATTATCATAAAACCATCAAAATTTATCAACAAATTCACTCACATTGCAAAATTATACGCACAACTAATTCAATAATATGAAACCCTTGTGAAAAATAACCAAGATGTGAGATACCCAGATGGGCATTTGAAGAGATTTAGTATCTCCAAGCCCTAAAATGAACTCTTTCTTCTTTTTCAGCAAATGGGTACCCAACAAAACTGTGAAATCAACACTCTTTTGTTCAAGAAATTGGGTTTTTAGGAGAGAGAAATACCACAGAAAGGACTAACACAACAGTGGATTTTGTGACTGTTGGGTTGATTTCCGGTGAGAGAATTTGCCCGGTAGAGGGGAGTGAAGTGAGAGTGGGGTCGGTGAGGGGCAGAGAGAGAGAGAGAGAGAGAGAAAGATAGAGAGAGGAGATTTGGGCAAACGAGACATAAAAGGTAGCACAGTAGAGTTTTTAGTTTGGGGTTTTGTGAATCTTTGTATAGACGTTACGTTAATGACAATTTTTACTTGGTATTTAGTTCTCTCAATCAATTAATTTTCTCCTTAAGATCTAAGGTTTTGGGAGTATTGGAAAGCCTCCATTTGTAACGTATAGAAAGAGATAAATATAATATAATAAAGAAATAAATTCATGCAATCTTTCTTATGTGGAGTAAATACTAGTAATATATAATTTATTTATTTATAAGTCTATTCTCTTAAAATTAAACCGAGCTTTAATTTTTTTTTCATTTTTTCAATTTTGTTTACTATTCCATTATGTTGCACTTTTCAAATTATATTTATGCTTCGTTTTGATATGTAAATCATGTTCAATTAAGTGAAATTTCCCTCTAACTTCGTTCTATTTTGTTCCATTTATATACATTCTATATTACACTGAAGAGAATAAGGCCTAAGTCTCTTAATTAAATTTAGTTTGCTCATAAAAAAAAAAATCATAATAAGAACTTCTAAAAGGCTCATTCAAAGGTTTATTTTTCCAATTACCCTTCAAAATTTGAAAAATGCTCCTTCAACTATACTCCTTCATGTGTACAAGCCAAATTTTATTAATCTTTTGTTGTAGTCACATACTGTATGAAGTAAGTTCAAGACCATCTAAGATTGCATCACCAAATTAAAACTTGAAAAAGTATTCAAAGAAGTGTTATAATGTGTGGTTTAGTATTTAATTGATGGCATGTATTTTCAATGTTTTCATGTAACTACCGTTAACTTTTTAGATTCAAATAGAATACATTGGTCTAATAAGAAAACTCTTCTAAACACTTGGAACATAAAATCTTTTTGTAACTTTTGGTGAGATTGGGGTTACTTGTCAATGAAATAAGGGTCATTGCTCATCATAAGTAACCCCCACATTTTTAAAAAGTGATTAGTTTTCTATCAATTGATCTCACACAAGACTTGTTGTGCTTAGAATACTTAAAAAAAAATAGAATTATTCCCTTAAATAAAGTTATTTAGAATAATAAATTCTTATAAAATTTTCTAAGATTATTGAAAATATAACATGAAAATTTCAAAATACTTAATACTTAACATAAAAATGAAAAAGATTTTTCGATCACAAAAAAAAGATTAAATTGATTTAAATTTTTTTTTATAAAAAAATATTAAATTAATTCATTACAACACATGATGTAATTTATGAACAATGTGGTTGTTTGATTCACTTTTTGAGAGTTTTATTTGTTTCTTGTTTGATTAATTTTTATTCGTATGACACTGCTACAAATGTTCTTCTTATTCAAGCGACAATCTAGAATGTCACAACTCACATATGCATATTCATTAGAGCTATGGTAGAGCATTTTATGATCCATAATATGGAAACAACAATAAATAGGAAGTCGTTCAAAATTGTTAAATTTGTCATGTTGGATAACCTTTTCATTTGAATGTTTCCTAATATTTTAGATCTATAAGTTGTTGAATTTTATTTTATTTGTAAGTGTCGTATAGTTTATTGTAATGAAAATATGTATTTTTCCTTAAAAAAAAGTTGTGTGTTTTTTTTTTTGAATAAAAAAGTTGTGTGCTACTACCATACGATCTCCTAAGTAAAAAATTTCTTAATAATAACTAATCTTTCTAAAATTTTAAACACATGTAACTAAAAAAACACCAAATAATATTATACCAAAGTTTACATCATCTATACGAAATATCCAAGACGGAGATGAATGGATGGGTCAAGATACCACCTACGCTACCACCGCTAGTAATTGCATTAAGCTCAACAACCTCCTATTTGTACTATGAATTTATGACAAATGTTTTTGGATTAAACGAATCGAGCCCTTAATCTTAAGGTTACAGAAGGATACTTCTAACTATGGAAGCATTTTTTATACACATGAACCAATTAGGACCTATACATACTAAAGTATCAACTTTGTAGGAATGTGAATTTAGTGGTTAATGCGTTTGTAGCAAGGAAAATAGACACATTTGAGTTTGGGGGAAACGGGAAAAGAGGGAATATGACAGGACATCCTAAAGAGAATTAAAGTCATCAAATCAAATTGGTTAAGTCTTAGCTTGCAAATGTCATAACAGAGCTATGCCACCTTATTAAACAAAATTATTATCCTGCAAAAACTCATTATAATTACTCTTCCAGTTGCCCATCACCCTTTGTTGAACTGTTTAGCTTTCTGTTTCATTTTCATTTATTATGGAATTTAGATAAACATGCTAATTGCTAAATATAGTTTGATTAAATTTGTAGTGTAAGTTGATCTGTTAATTATATCTGTCTTCTCATACCAACCAACACCTTTACAAAGGAAAAGGCATGGTGATTAATCTATGTTTATTTATTACTCCCTCCGTTCCAGGTTTATCTTTATATTAGAATTTTTAAGGTCAAAGTTTGTGAACTTTGACCACTTATTTGTGAAAAGTTATAAAGTTTTACAATGTGAAACTAGTATTGCTAGATTCCTTTTAAATAGTATTTTCAAAATATCATCTTATTATTAGTTCAAGAATTATGAAATCATAAATATTCATGGTCAAAGTAGTGTCTTAAAGACCGTGAAAAATCCAATGTAAAGATTAACTTGGGACGGAGGGAGTATATGGTTAAGCATAAAATATATGAAATGGAACCAATGGGGTCATTAAGTAAAAGATGTCCTTTTCAGGTCGTTGTAGATGTTTTTCTTTTGATTGATTAAACAAAAATAAAAGATATCATGTGCTCTTAACATTGTTTTATTTGTAGATAGGGTTCTTTTTCTCTCCTCATCAGAAAGAAGGTGCAAGTGAATGGTGATCGATTTCACCTTTCGTTACGTCAATGTTTGGGCTCTCATTTTCAACAACGAATATATTAGATAAATTGAACAACTAACGCAATTACTGGCCCCGTCAACGTAAAACTACTTGGTGCGTGCCTCATCAAGAAAAATTTCCAGAGTAAGCTATTAACGTAAAATTGCTCTAATGGTTGAACAACAGTTTCTTTTGAGTTGGTCTTATATGAGCCGACTGTATTACAAGTATCAGTTTTTTAGCCAGAGATATTACTTTTTTGTTTAGGGATATCACTCTTTTGCCTGACTTATACATCATGAGAGTTGAGATTGCCTTAGATGATTTTTTGTATTGGTGGACCGTAGTATTTTTTATTCACACCAAGGGTATATACCACTAACCAAAGTAACTATTCCCCGCCCTGACTTATAAGCAGCTTAAAGGGTGAGATAACTGACCATAAAATTTAAGGTTGCTCCATACCCATGGGAGAATCGAACCCCAACATTGTAGTATTAAGTATTTTTGTCTCCTTTTATCTTTCAAGTGAAATGAAGTATTATTGTCTCTTAACAAGTAGTTTATCTCTCGACTTAAGTATCAAAATGCCATAATAACACCTGTTAATTACGGATACGGCTAAATCATTGCCCTAAAAGAGCACCACAAACACAATCGATACACTAAAATACAAAAAAAGAGTAGAGCACGTGTAACATTGATGGCTTATAATCAAAGTACACTTTGTTGAAGCAATGCAAAGCATAAGCATAGTTGCGCAACCGCTAATAATGGACTTCACTAATTTTGTATGTGTACTTTTTTCGGGGGTGCATTGTATATGAATGAGTACTTTTTTTTTGGGTGTGATTGTATATGAGTACTTAAATATAGTAGAAACCCTTCATGATAGCAAAGTCATGCACATGTATCTCAAGACTGTAATCCTTTTCATTCGTTTTGTTTCATTTTCTTTAAAGCTTGTTATAGGTATGAAGGGACTAGTAGTAAGGATTACTACAGGCTAGGCTGTTAGAAGATTGTTGTTTGGTAATTGACCAATTAGCCATGTTATTTTCAAGTTACATAATTTCGGTATATTGAGGTTTGGCCAAATTAGAGAGAGGTATATTCACGTTTGACTAAGTATATTAAGGTAAATTTTGACGAGATTTTGGTCAGTTTTTAACTGTTGACAAAGTCAAAGTAACTTCTGGACATAAATGTCACTAGTATAACTCTTTGAAATTTTCTAGAAAAAAATATTGTGTGATGAAAATTCTCTCTCAAAATTGAAACAAAATTAAAAAGGGAAAAAGTGAGAAATCATTTCAAAATATTTTTTTTTGGAAACTTTCAATGAGGTGTACTAGGGGTATTTATGTCTAGAAATTAGTTTGGCTTTTGTCAACGGTCAAAAATTGACGGAATTTCGTCGGAGTATACCTCAGCGTATTTAGTCAAACATGAGTATACATTTCTATAATTTCACCAAACCTCAGTATATCTCAATAAAATTTACCTTATTTTCAATTGAACGGCGCGAGACGAGTTAAATAATGAAATAAAATCATAATCATATCATAATATCTATATAAAGGAGGCATTTTCTGACAACATCGAACGCGTCCACCTAAGCGAAAATTTTAAAAAGAAAAGAAAAGAATTTAATAATGATAATAAACCATAAACAGAAGTTAGGAAAAAGAGAATGTTAAAATTATAGCAGGAAATCATTAAAAATAATAAAATATTAAGAGTCGTATACCTTTTAAGCACAAAATGGGATGCAATGAGAAATGAAATGAAAGAGTGCGAAACGGAACGAAATAGAAAGAAGTGCAACATAAATACAACAGAAAGAATAAGACCTTAGTCAAACCACATTTAGCTCAGGTCATATTGGACTCGATTTAAGAAACTACTGATAAATCCCAGCAACACGGTAGATGTTAAATTTTAATTTTCTTTCAGGATATATCTTGTCTATAATTTCGTAAATAAACACAAATCACCACTAACAATTAATTAAACATAATAGCCATGGTGCTAAAATTGCAAGTACTATATTTATTCATCAAAAAAACTTACAAGAAAGAAGGAAACGAAAGAGATATACATCCATCTTCACACCCTTCAAAGACTCTAAAGTTACAACTAATTTACGCGATAAGAAAATGAATAAAGGAATTAAAGTGCTGAAATAGCTTACAGAGATGAAAAGAAAGAACGCTTCTATATAAGTGAAAGGTTATTCTTTTCATATATTTTCACACATCTTCTATCGCAAAGTAATGAATGCATGATAAAATAAATAAAAACTTATCAATAAGTGGTTGGTGTGAGCGGTTCAGCACTCTCATCCCTTAAGCAAGGTCGAGGGTTCGAATCTTGTGGATGAAAAAACTACTTAGTGGGAGCACTTTACCCCTTCATAGGCCGACCCGGTGCGAGCAGGATTAATCTTAGCCCAAAGGGCTTGGCCTGTGGTCTAACCAAAAAAATAAATAAAAACTTAAACAAAAAATAACAGCACAATTCAAAATTTTCAATTTGAAAACTAATGATAAATTACATTTTTTTTTGTTGAATCCTATGTTGTTGTTTTTTTTTTTTTTATAATTAGATGAGGGTATATAAATTAGCTAGTAAAAGAGTTACAATGATCAGTAGCGATTACATCAAGAACTCCTATCGGACTCCTATCGAACTCCTATGTTGTTACAATACTCTGTTGTTCCTTCTTTCTCTATTTTTCTCCTTTAATCCTTTAAATTTCAAAGAACTGCCCTTTCCGTCACTTTCATGTTGCATTATTTTGTTTCGTTCCATTCCAATCTGTTCTATTCCGCGTTGTTCCATTTTGTATTTTGTACTTCATTTTATCTCACATTTTGTTTCACTATCCGTATCATTCCTTTTCATTCCGTTTCTTACCACCCCGCACCATTTCATTGAAAAGAACCAGACCTTAGTTACTTCTAAAGTGGTGATTTTTCCTAGATAGACCTCCAATTACATTGTGATAATTGAGTCTTATTCGAGACTAGAGAAATAACAAGTAGATTAAAAGAAATACTAACCAAAATCTCGTTGGAAAAATAATTGTTCTCTTAAAGCTGTCTCATGATGATAGATCTGGCAAGCGGCTCGGTTAGGTCGGATTCGGATCGGGTTAAATACGGGTCGGGTTAAATACATCGGGTCAAATACAGGTTTGGTTTCGAGTTATTCAATAGGTTTGACAAATATTGTCTCACAATTTTCTGGGTTCGAGTCGGATCATTTCGGTCTCGGATAAAAAAAAAAAAAAAAAGGAGTTATTTCGGGTTTGAATCTTTTCAGCTCGGATTTCGATCGGGTCTGTAGTGAGTCGGGTTCGAATCGGTCATCGGGTCGAATCAGCTTTTGCCAGCTCTACTGATGAATGAATGATGATGTAACAATATCACATTTTCATCAATAGCTATCGCTTTTGGCTAGTGGCAACTGGTAATGTTAAAGTGAATTGGATGATTAAACAGAAAAGACGGCTAGTGGAGTAAAATATTGAAGGCATGCTATGCATTTTGTGACTTGGGATATACTCCAAGACAGTTGAATTTGGTTAAGTGGTACAAGTTGCTGGTAAGTGGTAATGCATCTCTTAAGCGAATATTTTGTTAATTAAAAGTATTAGTTTACCCACTTTGAAAGTGATTAGCCCTTTGGACAAATAATAATATAATTTTGTCTGGACCCATATATACATGATAGCTTCGTTAATTTTTATCACTACTTTTGCTTTACTTACCCATCCCAGACCACTTCAATGGAACAGTATACCAGCAAAACTTAAAACACAACTGAATCACTTTTTTGGTTTAGCTTGGGATAGGTGTCTCATTCTTAAATTAGCATGTTAGTATTGTCAAAACTTGCACACTCAGTCTCAATCCTAAGGCCCGTACAATGATCAACCAAGTGCCCATTTCTAAATAATTATCTTGCCATTTTCAATGAAAACATCATCTTCATAAAACAAACGTGATACGGAAACAACCTTGATCTTACAAGTTGATGAGTTTAAGGTAATTTCTTTGGAATATAGTCTAAAATGATCAATCAACTTTTTGTTAACATGATGGGTTGTTTGTGAATTGGTAGCATGGTGAGTATCATTGGAGCAAGAACGTACATGAGTTAATTATACACGGAATTAGCTTTCATGTATTTATCTTATTTAGCAGGGAATGCTTGGAATGAGGTTAATGAACGCACTAAGGGGATGCTCTTTTCAACTAAAAACTGGTATTTAGGGGCAACTGGGATCAGTTGGGGGCAACCTGTTGGAGATACCTCGAAAGTCTAACTGGTAATTGGGGATAAATGGGGATATCTGGGAACAACTGAGGACAATTAAAGGTCAAAGTGGGAGAAACCGGAAACAACAGGTGAAAAAATTCTGTATTTTTGAGTGTTAATAATAATAATAATAATAATAATAATAATAATAATAATAATAATAATAATAATAATAATAATAATAATAATAATAATAATAATAATAATTATAATAACAACAATAATAATAATTATAATAATAATAATAATAATAATAATATTAGTAATAATAATAATGATAATAATAATAATAATAATAATAATAATAATAATAATAATAATAATAATAATAATAATAATAATAATAATAACAACAAAAACAATAGCAATAGTAATAATAGTGATAATAATAATAATAGTTTCCCTAAAAAATTAATAATAATTATTATTATTAAAAAAATAAAAAAAATAATAATGGCAATAATAATTACAATTCTAGTAATATTATTATTATATTTATTATAATACTTATGATTACAATTAATAATAATTATTATTGTAATCGTAACGATGATCATAATAATTATTGTATTATTATTATTATTATTATTATTATTATTATTATTATTATTATTATTATTTTTATACAAATTAAAATTGGAAAAAAGTGGTCGACAACTGGGGACAACTAATGACAACTTGAAAGTCTAGCTGATAACTGGGGACAACTAGGGGTAATTTGGGGATAATTGGGATCAATTGGAAAACAGTTGAAAAGAACATGCCATATGAAGATAATGGAAAAGATTTAAGAGTAGAATGAGACGCGAAGATGGTGGTGGGGGTTAGATTTTAAGGGATGAAGGATTTTAACAACTTGCATTTAGGGGTAATAGCTAACCGGCCACCCTCCCCCTAGGAGGGCTAGGACGTGTATTATACTAGTTAAATTGCATTCTAATTCAGTTAGACATACACATTTATATGTATTATATATGGAAATGCCACGTTCTTAGGTTAATAACTTGTAGATTAAACAATAAAATTTTCAAACCATCTTTGTAAATAATTAATTTTTTAGACTAAAACTCTTTATTATTGCATGCGTTATAGTTAAGAGGGCAATATATAGGTATTATATATTAATACAATCCACATGAATGATTGTTTTTGTATCTCGTAACCTCAATGATTTTCCCATATCGTATGTGAGACACCAATATTGTTTTGTATCAGTTGAATTTAACACCACTAAATTGAATTCAGTTGAATTTAACACCATTGAATTGAAATGAACACAACTTAAGTGAATTGTGTGAACACCATTAAATTGAATTGAACCCTACTCTCTATGTGAGACAAAATATATGTTTTTGAACTGAATTATTGAATTGAATTTAAATCACTGAACTTACACGAGACAACTTCTGAACTGAACTAAACTAATCAGGTAAGCTCTAAAGAACACAATCTCAGGCACTGAATAAAAGCTGAGTCGAGTTGGGTGATTAAAAAAAACCAAAAAACAAAAATTAACACTCTACTTATAATACATATCTGGTACATTACAACTGGTGTTTTGACCCATAGTTACATACTCATAGGATTCCAAGATACTCCCGAGGCTCCAGAGAATTTCGACTGCAAGATTCTGTCTTTAAGCTGCAGATCCCAACTTCGTTGATATGCATACCATATATATGTAAAATAACCCGTCGAAGGTGATCTTGAGATAGAAAAGGAATTTTAATACGTTCACTGATTTTATATGCATTATATTGTACGTGTCTTGCTTGTTAATAGTATTATTGCATGATCTAGGTAGGATGATATTGTATGTATATATGTTGCCGTCTTAGAATAATAATGGAATTGAGAAGATTTTTTGGGGCACTTAAGATACATGCATGGATAGTTTAAAACGGCTTCATTCTCGCAGATTTGTTCGGCTGTTTAGAGGTTGATGAAAACATTGGACGTAGAGCTTTAAGCTCATGGTCTCCTCTTGGCTCTTATACTTCGTACTATGTCGTTGCAGTGCTTTTTAAAATTTGATCTTGAAATGCCCCATATCGTATTGATATATATGGTTGAGTTTTCAAGGAACTAATATTTGGTCTAAGAATTCGCACAAAAAAATAAAATAAAATAAAATATTTGGTCTAAGAATGTAAAGTTTTTTTATTATTGATGATCGCATTGAGAAGTGTGGCCTGGAGCTGGAGGTGATTCAGGAAAGTTTGCAAGATAACCCCTTAAATGATGAGTTGATTCAAGCTAAAAAAGGCAAAATCGAGAGCTACTTGTAACTAAGACAAGCTGAGCTAAGCTCTCTATATCAGAGGGCAAAATTCAGGAGATTAATATGAGTGATGACTACACTAGATATTTTCATGCAAAAATAAAATAAAGGAGGGTGTCTAACCAGATAGGGTCTCTTAAAGATATGGGGGGGACCACTAAAGATAATGAAGATGATATTTGTCAACCATTTATGTAGTTTTATCAGCACTTACTTGGTGAGGCAGAAGATGTGAGTCCATTTGATGATGGTTGCATGCAAGATGGGGCTGTGCTTACAGGGAAAATGAAACAGGCTCTCATTAAACATGTAGTGGATGAGGAGATTACGAAGGCAATTTTTTCTATCCCTGATAATAAAGCCCCAGGGCCAGATGGTTACTTCTCAAGCTTTTTTACGAAGGCCTGGGGGGTTGTGGGGAGGGATGTATGCAAGGCAGTAAAGGATTTCTTTGGCTCGGGTAAGCTTTTGAAGCAGCTCAATGCTACCATTATATCAATCATTTCTAAGATTGATATCCCAGAGTCAATGGGTGACTATAGACCCATCTCATGCTGCAACGTGTTATATAAGGGTATTACAAACATCATCACAAAGAGAATGAAACTGGTTATGCAACATTTGGTGGGGATGGAGCAAAGTGCCTTTGTCTCAGGGAGGAATATAGGGGATAATGTCCTTCTTGTTCATGAACTTGTAAAGCATTATGAGAGGAGGGGTGTCTCACCTAGAGCTATGGTGAAGGTTGACATACGAAAGTCCTATGATTCCCTGAACTGGAACTTCTTGAGAGCTGCACTTGAGCATTTTAGCTTTCCTTCTCAGTTCATAGAGTGGATTATGATGTGTGTTAACACCACTAAGTTCTCTATCAATTTTCAAGTCTCCCTTATTGGTTATTTCTCTGGGAAGCGTGGGGTACGACAGGGAGATCCCATGTCTCCATTTCTATTTGTGCTTGGAATGGAGATTTTTTCTAGAATGCTGAGAAAGACACAAGAATATGATGATTTTAGCTTCCACCCTCGCTGCTGCAGAATCAAGCTTAATCATCTGCTATTCGCAGATGATCTCTTGCTATTTAGTAGGGGGGATGTTCCTGCTGTGAGAAGTTTGATTAGTTCTCTGGAGAAGTTTTCTAGTATGTCAGAGCTGAAGGCAAATCCTAATAAAACATGTATCTATGTGGGGGGGATGAGCCAAGAGGTGAAGAAGAGCATATTAGAGGACACTGGGTTTGTTGAAGGGATGTTCCCTTTTCATTATTTAGGATTCCTTTCACTACAAGCAGGTTATCTGTTGCTTTATGCCAGCCCCTACTTGATAAAATCTCCTCAAAATTGAAGCATTGGGCAAATAAGTTTTTGAGCTATGCAGGTAAAGCTCAGCTTTTGAACTCTGTAATATTTGGCATGGAGTCTTTTTGGTGCTCTACTTTTGTCTTTCCAAAAACTGTGATAGAGCATATTGAGAAATTGTGTAGGCAGATTTTCTGGAAGAAGCAAAATGGAGGGTATGTGTTTGTCAGATGGGTGGATATGTGCAGACCATATAGAGAAGGTGGTATCAACATGAAGGAGATCCTGTCATGGAATAAAGCCATGATGCTGAATTGGTTATACCAACACCAGGAGGGGGGTCGTGGAGTTTGGGCCACGTGGGTATCCAAGTACTATCTCAGAGATACTATAATTTGGAAGGTGAAAGTAAAGCAATCAGACTCATGGGGATGGAAGAAGCTTCTTGCTGTGAGGGATGAATTCCTTGAGCATTGTACTGATGAGAATGATGCTGTGCAGAGGTTAGTTGAGTGAAGAAGCAGAATTTGACTTGAAAAGGGCTTATGAGTTTCTTAGAACAAAAGGGACTGTGCAACAATGGCATAAGACAATCTGGGGGATGATGAGTATGCCACGACACAGATTTATTTTGCACCTGGCAAGTGTGGATAAACTAACTACTGTTGATAACCTGTAGAAGAGAGGGATGCAGATTATGAATAGATGTCATTTGTGTTGTGCTCAAGCAGAAACAAGAGATCATATGTTTTTTGAGTGCAACTTTGCTACAGCTGTCTGGAAAGGGATCCTTCATCAATTAGGGATCTTTAGAAGGCCAAAAAGGTTGCAGCAGGAGCTACGATGGTATGGAAAGTATGTCAAGGGGAAGCAACCCAGGCAGCGTATACAAAGATCTGCATTGGCTTCAGCAGTATACCACATATGGAACGAGGGTAATCAGAGATGTTTTAGTGGTCAAAAGCGGAGTCCTGAGCAACTCATCAACTTATCCTTTTCTGTGTATATACTAGATACCATGGTTTTTGCCGTACTGATGTATAGAGCTAGGAATTGGCTTAGTTAATTGGCCTTTTTCTCTGTTTTTGTGCTTAGGGGATCATGGTCTGTCATGAGTTCTCTGTCCTGCTGTGTATACCTCACAATGAGGATGTACTGTTTGTGGCTTTTCCGAGGGTGTCATCTTGGCATCCCTTTGGCGAATGGAATGAATAGATTTACCATTTTCAAAAAAAAAAAATGTAAAGTTTTTTATAACTTGAAAACTTTAAAAAAATATTTATAATATCAACCAGATGTTTCAACCAAAAACTAATGATAATGAGTGGATAGAATAACTCATCGGGCTAAAGTCCACTTGACGATCTGAACAACTGTTCAAATTCAATAAAAATACCCATCGCACCTAGAAAAAAAAATACAATGTTCCATAGGATGTGTTTGGTTTTTTTTTTTGGATTGGGGGCCGGGGGGATATTCTCATTTTTTTTCTTTTTCTTTTTCTTTTTCTTTTTTCCATTCTCCATTTGTTAAACATCAAAACGGGTTATGCCAACTATTTACAATTTGTCAAACCAATGATGACAAATAAAGTTGACTACGCGTTATATCCTTCTTCCACTTCTTCATCCTCTTCGTACCGACCTACTTTTGCGTGTCTCCTCATCTCCATGTTGCGTCTTGGCAAATTTTGGGCTTCGATTCCATCTATTGATGCTCAAGTTTCTCTAGAAACCCCCAACAAATCATTTGGGAGAAATTAAAAGCGACTGGGTGTAAGAATTATGGAGTTATTAGTTCCATTCTACTAGCCGAAGCCAATGGCTTAACGAATGGCGTTCAATGCAAAAAAAACATGACTTTAATGACATTATCATATAAGGGGAATGATGTATTAATGGATCAAAACTTTAGGGGAAAATGTCCGATATTATCATAACATCCCCACTTATGTGACAAAGTGAAAATTTTACACTATCTAAGAAAAGCAAATTAGGTTGCAGATCATATAGCTCATCTAGGTTATCAATGAACACTCTTCGTCGTTGGCCAAATTCTTGCAATCAGATTATTGCATAAAATTTATCAAAAGATGTTTTTAAGTTAACCTAACTATTATTCCCTACACTCCTACACTGAGGGTATCTAACTAGATGGACTATGACTCTTATGAGTAATTAACAAACATGGGCTAACAATATCATATTGATTTTTGATTAGTGAGAATTAATGGGCCAGTTTTTTCCTCTCTTTGGAGTAGTTAAGGTGTAACCAATAATTTGTTCGACAATATTTACCTCTAACAGTAGTGTTAGCTGTTTCATTAGTTGTTAGCTATTGAACTAGCTATTAGCGGTCATGGTACCTAAATGTCACTTGTTTACTTAATGCAGTAAGGTGATGACGTTTTATTTTTATTTTATTTCTTTTTTTTCTTTTTTCTGAAAAAGTCAAGCATTCAAAAAGTCAAGCAAAAAATGGTTCAGCAAACCATTGCTACAAGCCTACAAGAGCTTTACAGATGACTGATGAGGATTTATTTTTTATGAATATTGAGGCGCGCCGTATCATTGACTGTGGAAGCACTTACACGCAGTGAAAGGCTGACACATATTCCGCCATCCTGAGAGAGAGAGATGTCTAAGGAGGCCTGTTCTTCGTCATCAACTGCCGCACCATTGGTATCAAACCTATTCTACCTTTCACTTTCTTAGATTTAATGACTTATTTTCATCATCACTGAATAAAACTAACTAGTTTCATTTGAATTGATGAAAAATTTGAAGTGGGTTTTGTGCAATTTCTTATAAAAATGATTAATTTCATCTGGGTTTTTGAAATTTGATTGTGGGTATTTGCTGAAAAGGAGCAATTCGAAGATATTGAAGAGTTGATGATGCTACAAGGTGCTGGTTCTGGTTGGGTGGAACCCAAAACTTGGTGTGATCATTTGGGTTCTTTGTGTTCTGATCTCAATCACATTCCCTCTCCTGATACCCCTTGCTTCAGGTCTCTCTCTCATATCATATGCTTGTTTTCTTTATCTTTTTCTTGCATTTATTTTCGTTGTGGGTTTAAGAGTTTCTGAAATAGCCTTACCCCTACCTGTTTGGTCCAAAAATAGATGGACATGGATAAATATTTTACCTTAGTTATGTGTTAGTACCATCCCTTGGAACATTACATATGCTTTAACCATGTGACTTGCTCTTACTGTTTGGTTTTAGAGGAAATACTGAAAGAGTGTGATTGACTGCTAATGGTATGTGAATGTGTAGTGTAAAGTTAAAATTATCAAAAAAAAAAAAAAGTAGTGTAAAGTTAAAGGGTAGTTGTCATGTGGAGGAAGCTTAAAGGGCTAAGGCTTGGGAAAAGGGATTGTGGCTCTTTTGGTTTAATAACTTTTTTGCATTACAAGGATGGTATGTGTATCCACTAACAATTTGCTTGGGTTTGTAAAGATTAGCTGTGCGACTGGAAATAATATTGTCGGAATTTGATAGTTTGAGCATATACCGACTAAGTTTTTGTTGCTGTTTGTGATTATGGAGTCCGTGTGACTGTTCCCTTTGGGATTTTGAGGAACCTCGATGCTACTTGTATGTCGCTACGAGTGTTAGGTAAGGGGTATGTATCTAGATGTCGGACTTGGCCAGAAAACTTTGCATATATTTGGCCGAGCAAAAAATATTCTGAGCAAAATAGAGCGCACCAGCTCTTACAAGGGTAAAAATCACAAACTAAGATAGTACTGGGGAGTGTCCTTTGCGGCCTTTCTTGGAAGCTTCCTTGTATTTGGTGGCTTTACTATGGCATCTTTAGGTAATAAGCCAAGGAATAATGTGGGTTTCTTCATTGAACACCTTACCCCCATGAGCCCCCAGCCGCTCACCAAAGAACCAGTTCAGCTAATTGTGTAAATTTGCAGGCTAAGATTGCGAATGAGCTGCTGCATGGAGATAAAATTCTCAGATGCACCAACTTATTTATGCAATCATCCTATGATTTAAGATACCCATGGAAGGTGCACCGATATGCACTGCTTGAGTCACCCGTCACCTTTAACCTCCTACAAATTACCATGTAGTCTGGATTGGGCTATGACTTGAGTGAGCTCGGCATGTTCCTCATTTGAGCTCAATGCTCCTACATCATGAAACCATTTGACAATGTGAGATTTAGTGACGGATCGAACAAAAACCCCCTCCCTCCAAAGCATTTCTTCCTATGGCTAGGAACAGACGACAATAGCAGCTTGTAAAAGTCCTTTATTATAGACTCACAGAGTACTTTTACTGGCGATTGAGCATTGGAGTAATCTTGTTGGAATATATGATTCGGACAATTATGTCCAGGGAACAGATCTAACACCTTACAACTCTGTAAAAAGGCTATAACAGAAACGGTTACTGAGCAATGTAAACCCCAACCTGTTCTGTCATATTATTCTTGTAAATTGAGCGGCTGAGTTAGCTTCCAGAGCCACCCTGTCTCCATACTTTATCTCGATAGTATGTGCTAGTCTCTTCTTTCACTGGTAGATGGTTATTTGAGGTGAAATATATCATGTGTCACTGTTCTGTGATTATATCCCATTACAGTTAGGTTAAGGTCTAGATCTCCAATGCCAACTCTTCATATGGTTCAAATGTCATATATATTTAGCCTGTTTGATACTCTTTGGGACTACCAAAAACTCTTCCTTATTTTTTTTTGGATAGACTGATAGACAGTGTGATTGCTTTTTTAGCCCACTGGAGTTTCGTGTTGATTTGAGGCTTCTTAATCTGCATTAGATTCAGCCATTGTCATTCAGATCCTACCTCCTTTTGTTTCCATAGATGCACCAACACCTATGTGATGTTGATCCTTCAGAAAAAGAACTCAATCATGTGTTTTCAATTACATTTGTAGTCGAGCAAATTTGTTATGTCTCATGCTGTTTGAAAAAGTTGCTCAGGTTTGACATGAACCAGGACCCGTGTGAAGCTAAGCCTTATCATTCTTTTCAAAAATGAATGTATTGAATGTTAAGCATATGGAAACTCTCTTATTTTTTTCCCCATATGTTGCTCCATCAAGATGGTATGATATAATAGCTGGAACTAATGAATCATTCTTACCGAATCTTTTCTTGGGTATTATGATCTATTAAGCATAAATTAAAAAAATGGGAAAAAGATAATCAGATTTTGCTTAGAATGAGGTGCTTACTGCTAATATTGCATTCATGCAGTTCTCTCTTTTCCCTCTATCCTGAATTATTTTTCTTTTTGTCTGATTGTCAATCTTTTTTATTTTCTCTTGCCCGTTCCTCTTATGGGTTGGGGGGGGGGGGTTCCTTCTCAATTGTAATAGAATGGCTCAGTAGGGGGCAGAAAGCTTGTAGTAGTACTGTTGGAGTGAAATATAGGATTTAAAGAAGCTCCCTAGTTGACTCCAAAGAAAAATATGTGGGATATGTGGATTACGGACCTTTATCATGTAGGAATCCCACTCCTTATGAGATCCTTGTGCTTAATACCAACGACTTGCGCCAAAGGAGAAGGTTGGAAGTAGCTTTGTCTTCAGAGTTTGTTCGTTGTGTTGGCTAGTGAAATACAAGAGAGCATCAAATCTTTTCTTTCTGTGTGATATTGCGGGGAGCCTCTGTCATAAGTGGTTTGGCATATTTGGGAGACTTGGGTTTGTCCCCTCTAATGTTTTGGACTTCTTGCAATTACAGTTCGTGGGATATGGGTGAGGGAGGAGAAACAAAAGCTATGCGAGTTGTTAATGGGACTACTCTATCGTCTGATTTACATTGGGACAGGGTCACTTAGCTTCTTTATGGTTTAGGGCAGCAAGATCTTTACTCTTTAGGAGCTATAGTATCTAATAAATGCAAAGACATTGGGCTGGTCTGTGAATAATTTATAATTCTGTTGGTATGCAGAGGACTTCTTGTTCTCTCATGCTATATTTTTGGGTTGTTATTGATGTATTTACTCTATCTGTAAATAATTTGAAATAACAACTAGTTCTTCATTTTTCATCATTATCAGAATATTGGACAAAAGATACTCATGCTAGAGTATTGAACCTTAATGTGTATAGTATTCTAGAGTATATGTATATCTGTCATTTGTCAGATTATTAGGCAGCAGATATTCATGCTGAAATCTGTTACCAGTTACCTCTAGCCGATGTTTTCCTGAAAAATGCGTTGAATGTAGATTATATTTTTTAAATGTTCTGCTGATGGCTTTGTTGTAGGCTTTTAATCTCGTCCTGTCTACTCGTCTCCTAGGTAGTTGAGCAGTGAAAAAAAGATTTCTTACATGCAGCTCATCTACTGTATTGACATGTATGTTTTGAAGGTGTCATCACCCTGCTGAAAACTAGCTATGCTTGTGCTGCAAGGATGTCCTTTGTAGCCGTTTCATAAACAAGCACATGCTCGAGCATTTTGAACAGAGCAGCCACTTTCTAGCTCTTAGCTACAGGTATATTTCAATGTTTTCATCTTTTGTTTTACATCAAGTTACTGTATACTAGTTTTGTCTCACTTCCCATTTTAAGTGTTCCTAAATATGTTCTGAAAATGGCTTACTAGAAACCTAGAGTATATACTCCCATATTAGAAATATACATAAAAACAGAATGTCTAAACTCCCTTGAAAATGGCTTGCTAGAGACCTAGAGTATCACCAAGCAAAAGAATTAGTTTCACAAACAAAAATGTCCCACATTTTGGTGGCTTCGTGCAACTTATCCATACAGTTTTTGTTTATGGTGCAAAGTAGAGCAATCATGATGAAGGAGAGAAAGGATCAAGCATTGCTACATATAACCTGAACTGTTTGAATGATCCAACTCTTAATTCATGGCTTTTGAAGAACAACAAAGGTGCGTTTCAAGGTGAATTAAGAGAATATTCTATCTTGATTCTATTATGTTTCTTCGTGGAGTATATTTAGTGATGATGATTACATGGAGTATGCACAAAAGATCGGGATCAAAGTTGTTATTATACGATCATATTCATTGTGAAGAATCTCGCAGTTTTGGCAGCTTTTAACAGTAATTCGTATTTTAGCCATAACTCACGATATCGTATCATCATGATTCAAAGTGCCGGGGAAGTATGAAATCGGGATCTAGAACTTTCATGTTTTAAGTATTTTTAGAATCAGAATGGAACGTGGTCAAAAGTGTGTTTGAAGTTACGGTGCAGAATTGGACAGCATTGCCTTGGGCTCCAAGGAAACGTGTCATGACTTAAGAGGATTATTTTAAGGCATTTAGTTAATTTTATTTTCAGTATACTAGTTTAATTAATTTTTGGATAGTTTCTTAGTTTGTTTACTAAGGGGCCGTTTGGTTGGGGGTATTGATTAACGGGGTAATGGAATGAATATATAGGCTAAAATAGTAAGGTGAAGTGGTGATGAGGGTAATGATTAATGGGGGGTAATAGAGAAAATGAAGGACCATGGGGGAATATCCCTCAAATGGGGGTAATCATTACCCTCCTTCTCACAAAATCTAACCCCCACTACCTCACATACCTCCCTTTTGAGCCTATAAATTCATTTCATTACCCCCTTAATCATTACCCCCAACCAAACGGCCCCTAATCGGTTTAGGAGAGTGGAATCTGATTTGGTTTAGGAAAGTGTATCCTAGCTCAGATTTACTTCTTATTAGTTTCCTAGTTGGTTTAGGATTACTTTTATTTTGTCTATATAAAGGATGTGCTTGAAATGAAAATCTAGATAGCTGATTTTTATGAATAAACACTTTGTTTGCTTTAAATTCTTTGTGAGTTTAATTGCTCTCGTGCCTTGGTGGTACAACTCGAGCCTTGGTGGTTCAAACTTGTATCAGATTATTAGCTGGTTATTTGAGTCAAGATTCTATCTTTATTGTTCTTTATCCTATTCTTGATGATTATTATCACGCATGTACATCAAATCATCCTTCCATACTGCTAATGGTTAACAATGACTAAAGAGCAAAACAAAGTTCCAGTTCACTTTTGTACAATTTCTTCCCTTTTGTACATTTTAGCACCCGTGAGAAATTTGGGAGATGTAAAATTTCCGCCAAAACAGTCTAGGCTCACTGCAAGGAGGTCAGAACTAGAAGTTCACAGCTTACACATTATCATTAGATCATCGAGGGCTGCTAGCTGCAGCCTCATGGTTGCAGCCTCACTCTCACAAGCTGATATGTGTACAAACTCCTAAAAAATTGTGGCTGTTTTTAAAATAAACTCACTCTCTCTCTTCCTTAGCCATGTTTATTTAACTGAAATTTGATTAATTGTTATTTCCGACGCCTAACACCATTAGTTTCGCCGGCTTCGCCGTCAGAATTTTAAAAAAGAAAGCCCTAAGATGGGAAGGGTGGACCCAAAAACCCCAGGAAACCCAAAAAGAAAACCCTAAAATGGGAATGGTGAATCCCAAAACCAAAAAGAAAACCCTAAAATGGGAATGGTGAACCCCAAAACCAAAAAGAAAACCCTAGGATTGAAAGGACCCTAAGATCGGAAAGATGAACCCAAAAAAAAAAACCCCTAAGATGGAAGAATGAACCCCAAAAGGATAGAAAAAATATATCTGATTTGGGAGGTGAAATAACAAGTAAATAAACATGAGTAAAGAAGAGAGAGAGTGAATTTGTTTTTAAAAATGACAACTTTTAGCGATATTTTACATATGTCAACTTATGGGAGTGAGACTGTGCAGCATCATTCTTAGATCATCAAATGAATGTCTAATTACAAGTGTTATCACTATCATAACATACCAAATAGAACATTTTAAGAGGAGGAATTCAATCAAACATTAGGGAGTGAAATCTCAACGGAAATTGTTCCCAAAAGCTGTATCACCTTGCAAATCACACATACGCTGCTCGCAGTACAACTTGCCCCATCTGGCATCAACTCGCTCACAAGGAAATATGGGTTTGACTAAGCTGTAGTACAAGATAAAAAAAAGCTGAAGTCAACTATCACTTTTCCGAAGAATGAAACCATGGAATGATTAATATATACAAACTTAGGCAAGCTGTCATGAGTTACCAAGATCATATGCATACATATTGTGTATTTAGGGTTCAAACATTCTAAAAGTTTGCCCTGCCTTGTCAAAAGGAGCAGCTGGTCATAAGTTCACTAGGTAATAGTAACATCTTAATAGGATTAAGGATCCTCATAGTCAGCATTGTCAATTGGATGATAATGCAAAGCCAGTAAGCAATACGAAAGAGGTTATCAGAAAATTTTCATCATGCATTTCTTTTCACTTTGCCAGCCCAGATGCACTGACACAATTGACAAATCCTGTTTTAGGACATATTTCTGATAATATCAGCAATCAAAGTTAAAGGGAAAGCGGAAGGAAACATAGGATTTCTTGACATACAATGGAACCCATGATTATAACCAACAAGCTAGCATGTTAAAGGCCAAAAAAGCAGGATGGGATATATAGTTAAAAAAAATCTGATATGTTTAAGGAAATGTAGGGTGAAGATTGCTTTTTTTTTTTTGAGGGGAAAATTAAATTCATTCATAATAATAAGCCATACGACATCTACAAACAAATCAGAAATAACAAGATGCAATTCTAAAACATCAAATAACATTCGAGTAATAAAGTTATTTAGTATGGTAGATTCGACGAGTCAGAACGGTCTCCTTTCAATCGTTGTGTCCATATTACAGCCTTTTCACGGAGGGGCCTGTCGCCATAGCTTTGTTGAATGTACAAATCTGACATCGTAGAAAGCCTCTTGAAGAAGATGATCTGAAGTATCGCCATATGAATAACAAAATAGAAAATAAACAGTACTCTCACAAAAGGAGAGACAGCCATTCCCAAAAATTGGGACAAACTAACTCTCACGGGAGGAGAGACTAATTTTATTCCCAACAACAAAACTGAAAAACTAAACAAAACGAAGAAACTGGAAGGATTGGTGCTTACCATCAGCGATTCGCTGATGGCAGCCCCTAGATCACAGAAATTGGGTTAGAGTTTTTTTAGAGAGAGGATTGCAAAATTTACTTTAGGTGTAAACATATTTTAGTGATTGAACTCCAATATCTTCAAAGAGTTAGTTTTGTGTAGCAGCAACTCATAATAGGGTGAAGATTGCTGATAATACTTGTCTGATGACTACATTGAAAATAATAGCCCGTTAGTAATAAATTTAATTATTTATATAACCAATGCCTAGAAAATCAGCAATAGAGACAATGAAACTTAATCAGTATGAGATCGTATTTATAACTACCACTGTTTTCTGTTTGGAGGATATCTTGTCCTTTGCTGCTGTACTTTCTTTGCTGATTAAGGGAAAGTTGTCAAAGAACACTTATTATATGAGGGATGCCCATACACTTGGTGTAACTTAGACTTTGTGTTATGGTTCGAGCTGAATATGATGAAAAGTTTTAAAGAGTTCGGAACAACAACGTTGTGGCTCAAGAGGAGAACACATGAAGAGTCAGATTTAGGCATGACCAGCTCATTTCTTTTGGCGTGGACACGTCTTCTAATAGCTAGTTTTTATGCGTAGAGGACTTCTACTTGGAGACAACTTCTATTTGTGTGTGTTATTATGTAACTAGGACTCCAGTATCCTATCAAGATGTAATTACTTATTCTAGTAGTTTGAGGATTAGGAATACTAGTGCCTATATAAGGAAGTATATAGGCTTGGGGTTATGACAATAGTGTGCTAAGAGGTATAGTGCTTTATAGGGGGGTGCTCATACCCTAAGAGGGAAAGAGAAAGAGTCATCATGGCTAGAGGGCAAACCCTATGAAGGGAGACGTCAAGGAAAACACATAGTGTATCTTATGAGGGTCGTGTTATTAAGTATGTTGTTGATTAATTAATAATACAAATATACGAGGATCGTGGACGTAGGCTATTGAGTTGGGGCCAAACCACGTTAAATTGTTGTGTTGTTCTTTATTGTCTATTGCTTTAAATATTCATATCAAACTTATATGGATTAATCATCATAAATTCCCCAACACTTTGTTTCTTGACCTGTTAGAAATCGACACGTGGCAAACGACATTTGAGATAGGAGAGGAAATGAGTGAAAAGGGGAGGGAAATAAATTGAGAAAAAGTGTGGAAATCAGATGTAAAAGTGCGCCCAAAATCCCCAAAATTTACTCCCCCCAAATATTTCAACAAAATGAAATAACTCCGGCAAGTTAGAAAACTCTGGTGACCGGAAAAAGTAAGGGTCGAGTCCAATTTTTTCCAGCAATTTGAAGATCTAAGTAAGACGAAGGTCCGTCACCTGAAAAGAAACTCCGGCGAAGGTCCAAAAAGCTCCGACAATGGGTATTTCAACTCCGACGAAAGTCCAAAAACTCCGGTGAAGGTTCAAAAAGCTTAGGCAAAAGGCAAAGGTAAATTTCAGAGAGGAAAAGTCAAGGTCACAAGACTCTTTTTCCGTGCAGGCCAAAAAACTCCGATAAAGATAATTAATCAGGCAAGGTGGTATGAAGATAGGCATTTTCGTGGATGGAGAGAGAGAAACCTTGTTTCGTGGATGAGAGAGAGAAACCTTAGTTTCTTACCTCATAATTTATTAGTAACAAATACAGATAATTTTGATACCAAAAGATTGTCCATGTTAGGGTCATAGGAAAATATCATAATCTAAGTTGCATTGGTGGTGTATGTTAATTTTATTGTAACAACAATGATGGTATTAAAGAGAGCACAATACATGTGTAAAACAGTGACATGAGGTTTCTTTCGTTGTTGAAGTATGTTTATTTAGTAGTAACAACCTAATATCTATTTACAAAAACTTGTTTAAGACAGTCTTTTTATAACTTTTGGTGAGACGGTGATCACTTTTTAGTATAATAAGGGTCACTGCTCATAATAAGTGACTCCTACATGGCTAAATAGTGACCCCATTTTTCTGTAAGTTGATCTCACACAAGACTTGCTCATATCTATTTCATCTCTTTTCATAAGGGTCCTATTTCTAACCCTAACATATATACATTTCGCTAGTTGTTATCCCCTTGCTTCACACTGCCTCGTACAATATCTTTACTAGTATATAAAAATAATCAAAATATTTCATGTACAATTATGTATATCATTTGTAAAATATAGATACACATAAGATGCTTAATTCTTGAAATGGATATAATTTCGTGTTATCTTCAATCCTAATGAGACCCAAAAAAAATATCAACAAAAAAAAAAGTTTAAATATACAGACTAATACCTGTTAGATTTATCTATCAAATAATATTTGTCTCTAAATAGAAATTACACTCCATAACCTAATAATTTGGTAATTTAATTTGTATGTGTATGTCCCCTTAATAAATATATCTTTATTTTTAAAAATTATCAATCAATGAATAAAATGAACAAACTCTTGGATTATTTATGCATTAACTGTACTAAAAGTTGAAATTGTTTGACGATATAAAAATTGATGTCTAATTAATATCCCGAACACTAAGTCTTATTCTAAATGTATTTCTTATCAAAAAAAAATTATAATAGATAAAAATTTACATGGTCAAGTACTCAAGTCGTGTAGCAAGTTTTTCTTTTCATTAAGTAAGCAATGTTACAATTGGGAGACCCTCCTCACAAGGGAGACACCAATTTGATCGTGATACAGAATTGATGTTAAAGGCCTAGGGATATTGGATATAACAAATTCAGAAGTACTTAGTTGACCTTCTTTTGATAACCAATCAACTGCTTGATTGCCTTCTCTGTAGACATGTTGAACTCGAACTTTCTCGCAGTATTGAATAAACATTCTTATGTCATTCAGAAGATTGATAACCAAGTCGTGTTAGCAAGTACCTATATTAGTTTAGGTATTCATTTACTTTTTTTTAATAATCCAACAAACATAATAATCTAAAACTAAAATAAGCCAATCAAACAATGCATATAATAGATTTTCATATACATCAAATCTTTATATTTAGTTATCCAAATAAAAATGATGGAAAAAAACCACAACGAAAATCATAATGATCGTTGATGTAATTTTAAAATAAGCAGTTTTCCCCATATCTTATTGGCTAATAATATGTAAATTAATTTTGATAAATCGGCTTTTCAGTGTACCAAAAATATTGACCTCCTGGGAAGTCCTCGTGTTGCACCCCTTTTAAAACGATGAGGGAGAAAGAGTTCCAAAGACCCCCCCAAGAAACCCATCCTTATTCTTCATCCTTACCAAAAGTTCCATAAAGTTCACAGCTCCATTGCCATTTTTAATCAATCCTTTGACCTCAAGCTACAAATCTCATCATCCCTCCAATCTGATATCTCCCACAATTTGTTTTACCCTTTTTGGTCCTTATTATCCCCATCTACAGCAAGGTTTCTTAAAACCTCAATCTTCCGATTCAATGAGAAAAACATCAAATTTAAGCTCCTCAAGCTCAAATCATGGAGTACATGGTACTATTTGGTACCTATCAAGTCTGAATCTTCGTTTATCCTACTTCAATTTTCGATTTTGCCTCTGTTTGCGGAATTTGGGGGAAACAGCTCAAACCCTAGAATTTGTCAAAAATTTCAATTCTTCTATCCTGGGTCTCTCAAGCCTTTTCTGGGTTCATTTCTTGGGGGTTGCTCCTCTATAAGCTTAATTTCTGGTTTTTCTAGCACTTTTGCGTGGGCTGCGTGGCTTGTTCTCAGAGTTGGGAAAATTTTCTCACTTTGGGCTTCCAACTACCATCTGTCAAGGGTTCTGGAATTTATCTCACAAGTTGGTGTTCTCCTCTTTTTTGAGGAGTTTTGGTCTGGATACTATGGTGTTTCTCTCACTGTTGTTGAACCTTTCTCTTTGGTTACTCAGTTCGACGGTTGTACTCTTTCAAAGTGGATTTTTACTGCAAATACTGTTCTCCTCTCACCTCTGGTGATGAGAGACAGGTTGGGCCATCATGTCCTCTCTGCAGGTTTTGTTAGCACATTGATCCTAGCTATGTTCTTGCTGGAACAAGAATCTCATGCTGAGATTTTTTGTGCTTTGTTACCTACTAAGCTCGTTAGTTCTTGCCCACTTGACGACTACTTAAGGCAGATGCCTTGCAGTGACTTTCTGCACCCTCTTGCCGGCTATATAATAAGGCATATGCTTGCAGGTTACATCTTGCTCATTACGCCTCCTTCTATCTAGCCTTTTCTTTCAGTTTTGTTTCAAGAATCTACCACTCTTGCTTTATAGCTTCTTGTACTTATAAGTCTGTGGCAATGGAAGAGAGTTCACTTAAGAAAACTCTAATGAACGATATCAATGATACTCAAAAAATAAGTTGTGTTAATTCTTTTTTTGGTGGTGAATCCAGTATTATACAATGTATTATTGACTCCTTTTATGCCTTCCTCCTTGAGAGAATTGGTGTGGAAATTATTCCACGGTTTGATAATGATATGTATAGCTGGTTATTTTTACCATTGAAAATTCTCATAATAGACTCTCACTTTGGCGGGAGGCACCATATCATGTTTAAAGCCTATTATTGTTTGTCTAAAAACGTTATTTTTTATGGATAAAATTGCGTTTTGGAATATTAGAGGGGATGCTGGTGAAGAAGTTAAACTATTTTGCAAACTACATCAAGTCCATTTAATAGCTCTTGCTGAACTAAAGTTCAATATGACCCTTCTGTAACTGTAGTCCATCAGTTTGGTTTTTCTAGCTTTGATTCCTTCCCGTGTGTAGGTTCCTCAGGAGGTATTTGGGTTATGTGGCAATCTCAGTTTGTTGATGTAGCTAATTTATATAAAGATGTGCGTTTTATTGCCTTGCTTCTTAAAGATTATGCTAATTCTCAGCCTTTAGTTGTTATATTTTGTTATGCACCAGCAGAAACTGCACATAAAAACCAGTTTTGGTCTGATCTGTTAACCTACTGCAACACTTTGACAGTTCCTTAGGTGATCTTAATGAGATTGGTAAAGGAACAGAAAAACTTGGGGGTACACTCCAAATCATAACAGGTTTGATAGATTGAACTCTTTTAAATTCAATGCTAATGTTTTGAATATTCCTTTTGTTGGTGGTTCCTTTACTTGGAGGAAGAAAAGATCAGGCATAAATAAAGTACTAGAAAGACTAGACAGAGTCTTGGTGCCTTCTTCAAGCTTATCATGCTTCCCCTTAATGCATATCTCACATCATGACTTTAGTACATCTGATCATGTTCCTATCATTCTTTGTTTAAATTCTAAGTCAAACTTTAACCCTACCCCCTTTAAATTTGTGTTAGCATGGATTAAGCATCCGGACTATGACTCTTTGGTCAGAAAATCTTGGGCTTCTAGACACAACGGTTCTCAAATGTATCAATTCCTACATAAACTCAAAAACTTGAAATTGCTCTCAAAGAAATGGGCAAAACTCAAGTTTAATAATGTAACTCGCCAACTTCAAGAAGTTGAAGGGGAAATTATCAAAGTACAAAGCAAACTATGTAATACCCCTATCAATACTAGACTTAATTTTAATCGTACTTATTGGTTCCAACGATCACGGGAAAAGAATATGCTTTTAGGAGACCGAAACACCAAGTATTTTCAAACTAAAGCAACAATTTGCAAAAACAGGAAAAAAAATAATTGAATTTCAAAGTAAAGATGGTATTCACTTTACAGACCCGGCTATTATCACATCTGAAATTACCAAAGAATTTAAAGCGCGCTTTATAAAAGATAACAATTGTTCACTTAATCCGGAGATAGACCTCCAAGATATTGGTGTTGAGATAAGCAATGAGGATAATGCTAAGTTAACTCAAGAAGTCACAAATGATGAAATTAAGGAGGCTGTCTTTCTCTTGGCACCTAACAAATCCCCGGGACTAGACGGGTTCCCAACGGCTTTTTTCCAGAATTATTGGAACATAATTGGCCCTTTTGTTATCCGTGTTGTAAAAGCTTTCTTCTTTTCGGTAAAAATTTTAAAGGAAATAAACCAGACCTTTATAGCTGTAATCCCAAAAATTGATAACCCTATGGCGGCTAACCATTTTAAGCCTATTAGCCTTTGCTCATCTATTTACAAGATTATTTCTAAGATTCTGACCAATAGACTTAAAACGATACTAAATAAACTTATTCATCCATTGCAAGGTGCTTTTGTGTCAGACCGGTGCATTCAGGATAATATCCTTCTTGCACATGAAGTCTTTCATTCTTTTCGATTGAAAAAGGGTAAAAGTGGTTGGCTGGCCATTAAGCTGGATATGGAAAAAGCCTATGACAGACTAGACTGGCACTTTATTTTTGAGGTTTTTAAAAAATTTGGTTTCAATGATACTTGGATTAACTGGATTAAAAAATGCATTTCATCAGTTTCTTTTTCTGTTTTGGTTAATAACTCGCCAGGACCTACTTTTATTCCTTCCCGTGGCATAAGACAGGGTGACCCGCTCTCTCCGTACATTTTTATCCTCTGTGCCGAGGTCCTTGCTCGTAGACTCCAGCGCGAAAGTGATTCCTCCCCTAAAAGTATTGGAATTAAAATCTGTAGAGGGGTGGAAAATCTTCCTTTCCTAACCTTTGCAGATGATACCATGATTTTTGTTGAAGCATTAAATCTGAGCTGTCACACCATTAAAAAGATTCCTGATCATTATTGCAAAATGTCAGGCCAAAAAATTAATTTTGATAAATCAGCTTTTCAGTGTACCAAAAATATTTCTAGAAATACAATTGACGCCTTCAAAGGTATTCTACTTATGAGTCACTCTTCAAGTTTGGATAAATATCTAGGCAGCCCTATTATCAACACAGACCTTTAATGATGTCCTGGATCTCACACAAGCTCATCTTGCCAAATGGAAGGCAAATTCCTTGTCTCAAGCAGGAAGAGCAACACTTATTCAAGCAAATATTTCAGCTTCACCCGTTTATGCAATGCAGAGTTTTTCATTACCAATGGCTACTTTGAAAAAACTAGATAAAGTTAAAATAAATTTTCTTTGGAATAAATCTCCTGATAGTAAATCGCCTAACCTTATAGGGTGGGACAAAGTTTGTCGCCCAAAAAATATGGGTGGTCTGGGTCTTAGGAAAGCTGAGGCAGTTAACCAAGCAATGCAAATGAAACTTATTTGGAAAATTATTAAGACCAAGATAGTAAATGGGTACGATTAATTAACAGCAAGTATCTTAAAGGACAACATATTTTAGATTTTACTAAAGGTGCCATTAATTCTTGGCAATGGTCTCATTTGCTAGACGTACGTGATTTGTTCAGATAAGGTATTCGTTGGCAAATAGGAAATGGTGAAACAGTTAAATTTTGGACCGATATTTGGGTTTCGCAAGTTCCCCTTAAAGAAATGTTCCAAAATGAACTCTCGGATGATCCTCTTTTTGATCTTGCTATCCCGGTTAAATGTTTTTTCTCGGTCACGGGAGGCTGGGATACTGCAATGCTTGCCAAAATTGTTTCCAGTGACACAATCCAAGCAATATTAGGTATCCCGATACCTCATAATGAAGTTCCTGATAAGTTCTATTGGGGTTATTCTAGTAACGGGGAATTTTCCTGTAAATCAGCTACTTGGATTGCCCAAGGTTTACAGAATTCTTATAAACAAAAATGTGATTTTAGCTGGATTTGGGATATTAATATTCCATCAAAGATTAAATTCTTCCTTTGGAAACTCTGTCTTGATGGTTTACCAACTAAGCAGAGACTCCAGCAAAGTCATGTTTTCATTCCTCAAGAGTGTGTATTCTGCAATTTTCACAGTGAAGATAAATATCATCTTTTCTTCCATTGTCCTATTTTTTTACAAACATTAAAGGAACTGGAAGCTCTTTGCGGAGTATCGCTGCAAGTGGATGTCAGTCCAGATTTTTCAATCATAGAAAGTCTTAACTTTCTGAGAGGAAAGCTTTCAGAATGGAACTTTATCCTACTTATCATGACTTAGTGGTTATTTTGGTTTGCGAGGAACAAAATCCAATTCGATAACTTAACTACTAGTCCAACTCAGATAGCTGTCTCGGTGAAAGTTAGTTTTTTTTGAATGGAAGTCACTATCAGAAAAACACTTTGAATTTGATACTAGAGGTGTTTTTCCCACTAAGCACGTTAGAAAAGATCCCCGACCAGATATCGTTTGCTCTCACCCTAGAAAAGACTATGTAAAGTTAAATTTGATGGATCTAAAATAAATAATTTGGTAGCGACTGCAGGGTTTGTGCTCAGGAATGACGCTGGCGAGGTGATATCTATGGGGGCGCGATCGTGTGGTTCTGCGTCCATACTCATGGCTGAGGCTATTGGATTGCGAGAAGGGGTTAAGCTGGCGAGAGCTAAGGGCATCAGGAACATCACTATTGAAGGTGATAATCTGGCCGTCATCAAAGCCATTCGTGCGGAATGGCACATCCCATGGGAGATAGAGAATATTCTCATCGACACTAAGAAGGATCTCCTTTTTTTCGACAAAGTGGAGGTCCTACATTGCTTCAGAGAGGCAAATACGGTGGCAGATTATCTTGCGCACTTTTGGCACTCATGCGATTCTTTACGGCTTTGGTCATCCCCATTTCACCAGTCCATTACCAAATTAGTGGTAAAAGACGCATTAGGTTAACCTGTGGGTTACCTGGTTATCTTGCCTTATCAAAAAAAAAAAAAATTGGCTAATAATATGACATATCTTTTTTAATGCAGTAACTTTTATAATATAGATTGTGAGATCAATAATATATATTTTCAACACTTAACATTTAATAGATAATTTCCTACCATGTTTTACTAAGTGGTTGTTGTTCCCAAATTGAGATTAGTTATCTGTATTAATCTACAAAACTACTAAATAACCATGAACTCTTGGCAATCATATAGGACTTAAAACAACATTGATGTACAACAGTAAAACATTGATCCTCCCTATAATTGCGGCGGATTTCATACTATAACATACCACCTGTGGTGACGTAGTTATTTGTAACCCAAGCTATAACAACTATTATAAAACAATCGAAAAACTATATTCATTAAATATGCTTTCGGTTATCGTCATTAGTAACAAGATTGATTCAATAATGTGTTACAATGATCACCATTAGTAATAAGATATCCAATGCGTTAAAATGATCATTATTAATAATTTGATTGATTTACTAATCAAATGTGTTACAATGATCATCATTAGTAATAAGAATGATTCAAATGCGTTACAATGATCACCATTAGTAATAAGATTGATTCACTAATGTGTTACAATGATCACCATTACTAATAAGGATGATTCGTTAATCCAATATGTTACAATAATCATTATTGGTAATAAGATTGATTCATTAAACCAATACTTAACAATGAGATACAATATGAAACACTATATCCAAACTATTATTGGTGATTTCATATTATACCCTATCACGTATGAAAGTGGAGTTACTCATATACACGAGATATTCAATTTATCTAACAAAAAGGGGAAAAGCTATATATGAAACCTAACCCGATACCCTATACCTAGACTTGTCAATTTGTGACCCGACCCGAAACCCGTCCCGACTCTTTTTTTAAGGGTCCTGACACTGATTTTTTGACCCCAAACCCCGTTTGACCCAAACTTGAATAACCTGGTCTTTTTTGGGTCTAACCTGATCCATTAGTGGGTCGATCCGTTTGACCCGAAAAATAGAAGAATTTGTAATTATAAACAAAAAGTTCGACTAAAACATCATAAAAAACTATATAAACCATTTTGTTTTGTTTAATTGACTTTTTCTCTACGTTTTCGTTCTCTTAATATGATAAACTTTTGCTTTTAAGTACGTTAAAATGGACGGAAATATATAGTACAACTTATCGAAAAATTAAACAAAATATAAAGAAAATCATATAGCTGGATATGTATACCAAAACGTGAAAAAACATACGTTTATATATGTAATACCCAGTATTTTTGTAGCATTAAAAAAAAATAGTAGAGACCAACAGGATTAAGTGTGAGTCACTATTCACTGCTATAATATGGGAACTAGTTTTGAGATTATATAAATTAGGATTTTTTGTGGGGAACTACCTTGTTTGGGGGGTCATTTGTGACATAGTACCTTACTTTTTTTTTTTTTTTTTTTGTGGGGAACTACCTTAAATGCCAAAAAGTTTGTTGACTACTACCCTTGACCAAATTTCAATGAGTTTTTTTCTTAAATGGCCAAAATGCCCTCATGTGCCACTCACATGTTCACTTAAGCCCTCATTCTCTCTCTCCTATCTCTCACCTCCATTGCCATTGCCATTGCCATGGAAATGTTTCTCTGCGCCAGAATGTGACCTTGCTTGACTTCTTACAATTACAGTAATAACTTACAATTGTATCACTATATCAATCCAATTTTTTGTCATTTCATTTTTGGATGACAAGATGAATGCATTTACCTGACCATTACATATTTTTGCAAGAAAACAACTAAAAGCAAAAAGCTTTTCACTCTCCACCTGTGTGATTGGTGGAGACTGACAATGCTCTAAGTGATCAATGATCAAGCAACATTAAAATGCAGCAGGGAGTTGACAAGCTAAATTTTATGTAAAATCAAGTTAGCACCGTACTGCGGCTGGATATTAAACTCAGCACGAGGACCATGGACATAAGTTGGAGAAAGGTGCAAAGAGAAGAGCCGTAATATCAGTGCCAAAGCCAATTTTGCTTCCAATAGTGCAAAGTTTTGCCCGATGCAAACTCGTGGCCCTGAGCCAAATGGCATGAACAGCTCGTGACCCTTCATTGCTCTCAGATCACCTTCTGAGAATCTCTCTGGATTAAACTCTTTGGCGTTTAAAAAAAAAACCTAATTTTCGATTTTCGAACAAATTTAAACTATTTTAAAAAAAAATCCACCAGAATCTCATACCTTTTAGAGAATCACTCGTCAATTCTGGGATTGACTCGTTAATTTTGCAAATGAGAAGAATGAGAGAGAACTTGAGGAGATCCTTCAATGGAGGTTTGGAGAAGAACTTGCTGTGGGGGGAAGAAAAGGAAGAAAGGAAACTGAATAAAGGGGGGATGATTTAAATGATCATGTGCTGGTCATGTGAGGGTATTTTTGAATTTTAAGAAAATTATACCCGAAAATTTAGTCAAGGGTAGTGGTCAACAAACTTTTTGGCATTTAAGATAGTTCCCCACAAAAAAAAAAAAGTAAAGTACTATGTCATAAATGACCCGCCAAACAAGATAGTTCCCCACAAAAAATCCTATAAATTATAGAATTCTAAGCTGCGGCCCGCAAATATAGAGATTAGAAAGCAAAACTTGGGTTGATGACAATAGTAGTAGGAAACTGCGTATAAATGCTTCTAAGAGGGGTCCAATTAGTGTATAAGAGACTATTAGTACCCAATATCATATTTGAAGGACAAATGACACAAAAATCCAAAACCAAAAGAAAACCCACTAAAGAAGGAAAACTCCCACCCCAAACCGACTCTCTCTCTCTCATTTTCTATTTACCTCTTCTTGGTGTCTCTCTCTTTGTCTCATATCACCACCATCAGATATCATCACCATCATTCCACCATTGTCAAACACCACCAGCAAAAGCAACTTTCACCCTTACTCACGCCATCAAGACCATCACGCATCACCGACACCGCTCAACACCATGACCATCAGTAGTTGAGTGGGGTCTGCATCGCAACGAAAGTTGCGCCAGATCAGAGGGCCACCTTCGGGTCAGCGAACCCGAACAACAACTGTAGCCACTGTCATGGGCGACGACCCGTTGCCACGACCACCAGTAGCACACCTCAGATTTTAGCTAGGTAAATTACCCAGTCCGTAATTCAGTTTAATTAAATTTTAGAAACAGAATAGCAAAAGCTAATTTAGTGCCTTCAATGTTAAACCTTTTAGAATTGCAAGTCATAGGTTCTGAGATTGCTAAGTAGGAGCGCAATTGCAGTTCAAGGTAACTACATCTATTACGTCAGGTTCATTTTACATTCGATTTGAGCCTAATTATGTGTATATGTGATTTAATTGGTTTAAATGTGAAATTGAGAATCTATGGGCTAGTATTTAGCCATTTGAATTTTAGCTAGCATTTACAAGTAATGATGGTATGTTTTTGAGAGATGATTTATAAGTGTTGTGCTCTGTGACTTATTTGATTATAGGTTTCAGCTAGCTATGTTTTAGAACAGGAAGCAAAAGTAAAATGTTGTGTGTATAAAAAGATAGACTAGTTAGATTACTAGTGAGTAAATAAGCAATTAAAGAATATTTTGGATGTTTATGCTGTTCAAACAGAACATAAGTACATGATTAAGTTGATTGTGAAGTGTGTATAAGCCAAGTCAAAGAGTAATAGAAATTGAGTTGTAAGCCAGCTTGTGAAGAGACGGGTAGTAAAGAGAACTACCTGAGTTACAGCTAAAGTAAAGAAAAGAGAACTATATGAATGATTCTATGTACCAGTATAAGTGAGATAAATGTAAGTAATGAATGATTTTGATGTGATAAGTTACTAGCTAGCTCCATATGAATTATGTGTTTATATGAGAAGTTATGAGTCAAAGCTACTTAAGTTATTAATAACGTAAAGTGAAAGATGGCTTTGGGCAGTGTGGAACTTATGGGTAGTCCGAATGTGTTATAATGAGTTTACGGGAGACGTCCATGAGTTTCCCCAAGATGTGGCAATGATCAGTAGTTCCAGCCCCTATGTGGGAAGAGCCGCAAGACTAGTTACAGACCCCTATATGGGAAGAGCCCCCAAGATGTGACTAGTTACAGATAACACATTTGGCCCCCAAGATGTGGCTTGACCCCCAAGATGCGGTTAAGGGTTTAAACGCCCTCAAGATGTGGCGGCCCAAGGAACCTAGCTCCCAAATGCCCAGTTCAGTAATGCAAGACTAATAATAAAAGCTATCAAGATAACTCTAGGTTATCTGAAGTAACGATTGAGAATTACTTATGATTGTTTAGAGTATGATTGGAGTTGTTCTTTTAATGTTAATGCAGTAGTATATATAGAAGTAGACAAAGTAGCCTTAAGGATAAAGAATATGTCTTGAGTGATCAAACTGAAACATGTTTATACGTTTAGACTTGATTTGAATTTAGAATGAGCTTTACGTACTAGATGTGAGTTACCAGCATTGCTGACGTTGCAAATTCTCACCTTTTTGCAGATTGAAGTTTATTTATATACAGATGTGAGTGAGGAACGCTTTCAGCTAGACGTACACGAAAAACTAGTAGTTTGATCTTTTTATAAAGCTAATTAAGGTGTAATAATTAGATCACCTAGAATGTTATCAGTTTATTATTGAAAGTTAGTAATTGAAGCGCCTTACACTCATTCGTATGAGTGAGTGTGGCGGTAGCGCCCCGGGTTATTATTGTCTTCCGCTGAGTTGATTGGATATTGTTTTATTACTTATTAAACAGGTTTTTTAAGCCTTTTAGGCTAGATTGTGTATTTACAAAAGGAAGTTTGCCGGATATTCGGCTCGAGTTTGATTTATTTTTATTTATTTATTTTAGTAGGAAATTCGGAGTGTTACAATATACTTAATACAAGTTATAAATTATAGTATATATTTGCAAATAAATCGTTTGAAAGCGTAAATTGCCTATATAATTGACCAAAAAAATAAAATTTATTGGATTACTCAACTCGGTGAATCCACCAGAAATCGACAATATTGGGTTAGGGTCGAACATTTTTCAACTCGAGCACGAAATAATCCGATTCACTTATGACCCTAATTTGGGATGACCCGAACTAATCTTACTCGGTCGACCCAATTAACCGGTCTACCTTTACTCTAAAAATTACAGTACATCTTATCAGTTATTTTGTTGTTTACTTATTTATTTAGGAACAAAAATATCAAAACGTAATAAGCCTAATTTCCATCCACGTAATTTGCAACCTAATGCATTATGCATAATTTCCAGGAACGAAACTCGACGGGCCAAATTAAGTACTTACAATTGATTTGTAAACAATGAAAAGGTGTTATGAATACTTAGACCATTGATTTGGGAAGTTCACGCCGGAAAGGCTCCCCTAAGCCAAGATGAGCCATGAATAACCAAACTATTGTTAAGAGCTGACCACCTTTGCTTAGCTCTTTGATATGGGATCTGGCTGTGCTGCGCACAGCAGCATAACACAGCAGCTCCACCCAAACTTTGCTTGTTATCCAGTTCGATCAAACTTTGCTTGGGATCTGGTTTTCGATCAATTTCAAATTGGTAATCTTCAAGTTCTCCAGGCATGTACTTCTTAAGTTCCTGGTAGGCTTCTTCAAACCGAATATCTGCCAGACCCACCACGGGGGAAACGAGCTCCTGCGCTTTAAGTAATAAATAAGACATGTACCCTGAGAGTTCATAACTGTACTCACGGTAGTCATTAGAAATAGTTGGTTTTGGAGTAGTCCAGTAGCAGATATCAGTGGCAAGGTGCCAAATAAGCACGCTTTCATCATAATCTATATCCACTGTCCGAGGCCGTAAATACTCAGAAACAAGGAAATACTGATCATCTTCCGAAACCAAATTACCTCTTGCTGAGCATACTTTTTCAATTCCATCTCTATCAAAGGCTAGCTTACATTTCTGCTGTAGCTCTTTGAAAATGAAGCTCCCAAGTCGCTCATCACTTTCCCTTGTACTGCAGATACTGCTATCATGTAACCATCCAACCAAAAGATCCTTTAGCCACTTGATATGGAGGAACTTCAACGAGAAAGAACGAAAGAAGCAATGGTTTACCAAGTTGTAGCATGACATCGATCTTGACCACCTTTGGCGATCTTTGCAGCAGCTTATCCTGCATCTCGACAAGCTAAGCAAGCACATCCTTAGGGATGCTAACACTTGTGTGCAGCACCAACAGCCACCATAGGATGTGCTAATGATCCACCAATCAGACATTACATACATAAGAGCGGTGAGAATGTCCAAGGCTATGGCACCCACAAACAAGACGAAGGTTATCCTAATATCGACTACATAGTAAGCTCTCTTGTCCTTCCAATAGAATAACATTAAGGATGCTAGAACCAAGAGAAAACTAAGAAGCCGAGACCAACTTAGTTTCCTATGCAGCAACACCACCTTAGTGTGGAAAAAATCATATATAAAGTTGAGCTCAATTTCTATGATACTGTAAGCTTCTTCAGCAGGTTTCCGCACGAAGAAGCTACGACTTTCATCTAGATCCTCTACGCTTAGAAATACATCTGCCAGGAAGGGTTTGCATTTATTATAATAATAATAAGCATCATGGACCATCTTATCAGTATTCTCAACCGGCCTATCCCAACTTGGTTCATCAGTAACAGTTGTATTTGTACTCCTACCACCCATTTCCATATCTGGGAGATCATACATAGGAAAAGTATAAGGATCATCTGTTTCAGTGTCAGAACCATGGTCTTATGCTAACCTGTTTAAGTTGTGCCCACGAGCGGCTTCAGGGTTGGTAATCAGCATCTGCTGAGAGTTTCTGAAATTATTCATGCTGGCAAAATAAAGTGCAAATGTTCGTTCCAGGTATTTGATAAGTCCAGCAGAAAACATGAGTACTGTTGGCAACAAAAAATTAGATCCATGAATGGATAGGTAAAAAACATAAAAGAGTAGTTAGCAACTGAACTGCAAGCTGAAGAGCATGCCTTTTCCAAAGGTCGTTATCCTCAAGAGCAAGAGCAGTGATTGTCTCTGGGCCACCTAAATGTAACAGAAGGAAAGGTGACCAAAATGCTAGTAGATCAACGCTTTGAGGACTTAAAGAACGTCGGCTACTAGAGATTGATCCAATTGTCAAGATTCCAACTTGATCAGCGCATAAATAAAGCAACCACATAACAGAGCTGAACATGTAACTTGCAAAGCGTTTTCTGTGGGGTGCAAAGATAGTAAGAATAACCTGGATTAGGAGACTCGAGAGGACGAGGCCACGGATTTCCCATGTTTCCCAGAGATGCTTCACTTTCTCTGCAGTTTGATGGTCCATTGAACGCTCCCTCTTTTTACTCCCAACAAGGAAATGTTGCTCACTGAAATTTTTGGCAGCTGCAGAAGCAATTTGAATGTGTAATTGCCCCTGTCTAAGTCTTAATCCAAGTCAACCTTTACTGAATTGGAGCCTTGCAGCCAATGAAGTATTTGTGGTGGTTAAGACGGGGGTATAACTTTAAGATAAAAAAAAAGACGGGGGTATAGCTTTATATTGCATTATGTGTTTGAGGTGGGATGGCTTTATACTCCACATAACCTTTGAAGGTCTACACATAAAACAGATTTTTAAATTTATGTTTCTACAACAATGATGATAAATAAATAAATAGAGTTTACAGCAAGCCACTAAAATAAAAACATGGGAAAAAAATACATAATAAATAACCGTGCCATTGGGCCGGTCAAGCACACTTGAACTTGGGCTCAAACCCGACCCAAATTCGTGATTTTTTGTAATCAGCTCTAATTATGATAATCCTCATCCTAGGTGACTGGAGCACTTTTCTTTCAGTTTTAAAGCCCGTTTGGCCGAATTTCTTCCAACTTCTCCTTCTCTATCTTCCACACCCTAAACAACTTTTGGGAGGTCGAAATAGGTGGAGGTGGAGGTGGAGGTAGAAGTGGAGGTGGAGGTACCCAAAACAAGGTCGAAATAGGTGGAGGTAGGGATGGCAATGGATCGGATATGGATCGGGTGGAACCATATCCATATCCATTTATTTTTCCCCATCCATATCCATATCCATATCCATATCCATTTACTTCAACTCCCTCCGTCCATATCCATATCCGCTGGATGTAACGGGTAAATGGATATCCGTTGGACCTCCATTATTTTTCCAAAGCAATCTTAAAATTATGAAATTAACTTAAAAATACTTTTAAAAGTAGCCATATTAATACCTTACATAATTCAAATAAGTACATAAATGGGTTGTTGTCATTTGCAAACATCTCTGAACAAAATAACAAGGCATGCAAGAGTTTTGGGATAAACTTTCTTATATATGTGGCTACTTTCTGTATTTTTATAAATAAAAAGTAAATACTAATAAATGGATGGATATCCATCGGGTGGATAAATGGATGATACATTGTCTTCCATATCCTACCCGCATATCATCCATATCCATATCCTATCCGCTAGTCATCCGTCTAACATCATCCATATCCACTTATATCGGGTCGGGTGGATCGGATATCCAGCTGGTGGGACTGCCATCCCTAGGTAGAGGTGGAGGTGGAGGTGGAGGTGGAGGTGCTTGGCCCAATTTAAGCCTTGAACATTCAGTTATTTCCAAGAGAGCCAAATTAGGAAATAAGTGTATAAATTCATCCTCTTCCATATGTAACCCATGCAAGCCACTAAGGCGTAGTACCTTAACACTACTGAATTGCTTCGCTTGACTGAAATCATAAAGATCCCCTCCTTTGATATAGTTCTCAAGGCAATTAGCTCGTCCTGTAATTAGCTTCAGTAAGTGTGATCCTATTTCCCCAGGGACACGCTGTAGCTCCAGTTTTCTTAGCTGCTCCGGAAATCTGCTGTCTAAGTTGCCATCAGGCTCAACATTTAAGCGAACCGATGACCATGAAAGTCTCAAATTATGAAGTTGCCTCATTTGACTTGAGATCTCAAGATCTTGTCTTCTTGGAAAAGTTGCTTGTAAAGTATACATACTCAATTTCACTAGCTCCTTCAGCTCTGTTAAGTCACTGAATGAACATACAGATTCTCGATTAGGAGAACTATCAGTCATTATTAATTTGAACCCTTTGCACTCTAAGCTTGGAGAGGAAAGTAATTTTCTTTGGGATATAGTGAAGGCTGGAACACCAAGACACATCCAAGTAGGTAAGTTGAGACAAAGTTCCGATTTCTTCAGGAAGAAATTGTAGGTTGCGACACGCCCTCAGATCCAAGACCGTCAGATGCTGGAGCTTGCCAACTGAATTTGGGATCTTTTTTACACCTGATACACGTCCAAGGTTTAAAAACCTTGCCTGCATTACATGATTCAAAGCTTCCTGAAGAACATCATCTTTTGTGGTTATACTATTGTCAATGTCGTCCCACCTCCCCAAGAGTAGCACTTTAACATTAGTCATCCTGGAAAGCTCATCAACAAAGGTCATATAAAGGAGTTTCTTATCAATATTGACCAATGCTTCAATATTTTTTTGGATCTGGCAGAGTACTATCACCATCTTTAGATTGTTGACGAAATATAGAAGACGGTAGTGTAGCTCTAGTATAAAAGCTTTCGCGGAGCACAGCTAGTTTATCAGACCAGGAGGACTTTGCTGCTTGCTCTACGACCTTAGAGCGAACACTATCATGCATTCTGTAATGCTTGGGCTCGATTTGGTATGATTTGATAGCAGGCTGGATAAATTTACACTCAATCAGTTTTGCAAGTATCAGCTCAGCCTCTTTCTCAGCTTCACCAAAACTGTATTCAGCATTCATCAAACCCATAGTATACCAAAAATGGATGAATTCTCTTTTCTTTATAGTTTCCCAACCAAATCCAAGAACAGGAAAGCAAACTAAACATTGCTTCTCAATATGAGTCAGGTTACCATAATTGGCCACAAACTCGACGTCATCAAGCTCATTGGAACTCATTGAATTGTCAGACGACGTCCACTTGTTTGAATATGGGACAACAGGACGCCCTGTCAACCTTTTGTTAGCAAGTTCATACTTGAAACTTTTCATCTTTAAACCAGCTTCCGTATAAATTGGCTCATTCTCAGGGTCAAGACTAATGAACTTTTCAAGTGTGCCTTCTATTTTGTTGGCTAAATAAGCCACACATGTCTCAGTATCAGGAGAATTTAAGGCTAAATTTAACCCTATTAACAATTTGGTAATCGCTTCACTAACCTGCTTCGCAATGGGCGTTTCCATCTCATCATCAGGTTTGTTTATCCATTCTGTTCGTAGCAGAGCAGCTAGTTTTGAACTGCAGGAAACAAGCTCAGAAAGAGGCCATTTCGAGGTAGAATCCTCGGAATCGGATATGGTAGGTGGGCTAATTTTGTATCTATCTCTCAATTTCACCCATTTTCATTCTCTCTCCTCTCACAGTTGCATCTATCTATCTCTCTCTCCAGTCTCACCCAATTTATTCTTCGATGATATGATAACTTGGAATATTTAAGAAACCATCCAAAATATTAATGGTGTGTAATTGCTCATCATTCATTCTCGTTTACATCCGTTAAATCATCATTTGCATCTGGAGGGTTAATTAGCTAATTGATTATGGAAACTGGGAAAAAAAGGGGAAGGAACGGGTTGAAGGAGATGAGAGGAGAGATAAAGATAGAATGAGAGTGAATTTGTGGTGTTGCAGCTTGCAGCATGACTTTTTAATGGGTCAAGGAAGAGAGAGAGAGAGCAGAGAGGGGCAAGGTTGGTCACCAAGACACCAACTCACAAAGGAGGGAGAGATGACATACATTGACTTTCTCTCTCTGTGTTTGAAACTTTGAATACATGCCCTTGCAGTTTGCTTACATTACCGACGCAAAATGAATTTCATACACTTGAATACACGGTAAATGTTTGGTTGACTCAGTGGGTGGACAACCCACATTTTCTTTGTATCTATCTCTCTTCTATTTTAAATGTATTTTTTGAGAATAGAGGAGAAAGAATTTGAAAATAAAGGAAAGAGATAGATACATATGGGAGGTAGGTTGCCAACCCATCGAATGGATGTATCATTCTCATTTTCATTAATTTATTAAATTAAATACATGATTGTTCCTAATAAAAACATCATTGTTCCTGATAAATGAACGTGATATACTGTATCGGAGTAATTTATCATACACACCTCATTTGTTTCTGAAAAAATACATGATTTGTTCTGACTTTAATAGAGAAAAAATGAGTGTATCATACACTCGATGTATGACCCTCACAATAAGTTAGAGTCAGGAAACCAGCGAATCACAGATAGACACGTGGTAACATGTTTAGCACTACCGAACAACGGTGCGTTCAACAAAAGTAGAATAAACGATAAGGAGGCAAAAAAAAGGAAAATGTTAAATATAACTACCAATATAATTAACATAGGAAATGACACGCATACCCTTGTTTTAATTTTCAATGTCACTCAACAGTCCTTCCTTCAACATGTCTCGCCTCTCTCTCATCCATGGCATACTCAATCAAGATTTGATACGTCATCAAACCCTCTTTCATTTTCCTTTTTGTTTTCCTGTTTTGTGCCTCTCATTTTGAACCCCATATTTGCGACAGAACAATGACAAATACAGATTTGTGGAAGAGTGTTGTATGGTGCAAAAGTTAAGAACAAACTAAGTTAACCCAAGCACCAACACCGAGACCAGGCGATACTTTGGTAATATTGTCACCTAGATCAGGGGATTGTATCCAAATAGTGTCTCCCAGAACTGGTGACACTGTTTCAGCTTTACCGCCAGAATTTAGCGACAACATGACATAACAGTCGCTCAAACTGAGCGACTATAATGCCCTATTATCGCAAATTCTTGGCGAAAGGGGAAGCAAACCAGTTCTAATAAGTGATGAATCTCTGGCAGGCAAGCTGATGTTTCAAGTGTTAAGATTATTCATTTCATTTCAATCACAGTGTTGGTTGCTTGATTAAAATTATTGATGGCATGAACCATTAGATTAAACAATACAACAAATGATCGTCACATTAAATACATTGTGAATATTTGACGGTACGTCTATTCTTCTGAGTTCTGATTATCCCAGTGAAATATGAGTACAATTTTTGTGGGCGTATATCTTTTGTATAGGATCCTATTGTGTATTTTAGCAAAGTAAATAGTCTAGGAGTCCTTTTAGGATTTAGCTTCCTTATTTCTAGGATCTTACAATCTTCTGTTTACAGCTATCTATCCTCTGTACTCTAGTATATATGTACGACATCTCTGTCAATGAAAGAAGGAAATAAACTAGGAAACTCTTCATGGTATCAGAGCTATCTATTCTGAGGACCTAACACAAATAACCCAGCAATAATCAATTTCCACAAACACGACCACAACCCATAAATCACAACCATGAGTGACGACAAAGCTAAACCAAACGAAGAGAAGAAGAGGAAGATTACCGATCCTTCCTCTCCATATTTTCTTCCCAACAATGATATTCCTGGACTGAATATATGTGGCACCTTGCTTAGAGGTGAGGCAAACTACAGAGAGTGGGCTACGGCTCTTAAGAATGCGTTTCGTGCTAAACAAAAATAAGGTTTTATTGATGGAACCATAACTATGCCCACAACAGATGATGACGACCTCAAGGACTGGTATAGTGTCAATTCGATGCTTGTAGGATGGGTGATGAACTCTATCGAAGGAGGGGTGCGATCTAATCTTACCTATCTTGATTCTGTAAAAGAATTATGGGATGATATAAATGAACGTTTCAGCACCCCGGATGCGATGCGTTTTCATGAACTAAAGGATGCGATCAACAACTGTAAACAACAGGGACAATCCGCTACAAGTTACTATGGGCGTCTAAACAAATTATGGGAAGAATTTGCAGGGTATAGAATTATGCCTATATGCAAGTGTAACAAGTGCTCATGTGATATTCAAAAACAATTCTCCATGCTGTTGAAATAGAAAAAACACACGAATTCTTGATGGGTTTAGACGATGCATACAACGATCTCCGTAGTCACGCCCTTATCCTGGATACACTGCCCTCTCTCAGCAAAGCATATCAGATGGTGATTAAAGAAGAACGCCATAAAAATATTGTGCGTTCTAAAAACGAGCGTGGAGAGGTTGTAGCATTTGCTATGACAGCAGGGCGTGAAAATTCTCCTTCATGCAATGACAGACCCTATTGTACCCACTGTAAGCGTGAAGGACATGAAACTTCTGGGTGTTTCAAACTAACGGGTAATTACCCGGACTGGTGGTACACGCAAGGCAAAGGACGTGGACGAGGCAGCACTAGAGGAGGCTCTTCGAGTGGTACGGGTGGCTCTGGCCGTGGCAGCAGGATGGCTGGAGCAGTGGCTAACGCTGTACACACCAACAGCACAACTACGGGTCTACATTCAGACCCGAGTCCACCTCCTCAACTCACTGCAGAACAATGGAGTGCCATTCTTTCGGCTTTTGGGTCTAGTAAGCTCAACCCTCCTAGTACTGAAAAACTAACTGGTAAGTCACATAACTTTGTTTGGCTCCTCGACAGTGGCGCATCTTACCATATGACAGGGAATATATCTTGCTTGAATGATGTTAAAGCTATTCCAAAATCTCCTATTGGATTACCAAATGGTGAAGTAGTGTTAGCTACACATGAAGGCATGACTACTGCCCATGGTTTATTTTTGGACCATGTTCTTTATGTCCCTCAGTTGGAGTGTAATTTAATATCTATCGCTCATCTTATTGATGCTTTAGAATGTTTTGTCATTTTCACTAAACGTATGTGTGTGATACAGGGCCTCAATTCGAGGATGGCGATTGGAGTGGGTGAGCGACGGGGAGGGGTCTACTATTTTCACGGTGCACCACAAGCTCAAGCACATCAAGTGAAGACTGTTGACTCCTACGATCTTTGGCATCAACGAATGGGGCATCCATCATCGTCAGTTATTCGTTTACTTAGCCATGTTCCTAATCATAGTTTATCAGATATTAAAACTAAGGTGTGTGATGCTTGTTTACGAGCCAAACAAACTCGTGCAACTTTTGGTGTTAGTGATAGTCGTGCTATTGAAGCTTTTAATTTAATCCAATGTGATGTTTGGGGTGCGTATGGAGTTGCATCCTCTTCCGGAGCACATTATTTCTTAACTGTTGTTGATGATTTTCACGTGCTGTATGGATTTATTTAATGCGTGAAAAGAGTGAGGTTAGTGATATTTTTCTTCAATTTTGTGCTATGGACAAAAATCAATTCGGTAAAACTGTCAAAGTGGTTCGTAGTGACAACGGGACTGAATTTTAACCTCTCAAACCTTATTTCAATGAACATGGGATTTTATTTCAAACCTATTGTGTTGATACCCCACAACAGAACGGTCGTGTAGAAAGGAAACACCGCCATATCCTTGAGGTTGCCCGTGCTCTCCGTTTTCATACTAATTTACCTATTGATTTTTGGGGTGAATGTATTTTGGGTGCTGGGTATTGATAAACAGAACACCAACCCCATTGAATGATGGACAAAGTCCTTTTGAGAAATTATTTGGGAAACCCCCTGCCTATGATCATCTTCGTGTGTTTGGGTGTCTTTGTTACGCTCTCCGCAAACCCCGTAACAAAGACAAATTTGAGCCCCGTGGAAGGAAGTGTGTGTTTCTTGGATACTCTCATGATAAAAAGGGTTGGAAAGTCTATGATCTTGACACAGGGGACCATTTTGTTTTTAGGGATGTGCAGTTTGTGGAACATGTTTTTCCCTTTGAATCTCAAGATACTAATGCTTCCGCTAGTACTAGTGACCCTTTGACCGACGTGCTCCGTCATTTGGTGCAGGATGATCCTCTTTCATACGACCAGCCCTCTCAAACTAATCTCATTTTGCCGCTGGCCACACAGTCCTCACCAACACAAAACCTCCTCGACTCCCAAACCCCACCTACTCACGACCACAATTCTAACCACGACCATCCTGCCCATGACCCACCTACCGAGCCTCATCCTACCCCTGGCGAGAGTGTTTCTCCAATGGGGAGTAACCTTACTCCACCTTCTCCTGACATGGGTGTCGCTGAAAATATGGGACGAGTCACCGCACTAAGAAGGCTTCTGTTCGCCTCAATGATTATATTTGCAGCAACACTGTGAAATCTCATGATCCCCCGCTCTCCACTTCCACTATGTCATCCTCAGGTACTACGTATCCCATATCATCGTTTGTGAATTATGATAAATTTTCTGCACAACATCGTATTTTCTTGGCAGCTATATCTGCAGATATTAAACCAACAGGGTATAAGGATGCCTCGCATGATCCAAGGTGGCGCCATGCCATGCGCCTCGAGATCGAGGCTCTTGAACATAATGGTACATGGACCATTGAAGATCTACCACCATGCAGGAAAGCTCTAGGTTGCAAGTGGGTATACAAAAATAAATATAACTCCGATGGTACACTTGACGGAAAAAGGCTCGTGTTGTCGTATTTTGTAATCACCAAATTGAGGGCATTGACTACAACGAGACATTTGCTCCTGTTGCTAAAATGGTCATAGTTCGTATGCTTCTTGCAGTTGTCGCTGCTAAGAATTGGGAACTACACCAAATGGACGTTCACAACGCCTTTCGCCATGGTGATCTCAACGAGGAAGTCTATATGCATCTCCCACCTGGCTTTGCTGCGTCTCATCCCGGGAAAGTATGTCGTCTTCGGAAGTCCTCGTATGGTTTGCGCCAGGCTCCCAGCAACTGGTTTGCAGAGTTGACAGCATCCCTCCGGGCTTATGGCTTTACCCAGGCTTATGCTGATTATTCCCTATTTACTATGCAACGCGGGAACGATACTCTTTGTGTTCTTGTGTATGTTGATGATTTAATTATTTCGGGGAGCAATTCTGAGGATATTGGTGCACTAAAGGCCTACCTTAGCAGTTGCTTTCATATGAAAGATTTGGGTTTGTTGAAGTATTTTGCTGGCGTCGAAGTTGCCCGGAATTTCGAGGGCATTTTCTTGTGTCAACGGAAGTACGCTCTCGACATAATCAATGAGGCATGCCTTCTTGGTGCTAAGCCTGCTCGTGTCCCTATCGAGCGAAATCACAAACTTGCTCTTGCCTCTGGTGCTTATCTCACTGATCCGGCCCCGTATCGTCGACTTATTGGTCGTCTTATTTATTTAACTATCACCCATCCCGAGCTCAGTTATTATGTTCACACTCTGGCACAATTCATGCAGACTCCACGGATTGAACACTGGGACGCCGCACTTCATGTGCTTCGGTATCTAAAGGGGAATCCAGGTCAGGGAATATTTCTTTCAGCTAATTGTGATCTACAGTTATATGGTTTCTGTGACTCTGATTGGGCTAGCTGTCCTCTGAGTCGGCGGTCGTTAACTGGCTATTTCGTGCTCCTTGGTCGTTCACTAATATCATGGCGTACTAAGAAGCAACCAACCCTCTCTCGTTCCTCTGCTGAGGCCGAGTATCGGTCTATGGCTACCACAGCATGTAAACTCACATGGCGTAAAGCACTCTTGCATGCTCTCGGTATTGTTCACTCTCAGCCAATGCGTCTAATATGTGATAATGCAGCAGCTATACACATTGCCTCTAACCCCGTGTTTCATGATCGAACAAAGCATATTGAGGTCGACTGTCATTTTGTTCGCAACAAGATTCAAGCGGGTGAGATAGCTACTTCTCATACTCGTTCGTGTGATCAACTAGCTGACTTGCTCACGAAAGCTTTAGACCCTACACAATTTATTACTCTCATTAGCAAGTTAGGCATTCTTGATTTACATGCTCCGACTTGAAGGGGAGTATGGGCGTATATCTTTTGTATAGGATCCTATTGTGTATTTTAGCTAAGTAAATATTCTAGGAGTCCTTTTAGGATTTAGCTTCCTTATTTCTAGTATCTTACAATCTTCTGTTTACAGCTATCTATCCTCTGTACTCTAGTATATATGTACGACATCTCTGTCAATGAAAGAAGGAAATAAACTCAGAAATTCTTCAATTTTTATTAATATAATTTGTGAATGCTCTTTTATCTAAATTTTCACAATAAAATTGACTAGGGGGTGGGGTGTTGTTGGGAATGATGGAGTTGCTATTTTGCTTCAAGAATCTAAATTTTGCTTCATAATCTATATCCAAGGTCTTGTGTTGATGAGAATGCTTTTTTATCTAAATTTCCTTCCAAGTATTTATTAACAATGGATTATTGGAAGAATGAGCATGACAATCATCTTGAATCTACAATCAATGAAGAATTGTACATGCTCTTCTTTTCCTTTCATCTTCTCCGATCTGTATATTTGTACTTTTTTTAATTGTTGAATTTTCAATTTATGGATATTAGCATTTGATAATTTGGTTATAGATTAGTATAACTAGTATAACTGATTGATCATATATTCAATTAGTAATTGGTTCTTAAAAAAAAAAGATTGGATTTAATTTGTAATTGGTTGTCAAAAAGAAAAAATTTGATTCAATGGAAAGTTATCAATTAGTATAACTAGTATATTGATTGATTCACTTGTCCAAAAAAAAAAAAAATTGATTCAACTAGAAATTGGTTGTAGAAAAAATTGATTAAATTGAATGTTATCGATTAGTATACCTAGTATCTCTAATTGATTCAATTGGTAATTGGTTGTTAAAAAATTATTTGATTAAATTGAAGTCAATCAGTATAACTAGTATATTTGATTTTAGGGGCCTAATTTTTTATTTTAGCACAAGGCCTCGAAAATGATCGCTACGGCCCTGTTTTGCTACTGGAGTGGGTTTGCTGATTCGAATAAGAGAGAGGGAGAGCTTGGTGGAAGAGTGGAAGACAGAGAAAAGGAAAGGAAGCCTAGAATTATAAAATGGTATTTAGGTCATTTTATATGAAAAAAAAATGTTGTATTGGTTCAATTTGGATATTGAATTTAGCACTTGTGGACAATAAAAAGAGTCGAAAATCGCAAAATTCTTCCAAGTTGGCTACAATCACAATAAAATATTGGGTTCACTGTAATGAAGTCAGAGATTAGTAATAACTACATTTTGAAAAAAAAAAATTTAAAAATAAATAAATAAATAATGTGAATGAGTATAGACAGGTTGGCTACACATATAGATAGCCAATAACCATTTGGGCAGGCATTTCCACGCGTCAGGCATTTTGAACCCATCACACAACATCCACTCATGTAATGCCACGTGGGCTGATTGCTTTATTCCAGATTTAAGCAATTTTCAAATGGCCATAAAAACAATAAAGATGAGAAAAATACAAAAAAAAAAAAAAAATGAAGTCATATTTTTTCCTTCTCTATAAATAAAAATTACTCTTCGTATATTTTTCACACCTTCTCCGAATTTTCACTACTTCCTAAATTCATTCCAATTTCACTTCATAACCGATTTTTAATTTTAAGTTATAATTAGTAACGATATAGTTAAGTAATTATAATAAATTAGTTTCAAACAAAAAATTGGAGGGGAGAAAGCAGGAGACTTGAGTCATGAATGGGGGATTAAGAGGCATGAAAATCCCCAAATTACCATATTGGTATTTTAAAATGGTCTCCCAAACCAACTTGGCATAATAATATTTTTCGGCAATATTTGAGCATATTTAGTTAATAACTCGGTCAGTTAAGCACATTTAAGCCGCCGCCGGGAAATCTTTAATGATTTGTTTTTTTAAAATTTTCTCTATTTATTACCAATTTTACTGATTATCCGAATTTTATAAATTCAACAAAAGCTAAATAAAGTTTTAAGTCAAATAAAAACAAGTGGACATGGCAGCGAAGATTTCCACGGTGACAGAGGTTTCACCGGCGATAGATTCAGAACCAACACAGTAGATGAATTTGTCATTTTAGGCTCCGAGACGATCGATTTGAGTCCGAAGCGAGATTGACGGTCGACCCATGAGATGGCGTAGGACTTATAATTAGTTGTATAATCAATGTCATTGTCTGAAGACTTCGATTTCGGCGTTGATGGCGATGGCTTTTTGGATGCCCTAGGTGAACTCCTTGTTGATCTAGATGCTTATATTTTTAGTATTTTGTATAGGAGCTTTGTAATTTTGTATTCATAGATTTTAGTAAATCTAAGTTGCTTAGAATTGGAGCTGCAAGTTTGGATTTTTCTTCTTCTTTATGGGTGGTTTCAAGTCCAAGAAATTAGAGCTTATTGTGCATATACTTGAAATTTCAATTAAGTAAAATTTAACCAAAATTTCCAAGGTTTCTGCAGATGTTTGCTGATGTATTGTTTGTATATTGTTGTTGACTGTGTCCCTACCACAACTGCTTGCCATTGATGGTGGTGGTGAACAATAACAATGGAGATGTAAAAATTTTGGGAAGAAGAGAGACAAGAGAGAGAAATAGAGGAAAGGGGAAGTCAAAAGGTAAACAAAAATAAAACCTTATTTAGCATTTTTTTTCCAATTTACAAAAACAAGGATAAAACAATAAATGGGGTAGTAACTAGATAAAATCAAAAAAATTTACTAAAGATTCCCCACCGACGACATAAATATATTTAAATGTCCAAGTCATCAATGAAAAACGCTCAAATATCGCCGGAAAATATTATTATGCCAAGTTGGTTTGGGAGACCATTTTAAAATGCCAATATGGTAATTTGCCGCATGAAAAACTAAGGAGGTATGTGTGAGTGTCAAGGAAGCAAGAGAAATGGGGAACTTTACTAGTTTTCGCCCCAACCCTCTCCGTGGCTTTTAGGACTTATTGAGATTTTGTGTCATCTTTTTATATTCCTTTTGATATATATACCATATATTTGTCATTGGGTAGGATTAGGAAATCTCCTACTCTTAGGAAACTTCTCCTTTTATAGGGCTTAAGCATAGCAGCCTTTTTGAGCGTATATATATCGCACATATATTAAGAGAATATTGAACGCTTCCAACGTGTGATACTAGGTTGATCATTGGATGGGCCTTGTCTCATTCTTCACATGTGTCTTGGTGTTCCAAGAAACAAGCCGTTGTTTCAAAGTCTTCTGCCAAAACGGAATATCGTGCCATGACTACTACGACTTGTGCACTTATATGGTCGTGTTGTTTACTTACGGATTTACTTGTGTCTCATCCTCAGCCTGGTCTACTCTATTGATAAGCAGCATTACAAATTGTTGTCAATCCGATTTTCCATGACCGGACTAAACACAATGATGTGGATTGTCATCTTGTGCGTGAAAAATTTGCAAAGTAAGAAAATTGAGACTAGATATGTATCTTCACCAAAGCATTTGGAGAACAAGTTTTTCATGATCTCTTAGCCAAGTTGGACAATTCGAATCTACATGCGCCAACTTGAGGGGGAGTATTGAGATTTTGTGCAATCATTTTCTATTCCTTTTAGTATATATTCCATTTATTTGTTATTAGGTAGGATTAGGAAATTTCCTAGTTTTAGGCAACTTCTCCTTCCCTTTTTCTGTGTATATATATATATCTTAAGTATGTTAAGAGAAGATTGAACGCTTCAAATATCAATTTCTTAGAATTCCTTACTTTGGATTTATATTGGTCTGTAATATTAGGCTCCAACCCAATTTAATTTGGATACTAAACTGATGTAACCTTTATGTATTTTTATGTTAATGTTCACTTCAGTCCAAAAAACTAAACAAAAATAATAATATTGTGGCTGGAAAAGTGAGTTGGAGGAAAAAGGAAAGTCTTAATACCCCTTAGTTTAGAGATCACTATTGAGAATGCTCTTAGATATGGTGGTTAAGTTTTTGGGAATAAAGGGTTACCATGTTTGTGTTATTATATACATTGGGTCACAGTTCTTTGTATATAGGGTAACTATTATTTATACACGCTTTATTGTTGTTCATATATGTGATTGAATTATTCACTATTGAGAATGCTCTTAGATATGGTGATTAAGTTATTGGGAATAAAGGTTCACTATGTTTGTGTTATAATATACATGGGGTCAGAGTTCTTTGTATATAGGGTAACTATTATTTTATACACGCTTTATTGTTGTTCATACATGTGATTGAATTGTTTGTATAGGAGGTCACTTTATACACAGGGGCATTGTTGTTTGTACATATAGGATAAGGTGACTATTATTTGCATGAAGGGTCAATGTTATATATATACATGGGATCACAAGGTCACCCTATTTTATACAAGGGGTCACTGTTACATGGAAATGGGACTGTTATATGTACATTGGGTTACTGTTGTTTATATAAGGGGTCACTATTATTTATATGAGGGGTCACTATTCTTTATACGAGGGAAAATGCTTAAACATACAGAGCTTGAATATACGAGTATAAAGAGCCACAATACAAAACATAGTGATCAAGCAACATGACTGCATCACAACAAAGACAACCAAGTGACCAACCCAGTGTCAACTGACTAAGAGTTCTTGTAAAGTCTGTAAAACTGACCCAATAAAAATTGAAACAACCAAAACGAAATCAAGCTTTCATACAATTGATTGAGATAGTCAATAAAAACAATTTTCTTCTCAGATTTCGAGAGAAATAATCAAATACAAACTGGAATAAGGGAAAAGAAGCTCAATTTAAAAACAAAAAAAAACAAAAAGACCCAACGAAACTTAAAGAGAGATTGTACTCTTTCTGCGAAGAGCTATTCTTCAAACAAGGACATACAAGAAATTGGAACCCTAAAACTTGTCATCAACACCTACACCCCAGACGCAAATGGAGAGAGATAGGCGAAAGAGGATCATGAAGACAATGAATTGCTCCTCACCGAGATAGTCACCGAAATACATTACCATGGAGGTGGGGTTTTGAGTTAGAGGTGGACATGGGAGTGTTTTGTGATAATTTGAGTTTAATTAATAGAGAACATAAAGATTTGTAGAGACAAAAAATGAGAGAATTTGATTGGAGGACAGCTAACTTCCTATTGAGAAGTTATAAAACAAATTACTTGATTGATCTATACAGAGGAATCATGTTTATATACATGAGCATATGAGCTCAACTAACTACTCGAGCAATTACTGACTGTGTAACAAACTTTCCTTAACAAACTCTATCCTAACAAATTAAGCTGACGTGGAAAATGAACTAAATAAATAATCTGAATCAAATAATTCCAACATCCCCCTCAAGTTGGAGGGTGAAGACAACTCCAACTTGGACCGAAATCTGTGAAGAAGAGGACCTCGTGCGCTTTAAGTGAACACATCTGCCAGCTGATCTTGAGTATGCACATGAGACAAACTAATCAAACCAGCATGAAGCTTTTCACCAAAAATGGCAATCTAATTCAATGTGCTTCGTGGGTTCATGGTAGACATCATTCTTGGCAATATAGATAGCTATTTGGTTGTCACACTTAACTGGCACATACATGAAAAATTGTAGGAACTGTTAACTCATGTAACAATTTGTTTAGCCATGTTAACTCAATTGTAACTCTCCTCATTGATCTGTATGCAGCTTCTAGAGAGCTTAAGGAAACAGTAGCTTGCTTTTTACTTTTCCTGGAAATAGGACTCCCTCTTAGGAGAATGAAATAACCACAGACTATCCTCTTCGTGTTAGGATAAGAGACCCGGTCAAAATCATAGTAAACTTTAGTCTTCATGTCAGATGATGCGTTCAAATAAATACTTTGAGTACTATCTCTCTTGAGATATCTAAGAGTATGTAGAACGACTAAGCAATGAGGCTCCCTTGAATCTTGCATGAACTAGATCAAGAACGGGACATCCTATGACAAATTAGGCCTTGTGTGTGTAAGGTAATTCAGCTTGCTAACCAACTTTCTCTACTGACTCAAATCTGAAATAGGCTTCCCTGAATCTGGTCTCAACTTCAAATTAGTCTCTAAAGGACAATGAGTAGGGAAAACATCCAATTGATCAAACTCTTTCGGTAACTCCAATGCAAATTTTCTCGGTGTAAGTATGACACCACGAGGCTCTTGAAGGATCTCTATACCAAGGAATTAACTCAAATACCCAAGATCTTTTCTTGAAAGTAGAATCAATAATGAAAGCTTTTAGATCATCTTTCGTTTCTTCTGCATGATTGTTAGTTAACAATCTATCATCCACATAAACTGCTACAAAACAATACTCATACGGTCATGCCCATGGTCTTGTGTAAAATAAGGAATAATCAAACTTGGACTCCAAATATATATCCTCCAGATATCAATGCAGTAAAAACCTTGGCATGCGACTGTCGAGAGGCTTGCTTAAGACCATATAGATATCTTCAGTTTCAGAACTTTCTTAGGATCAGACAGTCGCGAATCCAGAACAAAAATTCACTGGGGGCACTATATCAATTATAAAATAAAAGGTAAAAAATTTAAAACTAATCAAAAATAGTATAATGTCATTTCGAATAAGAAACAAACTACATTCTAGAGTTGTTATCTACGAATTCGATTGACCCTTTGATAGAATTGCTATGCTTAGTGTGTGACTCGTTGGTTTTTGTTTGAAAACGATCCATTACATCTTCATTAGTAACATTAGCAAGTGATTCTTTTTCTATAGCAGAAATAAGACAATCACTCAAAAACTCATCACCAATTCGATTACGCAAATCCGACTTCACAAGTTTCATTGCAGAAAAGCATCTCTCAACTATTGCGGTCGCCACTGGTAAAACCAATACTAACTTCACTAGTCGATAAAGCAAAGGGAATGAAAGATACTTTCTTGTTTCCACCATCACTCTGCCAAGGTCGCTAATGCCATTCAAGTTGGCAAATCTTTCATCTTCTTGCACATTATCAATATAGAGTATAAGTTCATGCTCAAGAGTCATCCTTTTTATAGAACTAAAATCATCTGGATATAACTCAGCCAACCTCATCAACTTTAATGAGTCAAAGTCACGGAATGAATTACACGGATTCAAAGAAGCCATACAAATTAGCAAATCTGAGTTTACCTCACTGAAGCGATCATTGAACTCTGTAATTTGCAGATCCACAACGGGGTTAAAACAATCAATAGAGTAATGATACTCATAAATGATGCCTATTTTTTTCCGTCGATTTTTTGGATTAATATAAGTCTCCTTCATGTCTAATTTTTCAATATCATGCTTGTCACAAAAAGAAAAGATTTTCCCTATAAGAGTAGTAAACCCACTAATTCTGAACTCTTGCAATTGCCGCTTAGTAGAATTCACTAGTGAAACCGCATTCAATATATCTTGATCTTTTCTTTGTAGAGCCTGTGACAAAGAATCAGTGAGCCCCAAAATGTGCAACATCAAGTGTAAATAAAACACAAAATCAAATGATGTGAAATATATCTGAAGACCATTTGCTTGACGTTGTTGCAAATCCGTGTCACCATCCTTTTCAACAAATTTAAGCACCTCAATAACTGACGGAAATAAATCAACTAAACGCTTCGGTGTTCTATTATTAGAACTCCAACGCGTATCTCCAGCTCTTATAAGAGAAAGCTCTTGATTTAACCCACTTTCAGTTTCACGCTCACCACTACCTATCTCTTTTAACACTCTTGCTTTTTGACTATCTTGAAGCAGTTCTGTACGTTTGGAAGAACCAACTACCACATTCAGCAAAACCGCAATCATGTCAAAAAAGTCTTCAATAGCAAAATGTTTTTTTTGCAACAATCACAACAACCAACTGAAGTTGGTGAGCAAAACAATAGACATAGTATGCCGAACTATTTTCTCTCATGATTAAAGCTTTCAACCCATTGAACTGACCACGCATATTGCTTGCACCATCATAATCTTGGCCTCTCACCTTTTTCAAACTCAAACCATATTCAGCAAATAAAGAATCAATAGCAGATTTAAGAGTTAAAGAAGATGTCTCCTTCACATGAACAAGACCAACAAATCTCTCCTTAACCATTCCACATGTACCATCAATATATCGCAAAACAATAACCATTTGTTCCTTTTTCGATACATCACTAGACTCGTCAACTAACAAACCAAACACGTCATCACCAATTTCTTTGATAATAGGTTTAAGTACTTCTTGTGCAAAGCAATGACAAATATCTTTCTGAATAGTTGGAGACACCATTTGATTGTTCCCTGGAGCATTCTCTAATGTAACCTTACGGACGGTCTCATTTTGATTTCGAGTGTATTTTATCATTTCCAAAAAATTCCCTCTGTGAAGAGATTTTTCTGTCTCATCATGACCACGAAAAGGTAATCCACCGTTCAACAAATGTCTAGAAACATCAATGGAAGCATTTAATCGAATTCGATACTCATTCTTTACAATGTCGCTTTGCTTATGAAAAGCGGCGACAATGGATTGATCGTGTCTCATTAGATCATCACTTTTTTTAAGTGCTTTATTATGAGCACTATTAACATCCCCCACATGAATCCCAAATCTCTCTGGTTTATTCCAACTACAAAAGCCTTCCGGTATAAATGCTTCACCCCCACCTTGCTTTCCAACTTGATCCCTAAACAAGTAACAACATAAGCAAAAGGCGGTGTCGGTTTTTACACTATACTCCAACCAAGCACCATATTGATCAAACCAATTTCGGTTAAAACGCCTCGCCTGACCCCCTATAACTGTTTGTGGAAATTTATGTCCACGTGGTTGACAAGGTCCTCTAACCAATTACGCCCGCCTTATTTCATCTCTCTGATTAGGATGATACTCTATAATTCTTTTCCTCTCAGAGGGATCCCAAGGAAGATCTTTTATGTCATTTTGTTTAGGTATCGAAGGAGTATAGGTAGATCGGGGACCACTACTATCGAATGTTGGTGGTAATTTCTTTTCAAAAATCTTTCCATTTTATATCTGGCCAAATTACAAAAAATTAGAAAAAGATAATTAAAAAAAAAATTTAGGCAGCTACTTCGAATCAGAATTCAATATTTCATCGGTAACACAAATAACCACGTGGACAACTAACACTAAAAAACATTTAAAAAAAAAATAAACTATCATAACATAACATTAACTATAGTCCTAGATAACTAATACTGGAAAAAAACCAGTAACAAATAACACCTCCCTAGAAAAATAAATTAACATTAATAACCTACCAGGAGTCCTGCACCCAACCAAAAAAACATACGAGGAGTCCTATCAATTAGAATTCACATCAATATTATCAAATATAATGAAATCCAAATTGTTCTATTCATCGTTAATAAACAAAACTCAACCATCATGCCTTCAATCAATTCAAGGGAAATATATACTAAGTTACAATAAGCATAATTCTCAATTTCGCATCCAAAAATTGTTAACCAAAATCAACAGAGACAATTAAACAGATCAAGAAGGGGATAGAGAAAGTGAGTGAGATACTGTGATTGAGTGTAGCCTTGAGCGGTTGACTTTGATTTTTAGTCGCTTGAACAAAATTACGTGAGATTGGGATTTTTTTTTTTTTTTTGTGGGTTACATGTCAGGTTGGGACTTTGGGAGAGAGAGAGAGGGGTTTTACGTCTGACACTGACTGACACAACACAATAAGTCAATAACCACATTTTTCTTTTTCCTTTCTTTTTGCCTCTCCTTTTCTCTTTCCTGCCTATTGCACGCTTGATTGCTAAGCCCATTTCTATTTTTGGTTTGGGCTTTATTTTTACAAGGTTTTTGGCCTTTTGAGTGGGGGCAATTCATACATTTGGATGGGGGCACTTTCCTAGGTCTTAATAATGCAACTAGCAAAGCCCAAAGTTGAGTGGGTTCCCTTCCCCCCACACCTATGACTATAAATTCGCCCCTGGGATCAGATAAAGTCAAACTAGGACGAGGCTTATATATATATATATATATATATATATATATATATATATATATATATATATATATATATATATATATCCATTATTGTAGTCATTTGCACAATGGGTGAAAAAGTTTCAGTATAATCAATGCCAACAATATGTGTACATGTTTTAATCGCTATCCTGCCTTTAATTTGCATCTCTCGACATTACCATCTACATTCTTTTGTCTTTGTAAACCCATTTGCTGCTGATTGGTTTCTTACCCTTTAGTAAATCATCCTCTTACCATGAATTATTAGCCTCAAGATTAGAAAACTCTTTTTGCATAGCTTTCTGCAAGGCATGTATAGCTGCAAACTCCTCATAATTTGCAGGCTCATGTAATTAACCAATAGTGTCAAGTAACTGCTGATTATGACTAAGTATGCAAGAAGATGAAGTTAAGGTACGTGGACAATCAATGACTCAATTAAATGTATGAGTATGAGAATTTGAGGACTCCAAGGTTGTATAACTGCAAATGTAATCATCTAGGTATGCAGTGCCGGTTCTAGGCCAGGGCGACCACTCAAGGCCCAGGGCTCTTAGTGGGGCATAGATCAACAGACATATTATATAAAAATAATGTCACACTATTTTAACATTGAAAAGTATTGTAGCTTAGCGATCATCTCTACTTTACAAAAGCCATCCGTAGGCTCCAAAGTCATGAGTTCGATTCACGTAATCCCTTTTTGCCACAATTTACTTCTTCGGTAATTTTGTATAACCTTCGTTTGCGTTTTATTTTCCTTTTAGGAGTATTTTATTTTTACCCTTTTTGTTGAAATATTTTCTATTCTTTTTGTGTAACCTTCGTTTACAGCTTATTCGGTATTCCTTTTTTTTCTGTTTTTTGTTTGAAAATCATGATATCTAACTTTCTCTTGACATATTATCTATCACAAAAAAAATATTAGTAGTTTTATTTATATGCATTTGTTTACAAATTTTCCCAATACTAATTTATTGGCCCTTTTTTTTACTTCGCCCCCGGGTCTACAAAATGACAGGATCGTCTCTCTAGGTATGCAGGCTATTGAACAGATCTACCAGAACTTTTGAGAGTATGAATGTGAGAGGAGGGAAGAGAATGAGATGAGATAGGAGATTGATAATGAGAGCGAGTGAAGAGGTGGAACAGGAGATTTTGTTTTTTTGAATAGCAAAATATTATTCAGCAGCAACTAATTGCCTAAAAACAACACAGCCGGTTCTGAGGTCCTTAGAGCCTTCAAACTTTACACCCACATATACAAGTTCTCAACCCTATGTACACCTGTTTTAGTTAACTAATCAGATTCACAATTAATCTCACGTACAACATGTGTAATGGTATCTCTATCTAAACTATCTAGACAACTATCTAATTCTCTGAATAGTTTCCAATGCTCCAATGGTCGTTTGTCAACATTTGACATCCAACCAACGATGTTGCATGAGTCACTCTCAAAATGAATTCGTAGAGTTAGTGAGCCGTATGATGGGAAACTATCTCCTGCGGTACGTCGAGGACTCAGGTCGAAGGTCCAAAGTAGGTGGCAGACGTGTTCGTTTTGGCTTGAGGCCAAGATGGATGATCCTTCAACAAAGTAAAGGCCTGCTTGAAAACAAAAGTTCAGCAGTGTTTGAGTCTTGTATTCCCAGGTTCACTGAAAAAACACCACTATAACTGCATTGTGATCCCTAAGAATTCCTGCACAACCGGTAGGGTCAGGCTTGCCTATAGCTGAACCATCCAGGTTAAGTTTCAACCACCCTCAGCAAGTGCACACCAAGAAACATTGCTCCTATTCATCCCTCTGTACTGATCCCCAAGAATCCTTTGTGAAAAAGTAGCCTGCAAATTGTTTCTCCATCCATGTAAAGAAAAACAGATAGAAGGAAAATGAGACTTACTCCACCAATAAACTCGAAACTACATACTATCAATCACCCGTTCCACCAAGACTTCCTTCTGATTAAAACATTTTTCATTCCTGGTCATCCATAAAGTCCAAATAACTTCGAAAAGAATCATGTGTCAAACGTGACCTTGAAAGCTCCCTTTTACGTATTGGTGCATGCCCATCCATTGAACCAGCAGTCCTTCACCATATAGGGCATAACAGTTTGTATCCCCCACCAAGACAAAATTCCATGCCAAACTGAGCTTCCATAAGAAAATTGAATAAAAAGGTGATTCGATCCTCAACTGACACATTGCATAATTGACTAATACAAGCATCTTCATCCAGAGGTACCCCTCTAATCAGAAGATTACTTTTAGTAGCAATCCTATTTAAAGCAAGTTGCCACCCAAAATTTTTTTATCTTAGAGGGAACTTTAGATGACCAGATTAGTTGAGATAACTCCCATTGAAGACCAGAGATGTCTTGTAACTATTTGCATAGGCTTTGAACAGAGAATTTTTCATGAAATCCGGAACACCAAATCAACCTATCTTGAGTATCTTGTTGCAAAATTATCTCATCCAGCGTTTGCTTCAAAGCTAATAATTGCTCCTCTTCCTAAGACCTAAGATCCCTTCTAAAATACAGAGACCAAGACCACAAACTCCCCCTCACATTGGACCATAGTACTAATGGTAGAATCTCTCTGGGTACTAATGGAATACAATATAGGAAAAGAAGCTTCCAGAGTTCTTTCCCCCAGCCAATGATCAGTCCAGAACAAGAGATTGATATTGTGTTTGACTACTAGAAGGAGAATATGTTTGAGCTGAAGGAATAGGAGATAAAGGGGAATGACAGTGTGTTTGAGCTTAAGAAATATGATTGTAGGAGAGACATGTTAGTTCATTGAAGTAGGTGAAGTATGAGAATCTGTGAAGTCAAAAGGTGTGTGATTAGAACAAGGTAATAAAATGGTGGTGTATTTTGAAGAAGGAAAAAGAAGTTTCATGGAAATCTGAATTTTGTAAGTATCAAGGTTGCTGAGTTTGTAGACTTTCTTGCCTAAAGGATATCGAAGAAAAATACAGTGTGAGGCTCTAGGTTGAGAATGGAGGCATAGCATAAGAATCCTAAGGTTCTAAGGCAAGAGTAAGAGGGTTTGGTACCAAACAAAGCTCAAAATGTGATTTATTTTGTGGGAATGTCAAAAGAAAGTTATTTATGAGATATGTGACTGTGAGAATACAATCTCTCCAAAAAATGACATGATGTTTGGATTTGAACGAAGAGGGCTCTATGCCTCTAGCTGTTTCAAAGAGATTTTTGTGTTTTCTTTCTATCACTCCATTTTGTTCAGGTGTGTCTCTAACACTAGTTTGATGAAGAATTCCTTTGAATGAAAATAGGCAGTGGCTTCTCTACTAGATCCTACTTCAAGGGCATTATATGATCTGAAGGACTTTCTGTTGGTGTTAAACTGTGTTTATGCCATCTTAGTGAAGGTTTATTGAGGAAAAATACATTGCTTTTGGTTTTCAACAAATGGGTCTATGTGGTTCTACTAAAGTCATCCAATATGATAAGGAAACAGTAATAACCACAATGAGTAGTTGTGTATAAGGACCAGGGAATTAAATAGTGCCCGAGTTGTAGCGTTGCGGCCGCTATGTAGCGAGAAAATGAGCTGCAACAACGCTATTTTTCGCTATGTAGCGGTGGAAGCCGAATCACACAAATAGAAGTTGTTAAGACGTTATGTAACGGACAACGGTGATTCGGTGACGGCCGAATTTCACCGTTACAAAAGTAATAGGCCGTTACTTTCACAATTACTATTATTATTTTTTTTTTTGGGGGCACTTTTCAGAGAGATTCGATAATCTCTGAAAAGCTCAAATCAAGCCAAAAATTGGAAACAGTAGAAGATTTGTCACAAAAACATAATCAAGCAAAGAATAAGAGAAGAAGAAGCAATGGAGACACAGAGAGAGCAACAACGCCTAAAGATCTAAGCATGTCCATAAGGTAAATCATTATACTTTTTAAGTAATTGTTTGTATATGCTACTTTTTCATGCTTTAAATTGAAATTAAACAAGAAGGAGTTGGGTAAACATAACAGATCTAAAATTCCTTTACTGTAAAATTGCAGATCGACTTGATTTTCGTTTGGTTGAATATTTTTTTCATTTTCCCCCACTCTTTCTTCATATCTGATTGTCGATTTTGGAAGCAAATATTTTAGGGGTTTTGCAATTGTGAAGAATTTGATGGAGGTTAGCTATTAATTGTTGCATGTCTCTCGTCTGGGTCTTCAATCTGGTGAAGTTTGAGTGAGAATTTGAGAAGTGAGAAGTTGAGCACAACAGAACGAGGGAAAAGGGGAAGTGAGAAGTGAGAACGACTGAACTGAACGAGAAAAAAGAGAGAGATTATGTCGACTGTTTTTAAATTAGGGGGGTTGTTTTCTTTTGGGATGGGCTTTAATTTTGCTCCAACAACAGTTGTAAATTAGGCGTTTTCCAATTAAGTTGGCTTTACTCTCAAATAAAAGAAAACTTAAGCTTGTTGTTTAAATTATTAAGCTGGCTTCACGATTAGTTTTGTTTTTTCAATCTATTGTTATTTCGTAATTATTTATTGCAAAGTTTGTTGTTTACTGTTAATTTATTTATTGTTATGTGTTAATTTATTTATTGTTTGGTGTTTATTTCTTCTGTTATCCTTTTTTATAATTGCTTATGCTATAATTTTTAATAGGTCGCCTATACTGTAATTTTTTTAGAGTTTGCCAATACAATGATTTTTTTATAATGAAATTAACTAAATAGGAGTGCCTCAAAACCTTCTTTTATGTATATATCAAATAATTTCTATTAGTTAAATTAATAAGTTGCATATTTTTATATTACAGATTATAATGTCACGAAATACGGAAGATGTCGTCTCTAGAGGTAGAAAAGATATTGCTTGGAATTTTGGGGCCAGTTAATGGAGATGTGAAAGTAGTACAATGTAATTTTTGCAACAAAATAATGAGAAGTGGAATAACACGTCTAAAGCAACATTTGGCGAACAAAGCGGGCAACGTTGCTCCTTGCCCAAAAGTATTTGTAACACCCCGAATTTTCTAAATAATAAATAAGTAAAAATGAATAAACTCACTCCGAAAATCGGGCAGAGTTTCCTTTGTAAATAGACATCCCAAGTTATCGACATTCTATAAACCTGCTTAAATCAGAAATAAAACAAAACAAAACTTTACAGCGAAAGACTCCTAACAAATCCGGAGCATCACTGCCACACTCACTCATAAAATGAGTGCAAGGCAACCATTACAAAATCCCAACTAAATAAAAACTATAACAATCTTATATTACAACAACTGACAATGAAATAAAACCAATGATATTCTTCTTGACACCTCTGAGTCCAACCGTCCAATTAGCACAAAAAGATCCTCACGGACAATTAACCTTCAAATATTCCAATCTACTCCTCCATGTAACCGAATATCGCAATAGGTTCATCATAGGCCCACCATTGAAGAGAAAGGGGCGCACACACACGTAACACAGAAAGCAACCAATCAGCTTTTGCTGAGTAACTGTAGACACCCAAATGTGTCCCCCCTGGCGTAACGCCCGATGATGATAACCATAATCATGTTAAAGAAACGAATGTCAATGCTCGACGTACTTGTGCTCATTTGAAATCCATTATCCATCCTCACTCAGGATCTCATTAATTTCCTTACCCACAAATAGCCATTTTCATAAGCTTTCAACCGCCATCTCATTTGTCCCAATCGGACACCGGAGTCAAAAGTTATGATTTAATGAAGTTATGGGCTAAAAACGATGTTCTCCTACCCGCATATCACTGTTTAAGACTGATTTTTAGCCATGCAAGGATTAATTAGATTATTAGCCCCACTAGGCTTGTAATCCCCTTTGAATTAGATTTCCAATGATGTATTATGGGCCAAACTCCCATTAGAAACGAAAAAGATATGATCCGATCATTGATTAATGCGCTGAAACGAACACTTCTCTAGTGTTTCGGCCACAACTGATAGGATACTCGTGCAATATGAGCTCCCAATATGGAAAAAGAAATACCTTTGAACAAGGAATCCAACGCACCAAGAATCAGGCCAATCGGAGCTCAAACGAGCGCTCCAGCAGCCTTTTCTCGGGAGTAGAGGCCATGAAGCGGGTCGCCCGGCCTAGCGGCCAACCGCTGAGCCTGAGCCTATGCTGCACTATCGAGGCCGCCGAGCCCCGAGCGGCCCTCCGGGGGGCCGTTGGGCACCATTTTTGGCCCGAAAACCCTAATTTGACCTTCTTTGCGGCCCAATCCCTATAAATACCCCTCTAAACTCCGTTTTTCGGGACCAAGACTCATTATTGTGGGATTTAACTCAAGAGAACCCTAATCATTCTCTCTCTCCTGTCCCTCATGCAACTAATCAAATCATTCAAGCTTTCTTCAACCACCATTCAAGAGCAACTTCATACACAAGAGCAAGGCAACTACAAGAGCAATTGACATTCAATTCTAGTGCAACAAAAGGTTAACCTGAGGGCAATTTTCTCAATCTTTCAAAACTCTTTTTCAAATCATGTTTTACTTTGATTATGATTATGGTTGATTTGTATATCATCTTTTGATTGTTTTAGTTTTGTTATGAATCATTTTCATGTCTAGTTTATTAATTTGCATGTTTCAATTAGTTTAATGCATGGTTAGTATAAATATTGCATCTTTGCATGATTAGCATATTAAATTAGCATGTTAGCATATAACTAGGGTTTTTGCATGTAATTAACCCTAGATTGCATATTATCATATTTTGTTTATTTTGTTTATATTTCTTATTTTACTTCCATTGAAGTTGCTAACAATCTAATTGATGTACATATGCAATTTGGCGCGTTTAGCAAGAAAGGTAAGGAGGAGATTTATTCTTTTATCTTATTATTGGTCTGGTTATGCTTGTTAATTAATGCATGCAATTGGATAATATGTGCAAAGCGATTACTTTAATAATTTGGTTTGTTCAACCCACATAGTTAATTTAAGATCTTGGACGACCGGATTTGTATGGAACCTTGCAATGTGAATTGTGAATCAACATGGATGAGATTAGTAGAGGCCGTTAATTCGGGCGATTTAGACAGGATTCGTTTTATTTTTATCGTACCCACACCCCCGAACTCAATCTTTGGCCCCTTTTGGGTATGAGTCAATTCCCTATAGGAATTGGGTGCACTTTTGATGGTTTCCAATTGTTTCCTTAAAATTGGTGGCGACTTCACTATTTGCTTATTATTTCCCCTAGCACAATTAATCATGTTGCATTTAATTAAGAACCATTAATTCCAACTAAATATTTCAATTAGCGCCGAAAGGCGAGGGTTCTTACAGTGGCGACTTTACCGGGGATTTAATAAGAGGGTGTAATACGAAAGCTTATCCATGTTGATTATTAATTCATATATCTTGGTTCAAAGCCTTTATGTGTTCATTATTGCTTTGCATTCATATCATCCATTTGCATGCGTTATCTTCGCAAGATGTTGAAAGACATCACCACACCATAATACAAATTACCTTTTGGAGCATTGTCTATGACTTAGGCCGGTGACCCACTAGGTCCGAATTACCTTTGCACATAGTCGTGTTCCACCCCATGACATTTACATGTTTCTATTCGAGATATGTAAAACGGTACGTTTTGTTTTACTATGCATCCCATAGATGACGAAACGCATCCGGTCGTGGGTTACCATATCCAACCATAGATTGTGTCAACCTTGCATTTAGTCTCATGGTCCATTCAAGGTGCTTAATTGATTGCTTACCATATTGTGATTGATTGTTTCCTTGTTATGTGATTTGTTGCCATAGATTGCTAGATGAGATCCCCTTTAGATCTTAGTGGTCTAGAGTATAGGAAGTTTCCTATTTGTGTATGTGACTAACTTTGTAAACTAACTTAAGATCGAGTCTAGAATATTTTCTTTTTAGGAAGTAGGATCCATGAATCTCCCCGACGATGCTAGTAACCATATTAGGGAGACTTATTTTCCAAGAAAATCAATTTCGAGCATGTAATATATTTCGACCAATGATCTTTCCCAAAAATATTTTTTTTTTTGTTCCCATAGCAAGTCAAGAGTAATCTTTTGCTTCCCATATTTTGTTTAGGGTCTAGGTTCATCCTTTTTCCCTTTACTTATTTTGCAAATCAAGAGTAATATTCTTTCTTTCTTAAGTAAACAGTATATTTTCTTTTTTCCTTTTTAATAAAAGTCGAAAGATCATTGGTTAAAATGCGTTACTTGCATCGGCAATATTTCTAAAATAAATTCAATCTGCTTGAGAAGTTACCATGTTGAGGGATTATTTTAGATTCTTTTCCCATCTTTTTTCTAACAAAAAAATCAAAAAAAAAAATTCATTGCATTTCATTTTTAGAAGCTCCATGCTAGGACATATAGAATCATTTTAGATTGCATTGCATTCCATATCATTTTGCATCATCTTAGAATCTTGCATACACCCACTTGCCATAGGTGGGTAGCTTCATCATGCATCTCATACTAGACATTTTTTGCATACATATAGGGCATCGCATATTGCATTGCATATAATTCTAGGACATTCTAAATTCTCCCATATCATTTGCATGTAAATCATTTTAGGCATGTCTAGGACACTATAGAGTCTTGCTTCACAACCGTTCATCTCACAGAGTTGCATTCATTGAGTCATGGACCACAAGGTATTTAGAAAGAGTCATCATTGCATGTTCATATCAAGCTTGCATATAGAGTCATCATCTTTGGACTTTGTGGGTTAACATAGAGTTGTCTTCTTCTAAAAGCCTTTTTCGAAATTTCATCTTTAGTGTCCCTTACTAAGCTGAGAATTGCATCCAGGATTGGAAAGCCCAAGTTTACTCAAAGCAACCTAAGCCCAATATGACTGGAAAAGGTGAGAAGACTCAAGCCCAAATGATGGAGGAACTTTTGACCCAAATGACTGCCATGAATGCTAGGTTCATTGAATTAGAGGCTAAGATTGCTAAACTTGATCCTCACACCAATGATCCCGAAGATCCCGTTCCGAATGATGATAAGCCCGAACCTCCCACTAAAGAGGTCCAAGAACTTCAAGCTAAGCTAAATAGGCTTGAGTCCGTCTTGTGTAAGAGTCGCATCTTTAACGACATGATAATCAATTCTGAAGGTTTTTCTCCCCACATCAAGGGAAAATTGCCCACAAAGTTTTCCATGCCCGAAGTTCCCTTCTTCAAAGGAACTGACGATCCACAAGATCACATTAGAGCTTTCACTACTACATTGGGCCTTAGAGGGATTGAACACGATCTGTATGTTCACCTTTTTCCACAAACCTTAAACCCCGCTGTAAGGGCCTGGTTCTTCAAGCTACCCACTCAAAAGCTCCAAAAGTGGGAAGACTTATCCACTTTGTTTCTAGAAAGGTATGCTGACAATGTCTTGCCACACATGACATTGAGAGAGTTAGACATAACCAAGCAATGTGATGAAGAAGGATTCACCAACTTTGTGAGACGGTGGAAGATCAAGGTCGCCGAAATGATTGATCGCCCATCTGAAAGGGATCAAATTAGAATGCTTGTCCACAACTTGGCACCCAAGTTTCGTGAGCACATGAAATTCCAGCTGATCACTACTTATGCCCAACTAGTTGAAGTTGGCATGGCCATTGAAGATGACCACCTCACCCAATTAAGCAACAAGCAAGGCAAGCATGACTCTAATAATGGAGGCTCGTTTGATCAAGTAAATGAGGTCAATGTCATTGTAAGTAGCCATAAAAGAGTATACACACCTCTTAGCATGACACAAGATGAAGCATTTGACAAACTTTTCGACGAAGGCTATATTTCGGCAATTGGTCCCACACCGGACCTAGAGTCCAATAAGAGAGGCAAGAATTGGAATCCTAATGCTTACTGAAAGTACCATCAAGGAAAAGGTCATATGACTGAAGAATGCATGCACTTGAAGCGCGAGATCCAAGATTCGATCGACGATGAGGCCATCCCTGCACCGTGAACCCAAGAGTTCAAATTGGACGCTTAGCCCAGTCGTGAAACCCAAGCTCAAATATAATAGTCATAGTCTAGTTGGAGAATTCCCTTTTTCCATTTCTTTCTTTATCGAGTCCAAGTCTTGTCTTAGGATTTCCCTTAAAGCATTGTCTTGATTTCTTTTGATTGAATAAAATAAGCCTGCATTTCTTTCTTCATTCATGGAATTTCTCTTAATTGCAAACCCAATGATGAATCTGAGTTGCCAAACTTAGTCAATGCAAAGGACCTTAACTATTGAGAAGAGGACCAAAAAAAAAAAAAAAGAAAAAAAGAAAAACAAAGGGACACACATCCTGTAAGTCAATACCGAGGACATGAGGCATTCATTTCGCACCCTTCATTAGTATCCTTTCACCCACAATGCAAATTTCCACTTGGAGCCCATTTGAGCCATCAAACACAAGCCACATTCTTTCTTAAATCGCATTATCCTAACCCGGGGTATGGGAAGTGTGCAAAAATTCTAGGTGTCACCCAAAATCTCAAGAGAGGCGAGAGAACTCCAAAGAGTTAAAACAAGAAAAAAAGAAAGAAAAGAAACAAAAAGAGCAATTGTCGAAAACTCGAAAAAAAAAAGAGACAAAAGTTCAAATGCATCAAGAGAGCATCAAAAGCATCAAGAGAGTTTCCTCACCTTAAATATTAAGTGACACCCAGCACACTGGGGGTTTTATGGGAATTTGAGCCTTATTATCCTTTCTTTGGCAACCTGCACCTTGGCCTAACATTACAACCCAAAAGACCTCTTAGAGGTATAAATCTTAAAAGATGTGTGTGCACCATAAAAAAATAAAAATAAAAAACTAATAAAAAAAGAGCCCCTCTAGGTTGAAAACCCGAAAGGGCGGCCTAGGCAAAAGTTAGGGCATAATCATTTAAAAGCCCGCTAAGTCTATTTACTCAATGACTTAGGCAAAAATGGCAAGCCCGCTGGGTCGATCATCCAAGACAATGATCCAGGCAAAAGTTAGGGCACTAAAAATAAAGGTCCTCGAACTACGTTTTGGCCTGATTCCTCAGTGGATACGTTGGTAACCTCTTTGAGGCCCGGTCGTACTCTAATCTTTCTCAATTATAAGATCCATTTGCATTTACACATGGGATTCATTAAAGGTCCTAACTCAATGATATCACTTCATCAATGGCAATTCAAAATTTTAAGGGTTTCAGATTTCCGTGATTTTACCCTTTTAGAGCCCAAGACTTGGACTCGAACTTGCTCCCTCACAAAATGTCCCCATTTTATACTTTTTTGCACCAAGCCCCATTTCTTTCATAATCCCACATCTCTACCCTGGAATTCTCCACCTTGCATCGAATCTCTACTCATAGTTTGTGGCTTCTGTAGCCATCTTTTCTTGAATCAATAACTCCAACTAAGCATGCATCACTCATGGCATATTCATGAAGTTTCTCATGTGGTCACTTTATGCATATTGGGGGCTTCGATTCCTCCTATTATTGGCGAAAGATGTTTGAATACTCGAAATCTCAACCGCATAAGCTTGCTTGCTTCACGATCCAACCAGTAAACTGGGGGCTTTGCCCTTGTCTCAAAGGCACCAATCATTCATCTATCTCATAGCTTAAGAGGGACACTTTTGGAAACAAAAATCTTTTTTGCAAATAAAATAAAATCTCTCATTTATCCCTTGGAGTCTAGCCTCCAATGCATTGCATATATGTCACAACTATTGAGTCGCATGCATCATTATTCATAGCTAGGTTACATGGAGCTAGTAGGCCTAGTTAGCATTGCATTAGCACACTTTTAGTGTCATTTCACTCATTTGCACTTACTAAGCACTTTTTGCCTCCGAGGCATATGCATAGCACACACACATATAGCATTGAATGCGCTTAAGTCTTTATTTCGAGTCTGTTCTCTAACATTCCTTTTGGGTCTGTCCCGTTGCATAGAGCAAGGTCCGTCCTTTTGGGTCCGTCCCATTGCATTGAGCAAGGTCCGTTCTTTTGGGTCCGTCCCGTTGCATTGAGCAAGGTCCGTCATTTTGGGTCCGTCCCGTTGCATTGAGCAAGGTCCATCCTTTTGGGTCCATCCCGTTGCATTTAGCAAGGTCCGTCCTTAGGGTCCGTCCCGTAGCATCCCCATACTCTTTATGTCTTCCTATTTGATTGAACGAACATGCAGGTTACAAAGCAAAGCACAAGCATTATTTCAGCAAAGCAAAACAAGGCACGAGAGCGACGCAAAACTCTTCGACTATGGGCTATCACAATTAGCACCAGCAAAGCAAAACAAGGCACGGGAGCGAAGCAAAGCTCTCCGACGATGGGCTATTACACTTAGCACCACATCAAGCAAGGCACAGGAGCGACGCAAAGCTCTTTGACGTCTAGACTATCGCAAATAGTACAGCATCTGCATTCACAAAGCAGGTAACCCTGACCACAGGCGGTCAGGATTTACTTTTATCGCATCTTTTCCTAACATAAGCATTTTCAAAGCATTGCAGGCATTTTTGGCAAATACTTTGACCGTCGCTTTTTCAAAACTCGGCCAAAGTGGGGGCTTCTGTAGACACCCAAATTTGTCCCCCCTGGCGTAACGCCCGATGATAATAACCATAATCATGTTAAAGAAACGAATGTCAATGCTCGACGTACTTGTGCTCATTTGAAACCCCTTATCCATACTCACTCAGGATATCATTAATTTCATTACCCACAAATAGCCATTTTCATAAGCTTCCCAACGCCATCTCATTTGTCCCAATCGGACACCGGAGTCAAAAGTTATGATTTAATGAAGTTATGGGCTAAAAACGATGTTCTCATACCCGCATATCACGGTTTAAGACTGATTTTTAGCCATGCAAGGATTAAATGGATTATTAGCCCCACTAGGTTTGTAATCCCTTTTGAATTAGCTTTCCAATGATGTATTATGGGCCAAAATCCCATTAGAAACGAAAAAGATATGATCCGATCATTGATTAATGCGTTGAAACGGACACTTCTCTAGTGTTTGGGCCATAAATCATAGGATAGTCGTTCAATATGAGCCCACAATATGTCCAACGAAATCCCTTTGAACAAGGAATCCGATGCACCAAGAATCAGGCCAATCAGAGCTCAAACGGGCGCTCCAGCGGCCTTTTCTCAGGAGCGGAGGCCATGAAGCTGGCCGCCGGGCCTAGCGGCCAGCCGCTGAGCCTATGCTGCACTATCAACGCCGCCGAGCCCCGAGCGGCGTTCCGGGGGGCTGCTGGGCACCATTTTTGGCCTGGGAACCCAAATTTGACCTCCTTTTCGGCCCAATCCCTATAAATACCCCTCTAAACTCCTTTTTGGACCAAGACTTATCATTACGGGATTTAACTCAAGAGAACCCTAATCCTTCTCTCTCTCCTCTCCCTCATGCAACTAATCAAATCATTTCAAGCTTTCTTCAACCACCATTCAAGAGCAACTTCATACAAATGATCAAGGCAAATACAAGAGCAATTGACATTCAATTCTAGTGCAACAAAAGGTTAACTTGAGGGCAATTTTCTCAATCTTTCAAAACTCTTTTTCAAATCATGTTTTACTTTGATTATGATTATGGTTGATTTGTATATCATCTTTTGATTGTTTTAGTTTTGTTATTAATCATATTCATGTCTAGTTTATTAATTTGCATGTTTCAATTAGTTTAATGCATGGTTAGTATAAATATTGCATCTTTGCACGATTAGCATATTAAATTAGCATGTTAGCATATAATTAGGGTTTTTGCATGTAATTAAACCTAGATTGCATATTATCATATTTTTATTATTTTGTTTATATTTCTTATTTTACTTTCATTGAAGTTGCTAACAATCTCATTGATGTACATATGCAATTTGGCACATTTAGCAAGAAAGGTAAGGTGGAGATTTATTCTTTTATCTTATTATTAGTTTGGTTATGCTTGTTAATCAATGCATGCAATTGGATAATATGTGCAAAGCGATTACTTTAATAATTTGGTTTGTTCACCCCACCTAGTTAATTTAGGATCTTGGATGACCGGATTTGTATGGAACCTTGCAATGTGAATTGTGAATCAACATGGATGAAATTAGTAGAGGTTGTTAATTCGGACGATTTAGATAGGATTCGTTTTATCTTTATCGTACCCACACCCTCGAACTCAATCTTTGGCCCCTTTTGGGTATGAGTCAATTCCCAATAGGAATTGGGTGCACTTTTGATGGTTTCCAATTGTTTCCTTAAAATTGGTGGCGACTTCACTATTTGCTTATTATTTCCCCTAGCACAATTAAAATTAGCACATTTGACCTATTATTTAAGAACCATTAATTCCAACTAAATATTTCAATTAGCGCCGAAAGGCGAGGGTCCTTACAGTAACCAAACATTCTATCGATTTATAAAGCAAAACATTAGAATCTCAACTCAGGTCAACTACGACCTTGAAGTCACATAAATCCCAAAATAAGTCTCAACTGCATTCTAAAACGTTATTTTATCTATAACTCGATTCCCAATAATTTGTGCCAATCGCTCTCAGTCACTAGCTCCTAGCCTCGACAATGTGGGAAGTGAACTATCGGTAAAACCCGCAGATGCAAAACCATTCTCATAACTCGGCAATAGGCCCTCATAACTCATAACATAGCCCGCATGCTCTCAAAAGTCCACTCTCGGACCAATTCATAACCATATAACCATTTTATAAAATACTGTTCATTACCTAAGAATTAATATATTAGGCTACTCACCCACATATCAAGAACTAGAGAACTAACAACGCCTGAACCTCATTACCAAGATCATATATCAAAGCCTCACATTCAAATACTCACTGCAATAACATTACCCATTCTGGGTTAATAACAATATAGTTCACAATATGGCACGGGTCCCCAATAGAATTACACGAGCCCGGTTTAGTCTATACTCTCATCCTTCCTACCGTATACTATTCGAGCAAACAACCTAGTCGTGAGTTCTCTGGCTTAACACTCAAACTAATCAAGATGCTGTAGCTCTCTTACTAGATACATCCAAAACTACTAAGCACTAAAGTAGCTACCCATTGTAAGTACACAACAAGCATGCCAATAATTCAACAACCAGAGATCAAATACTAGCTAATTCATTCACAATAATTAGAGCATATCATTTGAAGCAAGTAACCCATCCAATTTTAATCAACAAAATCTGAAACAAAGTCTGCACATAATTAAGTATCCATTCGACATATAAAAGAGAAATTAACATCCAACTCCAAAGTGACTAGAAAGGGTTACCTCTAATCGAAGACCCAAATCAATTAAGCATCAAAAACCCTTCAATCAAAGCATAACACAATAAAATCAGAATAAATCAATGCAAAATAGAAATTAAACATCAAACTTAGGGTTTAGGGTTTCTATGCACAAACCATAAAACAAAGGACAAGGATTGGTGAAATTGGGTCAAGCACCACCACTATATGGTGGTCGACAGCCCACAAAACAGCGATGACAACCGCAACAGCAGGCAGAGCAAGGCACAGCACAAGCACACAAACGCAGAACAGGGGAGAGAAAAACAGCAGCCAAATTCGACCTTCCTCGGCAAAGTAAACTTTTAGGGAAGAGAGAGAAGTTTCGAAAATAAGGGTGATGGAGGAGATGACTCGGTGGTGGAAAGTCGTGGTGATGGTGGTGACAGAGAACGAAAAAGATGGTGATGGTGTGCGTGGTACAAGCGTATAAGGAGAAGAGAAGGCTTGGGGAAATAACTGGTGAAGGAAATATAAAGGGAAGAAAGGCGGTGTATTAGTTCTAGTACAAATCAAATACTAACTTCTTCTTTGCCTTTTAAATAAAAGGCAAAACAAATACACCCACTTTAGAACTAAATAAATATCCCCTTATAAAATAAATAAATTATTTTAGAAAAATACTTTAAATATACGGGGTATTACAGTATCAAATGATGTTAGACGTGATATGAAGACAGTATTAGAGTAGTTTAAGGGTAAAAAAGGAAAAAGATAAAATTACAATGGAGAAGGAAGAAGAAATCATGAGGGGAATCAACCGCGATGATTATGTTCATGATGATGATGATTGTCATCATTATAATTTGGCAATTGGAAGGCAACAAAGTTTGATACAACAACAATTTGATTAAGATCGTGACATGTATAGGGCAAGAAGAGGCAACCAATATCGTGAAGGTGGTGGTAGTCGTGCAACACAAAATCAAATGGGTTGATCGACTACTTCTAGAGAACAAGTCTCTACAAATAGAAATGAGACATATGAACCTATGAGTACTCCTGCATCTCGTTTAAGATCTAGGGTGAGTGACTTGGAAAAGGATGGAAAAAAAAAAAAACCAACCCAAGGTCAATGTTGGTTGGATGAAGTCGGCAAAAAAGTAACTATTAAGAGCTTTTGGGAATTAGATCATTGATACTAATCGACCATTTTTCGTCATTCAATCACCTTACACCAACCCCCTTTTAACTACTATCCGTGATGTAGGTCCAAGTGTTTAGCTCCTACTCCTTATGAGCTTAGTGAGGTGTATCTTCCAGAGGAGTGCAAGGAGATGAAAAATTACATTGCCTCGTTCTCAAACATTTGGGATGAAAGGGGTGTCACAACAATGTGTGATGGATGGATCCGTCCAACTAGAATGCATATTATTAACTTTCCTATATACTCTGATAGGGGCACTGTCTTTCACAAATCAGTTGATTCTTCACATGTACGAACCAAAGATGCTAAGTATTACTTTTCATTGATGAAATAAGTAATAGATGAGATTGGTGAGAGTAGAGTTGTGCAGATTGTGACTAACAATAAAGCCTCCATGAAGAGTGCTGGTAAAAAGTTGATGGATGTTTGCCCACATTTATATTGGACGGCTTGTGGTGCTCACTGTTTGGATCTTATATTGGAGGAAATTGGGAAAAAGACTTCCTTCAATTTTGTTCTAAGTACGGCCAAGAAGATTACTCAATTTATTTACAATTATAATTGGGTTGTTACTTACCTGAAGAAATTCATCAATGGCCGAGAGCTCCTACGTTCAGGCATTACAAGATTTGCTACCAACTTTGTTGCCTTAGAAAGCATTTCAAGCATAAGACTGGTTTGAGAAATATATGTGAGTCAAGTGAGTGGTTAAGCTCCAGATATTGGCAAATGGACCACCAGCTAGCGGTAGAAGTTAGGGAAATTGTGTGACTTCAAGAGCATATTGTAAAGGTTTTAAGGTTATGTGATGGAGATGAGAAGCCACCAACGGGATTCATTTATGAGGCGATAGATTGAGCAAAACTGACCATAAAGAAAAATTGTCGATATTACAAGAAGTATTGGGAAATTATTGATAACCGATAGAATTTTCTGCTACATCATGACTTGCACGCAGCTGATAAGTTATCATATTAGCAATATTACTTAACTTTTCTTAAATTCATTTTTCCTAATGAAAATATTTTATGTGAAGGTTATTTTTTCAACCCTCAATTCTGTTATGCAAATGCCAACGTTGACAATGACTCCGAGGTGATGAGGGGTGTAAGAGCCGTGATTGCGAAATTGGAGACAAGTGTTGACAACACCATCAAAGCAATAAATCGGGTGAGTAATAAAATTGACATATTACAATATTTTTATTCATTTATTAAATTATGTTTTAGAAAATAATATCATAAATATAATGGGGTTACAGTTATTCCTTTATCGTGATAAGGAGGATAGTTTTGGTAGCACTTTGGCTCAACAATCCATACATATATGCTCCCAGATACTTTTTAAGTTTTTATCCTTTAATATTTTAAATTGTCTATTATTTAATGAAATAACTATTTTCTATAAGTAAGGACATGTAATATTTGCAGCTCAATGTTGGATGACTTATGGTAATAGTGCTCCTAAACTTAGACGTATTGCAATTAAGGTGTTAAGTCAAACAACATCTTCATCAAATTGTGAAAGGAATTGGAGAATGTTTAGCCTAGTGCACACAAAGAGTCGAAACAAGTTGAAATAAGAAAAACTCTACGTGATTGTTTACCTTCTTTACAATATGAAATTAAAATTAAGGCATGCAACAAGAAGGAACCAAAGTGATATCGAATCAAGTTTTAATCCAATCAATCTGGATTACATATTTGAAGAAGATGATCCTACATCTCCTTGGTTAAACTTGGATGATGACGATAATAATGTCAATGTTCCAATTCATATTGAAGATGATGATGATCCTCATCTCGGTGTGACTCCGCCATTTCGTTATGGAGAAAGTACTCACACACAAGATGCTAGTGAGGGGGATGCCATTCCACCTAGTAGTGATGATGATGGAAATGGTGGAGGTGCCACGGGAATAGGTAGAAAGCAATCAACTGATCATATTCCTGACCGACAACAATCTTCCACAACAGCCGATTCAAACCTTTGAAAGGCGTAATTCAAGGGGAAAAAGGCCATTTTTTCCGTCATCCATCTGACAGTGAAGGTGAGCAAAATAATGAGGATTTGGGTATCGTAACTTTAATTATTGTAGTAGTCATGGGAGTAATGAACAACCACACCCATTTGGGTCATTTCTCCCAACTCATTTCCAGTCACCTTATAATCCATTTGAGCAGCCACCATATCATGAATCTTTTCACATACCTATGCCACCAGTAGGTCGAACATTAGAGGAGTCTCAGTTTAGTGGTACAAGTCAATATCGAGATAATGTTTAGATTGTCAATCACGAGACTATCAATTATGGAGACGTTCAATATCATTAACCTACTTATGTTGGTGCTCAACCTGGTGACCTATGGGGAAACACATCACTATTCTCTGAATACTTTTTTTTTTAAATCAGAAAACATGGCTTAATTATTATTAGCAGACATGCAAAAGTCCGAGGCTAATACATCCATCACCCCCTCCGGACTCCCATCTATCCAGACTCTAGACGAGAACGAGATTGGGTTCAAGTGCAATAGTTCATGTGCCACCTTTTTCCCGTCTCGCTTTACATGACACCACTCAAAGTTTTCATAATACATAACCAAATCATAAATTTCAACTAAAACAAAACCAACGCTTCTAATAGGCATGTCTACATTCCGCAACATGCTGATCAACTCCAAGCAATCACTCTCCAGCATGACGCATCTTGCTTGACATTGAATAGCCATAATAACGCCCAATTTCAATGCTTGAGCTTTAGCAAAAAGAATTTCCCACTCAGCAGCTACCTGACGCACTGCAGTACGGCGCAGACCACCATTCTCATCCCGGATCACGCAGCCCAGCCCTGTCCCACCTCCATGCAGAGGGCATGCGTCCACATTGACCTTCAGGTAGCCCGTTCTAGGTCGCTCCCATGTCGTGTGGTGCTCCTCTTTGTTCCTCCTTTGGTAGTTCCTGGCTTGTGCTTCGCGGTAGTCATTCAGCAACACCATAGTATCCTCCAACACTCGACCAACCTCCTTGCTTGCTCTTCCATGTACTACCTCATTACGGACATTCCACGCAGCCCAACAAATCATTAAGAACCGCTCAAAATCAGACGCATCTAGCATTCTCCGCCATTTATCTATCCAATCAATAGCACGTTCCACCCCATCTTCTTCACAAATGCCACCCAGTCCTTCATACTCCCACAGTACAGTAGATTCACGCCAGAAGAATAGCGCATGAATCTCTATTTCAACTCTTCCCATGCATCTATTGTAGATCTCATCTGCATTCTCTATGCGCTTTTTGAAATTAGCTCTGGTGGGTAGAGCCCCAACACACAGTCGCCACGCAAAATTCCGTTCCTTGGGTGGGATGTCCAGATGCCAAAGAGTATGCCAAGGTTCTTTTGTTGCTTCAGAGGCGTTTCCACCCCTCTCCTCACAGCAGCGCCATCAAGTGAAGTGGTAGCCTGTCTTGACTGAGTAGTGACCATCCTTTGTAAAGTGCCATCTCAACCGGTCCTTGGGTAAACTCTCACACAAGGGTATCCCCAAAATACTATCGGCTTTAAAAGGTAAAAACAAGCTTCGTACTTTGTCTTCAATCCAAACTGCCCTCTCACCATCAATTAACTCCGATACCCAAAACTCCCTATCTGCATTCCCCACAGGCGAGATAACACGAAAAGAAGGAGGTGAACTCATCCATGGGCTGGACCAACAGCTATATCACGTCCATTACCCACAACCCACTTACTCCCCTTCTCGAGTAACTCACAGGAATAGTCGGGGCGATATACCCCGGGCAATGGGAAGACAGACCCAAAGCCCGAGGCTAAGACGAGCAAAAGTACTAAAGGTGACAAAGGCAAGCGACCAGCCGAAGCACTTGTGGTATCCAGAGGGCCTCCCAAAATGAGTGATTGGAGGAAAACCGACCCTTCGGATGATCAATGGCCGTTCAGCGTCGATCAACAAACCATTTTCAATAAAATGAATAAAAGGCTGCTCGACGTACCACCCCCTATTGTTAGGGATCTATTTGAAAGAAACCCAAAGCTCCGATGCGCATATCATGACGATGTGGGCCATACGACCCAGGATTGACAGAGGCTGGTAAAGAATCTTGAGAAATTAGCCGAGGAAGGAAAGTTGAAACAATTCCTCAAAAAGAAAAATGTCTACAAAAAGCCCAAGGTCACGAGGGTCGTGGAAGATGAAGAGTCGGAGGAGGACGATATGACCAACGTCGTAAAAATGATCTATGACGGCCTAGGCGGAGTAGGTCCGACTAAAAAACAACGACAGGATCATTATCGCAGTGCTGAGCAAGTAATGGCTGTGGGAATTCCCTCCACAGGCAAAATCCCCCCAGTGACTTTCGATGAGCGCGATGCGCGGGCACTGCATCATCTACACGACGACCCGCTCGTCATAACCCTCAAAATTGCTGGCCTACTTACCGAGCGGGTCCTCGTGGATACGGGAAGCTCAGCCGATATAATCACCTACAAGTGCCTCCGACGGTTGGGATACAATGAAGATAAGATCACTCCTGTGTCACTGCCCGTTTTTGGGTTTGGAGGGCACAAAGTCTACCCAATCGGAACCATAATTCTTCCTGTTCGAATAGGGGAAAAGGGGGCACGACGAAGGCAAATCATCGAATTTCTAGTGGTCGACACAAAGTTGGCCTACAATGCCATACTGGGCAGGCCTACCCTGGCAGACATAAACGCGGTGATCCACATGTCCTGGTTAATCATGAAATTTGATCGGGGCAACGGCCTCATAGGACAGGTGGTCAGCGATCAGAAGACAGCCAGAGAATCATATGTCGATTGTTTGGATAGCAAGAAACAGGAAACGGAAGAAGAAGAAATTCCCTTACCACCTACAAGGTCACTAGCCATAACACAGGAAATAGGGACGGCACTGACTGTCGCTCCCACTCCTTCCGAGATTGTCGCGGCAAAAAAGAAAAGCGTAAGGGAAGGAAAAAGGAAGATAGCTGGATGCATGCTCCTAGAGATGTGTCTGGCTGACCATATCGATACCAGGTTCGAGCTTGAAAATCGACCTGAACCCTCAGGGGCAACTTCAGAGGTCAGATTAATTAAGTCACAACCAGAAAAAGTGACGTACATCGGGGCAGACCTAGTCGACCCACAAAGAAGTGACATAACAGGGCTACTCCAGGAGTACTCCGACGTCTTCGCCTTCTCTCCTTCCGATATTCCAGGCATAGATGGTGATCTGATAATCCACAGGCTCGGGGTACAACTCCACTTCAAGCCTATGAAGCAAAAGTAGAGGCAAATGGGTAGAGAAAGAAGCGAAGCCGCAACAGCCGAAGTTCAAAAGCTACTAAAGGCCGGATTTATCAGAGAATGCCTCTATCCGGAATGGCTAGCCAATGTGGTGCTGGTTAAAAAGCATAATGGAACTTGGCGAATGTGCGTTGACTTTACGGACCTTAACAAGGTATGCACGAAAGATGATTTCCCGCTACCTCGAATCGACGAGTTGGTTGACTCAACGTCAGGACATGAACTTCTCAGCTTCATGGATGCCTTTTCGGGGTATCACCAAGTGAGGCTAGCTGAGGAAGATCAAGAGAAGGCGGCCTTCATTACTGATGATGGGGTATTCTGCTATAATATCATGCCCTTTGGTTTGAAGAACGCAGGAGCAACTTATCAACGCCTCGTGAAGAGAGTTTTTTCTCCTCAACTGGGAAGAAATGTCGAGGCTTACGTAGACGACATGGTCGTCAAAAGCAAGAAAAGCGAAAGTCACTTTTCAGATCTGAAGGAAACCTTCGATACCTTGCGTCGACACAATATGAAGCTCAACCCCAAAAAGTGTGTATTCGGGGTCCCAGGGGGAAAATTGCTAGGTTTCATGATAAGCCAGCGAGGAATCGACGCCAATCTTGAGAAGATACAGGCTGTAATAGACATGCACCCGCCCAAATGTCTAAAAGAGGTGCAGCGACTAACCGGGTGCGCAGCAGCGCTCAGCTGATTCATCTCACGATCAGCGGATCGGTGTGCCTCGTTCTTCAAGGCCATCAAAAATAAAGAATAATTTGAATGGTCGGCAGAGCCACAGGCCGCCTTCGAGAAATTGAAAAAATATCTGGCTAAAGCACCTCGAATGATTAGCCCGGAGTTGGGAGAAAAGATATTTGTTTATCTGGCAGTCTCCGAAAGGGCAGTTTTAACAGCCTTGGTATGTGAGCGAAACAAAATCCAACATCCGATTTATTTCGTAAGCCACGTCCTTTTGGACGCGAAGACGCGATACCCGGATATTGAAAAATTCGCTTTGGCTCTCATCATAAGCGCAAGGCGGCTGCTACCTTATTTCTGTTTCCATGAAATTGCTGTACTCACAGATCAACCATTGAAAGCGGTACTGCAGAGCCCAAAACGATCTGGGAGATTGAAACCCTGGGCAACTGAGCTAGGTGAATTCTCCATAACATACGAGCCTAGAAGGGCTATAAAAGGTCAAGCGCTGGCCGACTTTGCGGTAGAAATGGCATCTATCAACGAACAACCACTACTGTGGTCAACAAAGTGGGAATTCGCGGTCGATGGTTCGGCCTGCCGTAACGGGAGTGGGGCAGGTCTGGTTATCAAAAATCCCGAAGGAGGTGTGTTCGAATACGCTCTGCGATTCCAGTTCGAAGCATCCAATAACGAAGCAGAGTATGAGGCCCTGCTAGCAGGTCTTCAGATGGCTAGAATGGTAGGGGCACAGAGTGTGGCCATGATCATGGATTTCCAGTTGGTCGTATCACAGATCACAGGAGACTATGAAGCCAGGGAAGATTCCATGAAAGCATACCTTCAGAAATCGAAGGAAGAAATTTCAAAATTTGAAGGATTTTCCATCAAGCACGTACCTAGGTCAGAGAATCAGCAGGCCGACGCCCTGGCCAAGTTAGCTAGCTCTGCTATAAATGGGCTCCCACGGTCGATTTTTTGGGAAGTCCTACAGGAGAAAAGCATCACAAAACCTCTTGAAATAAACTTGCTCGATAGATTGGAGACATGGATGGATCCCATAATCGATTATCTCAGAGACGGGAGCCTTCCAGAAGATGAAAAGGAACAATTGAAAGTGAAGAAGCGAGCAAAATGGTTTGTTCTAGTTGATGGAATGTTGTATAAACAAGCCTTCAACCAACCATTACTCAGGTGTGTCACCCCCTCAGAGGGGGCAGATATCCTAGATGATCTACCCAACGGAATGTGCGGCTCACACATCGCAGGAAGAGCGTTAGCTTGAAAAGCGCTGAGAACCGGATACTTTTGCCCAACCATAAGATCCGATGCTGTGAACCTAGTGACCCATTGCAAAAACTGCCAACTGCACTCCACAGTACAGCAGCAACCGGCCATGAACTTGTCCCCGATATTGGAACCTCTCCATTTTCACCTTTGGGGGATGGACATTTTGGGTCCCTTTCCAGAGGCTCCCAGGCAATTCAAGTTCCTAGTTGTAGCCATCGACTATTTCACAAAGTGGATCGAGGCTAAGGCCCTACGGCGCATCGAAGAACAAGATATCAGGAAGTTCATCTGGGAGAATGTGATCACCCGATTTGGAGTTCCTAGAGGGATTATATTCGACAGTGGCCCACAGTTTGACAACCCAGGATTGAAAACGTACCTGTCAGACTTGGGCATAAAGGCCCGATTCACAGCAGTGGCCAGACCCTAGTCAAATGGTCAGGCTGAGGCAGCCAACAAGATCATCCTCAACGGACTGAAGCGCAAACTTGAAGCAGCCAAAGGGCTCTGGGAGGAAAGATTGTATGAAGTCCTATGGTCAATCAGAACGACCGCTAAAAATGCCACGGGAGAAACTCCTTTCAGGTTGGTTTACGGGTCAGAGGCTGTCTTACCCATAGAACTGGTCACCCCATCTCCTCACGTAATCTTCTACGATCTTGAAGAAAATGATCGACAATTGAGGTTCAACCTCGACTTACTGCCAGAAACAAGAGGATATACCCTCCTACGAATGAAAATAGCTAAAAATCAGTTGATACGACAATTTAACAGGAGGGTAAAAGGGAAACATATGGTGGCAGGCGACCTGGTACTCCGCAAGACAGAAAGTACGGGAAAACAGTCTGAACAAGGGAAGCTGACTGCTAATTGGGAAGGACCCTATAAGATTACGGGGGTCATTCGACCAGGGACGTATCGACTAGAAGACATGAGTGGAATCCCACTACCCAGAGCATGGAACCTCAACAACTTGAGGAAATTTCATATCTGACATGGATTGTTCGTCTCTCCCATAAACCGGAGACAAAATGGGTTGGCGAACCCCAGAGAAAATCGACCCTAGGGTTCACAAATCCCTTTAAAAATTGTCTATCCTCTTTTAGGGTTCACAAATCCCTTAAAAATTGTCTATCTTTTTTGTTCTCTAGTGTTCACAAATCCCTGCAAAAATTGTCTGCTAAATCAAAGGGCTTCTGGCAACCCTATTCAAATTGTCCAAGTTGTAAAGGGTTAGGTGATCCCTGCAAAAATCAACCTCTGTAACGGGTGAGAACCCTCACAATACCTCTATCAATGAAAATCGGGTGGGAACCCTACAATATCTTCGACCTACACTTCTCGATCGAGACAAACGAAGTCGATTAACCCGCGAGCTTGGGGGCATACAAACGTGTGTTTTGACTCCACAACAAGCTCGCAGATTAATCGATCCCACGATCCTCGAGGATTAGACACGTAACAGGGGGCAAGATATCTGATATTTTGACAACCCTATTCTAAACTGTTACGCACCTAATCATCGAACATCGGGCTAAGTAGGTCCAACGACTCGAAAACGCCCTACAGTGGACTAAAGTGATCAATCCTACGGTCATTAAGGTCTTACAAGGCCCAAACGACCTAAGACTTAGTTGCGGGGTAACCAGGCCCACGAAGCCTAAGGCCTTTACATGAACTTTACGTCTCATGCGAAGACACTACTACTTGGAGATTAAGACTTAAGATCTTATGATCCTCCTCAACAGGCCAAAACGCCTACAAAAAATCGGGCTAAAACAGGTTAAGCTAACCTTAAACGCCTTACAGGACTAAAAGATCTTGCAAAGTGAAAGGGTCGATTGGCTAAACCAAGACCTTAGTAAAGAATGAACAATTCTGAGAATAAAATAGCTATGAAATACAAGAAGATCATAGCAAAAGATCGATCTCATTCAGTTAATGGTGGAACCAATATTTACAAGCCTCTGTGGGCCAAAAAGTTACAAACCCCAGAGGGCCAAAAAAAAAAAAAAAAAAAAAAAAAAAAAAAAAGGAGGAAAGGAGAGACATATCAAGGGGCGAATCCAAGGGGACCACGCTCGGCAAGACGAAGACTGTACTCCTGGAAAAGTGAATAACGACCACTAGCAGTAAGGAAAGCAGCCTTATGAAGCGCCATATCCTTCTCAAGGGCCTCTACCCTTGCAGTCTCACCAGCGATCTCCTGCTGAATGGCCGTCACCCTCGACTCAGCTTCCTTCAGCTCGAGGGCCAGCTTCTTCAAATTATGGTCGACAACGGCCAACTTCTCACAAGCCCTAGCAAAATTCGACCGATGCTGCTTCCGGTCACACAGAGCCTGGGCCGATTGAGCCTCGAGAGACTAAGGGTCGGCAGGGACATTAGCAGGAAGAGGGGGGACAAAACCCTCTCTCCTCTTAGCAAACCTGAGAGCGTCTAAAGAGACGCAAAGGTCACAAGTTCAACGCTCCAAGTGGGAGCGCTGCCCCGGAGGCACACTGACAATGGCGGACCCACTAGGCCCGACTGGAGCTTCGACCACCCATAGTAATGGACAGACGAGGGGTAGATCTACCCCCGAGATTAAGCCTACGACTTTTGGAAGCTGGAGAAGACATGATAACGACGCTTGATAGGCTGCTTGGAAAGTTTGAATGAAACTCAAAGAAATCTAGAGAGAGAAAGTGAAAACAAGAAGTGACGAAGAGAATGATGAAATTTCCAAGCAACTGTGGGGGTATTTATAACCTTTCCAAAAGAAGACGAACCGTCACCTCCAACCGATGTCTGAGAGAAGAGAAGCCTCAATTCGGAGGGGACACGTGTAATGACCCAGAGGGTGGGTTCTCCCAACCGCCACTTCCATTTAAAATAATTATGACAATTATGACAATGAAGAGCAACCGGCGTTTTGGGAAAAACACCAGACTATGAAACTCCTAGAGTACAACAAAAAGTCGACCCAAACAGCCGCACCTCGAGTGTGGGGGCAGGGTATACTTACCTCGATATGTTTTACACTCGAGGTACGACTAATAAACGGGCATCAGTGATAAAATCGAAGACGAAGCAAAATTGAAAATTTTTGAAGTAGCAATCAAAGTCGGAGCAATAATCATTATATTGATTTGAGGCAAAGATTACATAAGATCGAAGGATGAAACTATAGGTTCAAAGTTCATCTACAAAATTCCTAGTCGGCACACAGGCTCGACACCCAAAAAGTCTACTTACGAAAAAAAAAAGACAAGACTCGACTCCCCGACCTCATGCTGGAAGAAAGACGTCAGGGAAGAAATTGCCAAATACAGAACGACCTCCCGACCTACCCTGGAAGAACGAGGTCTGGGAAGAAATCGCTAAGTACAAGGCCAACCCAAGATGAGGCCTAAAGGGATAGAGGGGGGGAGGCAGGAGGCTGACCCTCCAGTTGGTTCCTCAGAACCCTCACTTCTTCAAGGAGCTCCTCCCTCCGCTCCCGAAGGCTGTTCAGCTCCTCAACCTCTCCAGTGATCCGAGCCGCCAGCTCGGTCCTAGCATCCATGAGGGCATTGTCCCTCTGCTCCCAGCGGCGGATCTTAGCTTGGGTAGCCGCCTCCCTCTCGCAGGCTCCACCAATTTCCCGGTGAAGCTCCTAAAGACGATTGGCCAGCCGTTCTGCCAGAGGAACCAATCGAGCAGGCGGTTCAGGCTCCATGACAGCAGGAGGAGGAGCCAGAACCTCTGCAGCAGAAGGGGCTCGATCATCAGTCACCCGGCGTTCCGCTCGGGACCTCTGAAGAGCAGTGATCAGATCCGGAGCCTCCGAGCCCAAACTTGATCCAGGAGAGGATCAAGGGGAAGCGGGGGTGTAGGATTCAGAAGAAGTCGAGGCACGACTCTTCCCAGCACCCCCCACCTTGACTTGTTTACTAGACTCCCCACGATGGGAGACTGTAGCCTTCCTTTTGGAACCTGTCATCTCAAGAGCAGAGCAAAAACTTGAGAAAAAATCACTGAAGCTTGGAAGAGTATTTCCAGAGAGAGAAAGTAATGCGAGAAAAGTTGGATGAAAATGAGAAAGATCACTCAAGTATTTATAGGGAAAAAAGTTATGGGAAACCAAGCGACGCCTCCCTTCAGGAAACACGTGTCATGAAGGTACGGGATAAACCCGGTTCGCATTCCCAAGAAGAAGGAAACGCTTCAATTACCTCGTCTTCCCCTCGACTCATGAGTGGAAGAATAACAACTGCATAAATGAGGGTCGAAAAACATGAAAACATTTGAACATTCATTCCAAATATAGAAAGTGTCAACTATTACAATACAGTTACACCATATAATCGAAGCTACTACAATGATCGGAGGGAACAAAAGCTTAAGGATCTAGAGCTTCGCGTTTATGCTTAATCTCCTGCTCCAAGGCTTGTTGTTTCTGAACCAGAGAGTGATGGGCTTTCCTCCCCTCCTCTAGGGCAAGAGCCCTTTCCTCAACCATTTGCTTCGCAGCATGGAGGTCCTTCATGAGTTGATCGACCCTCCAAGCTACCAGGGTTTGCTCCTTCAAAATCGATCTCCTAGCTTCCTCTGCACGATGAATTTCCTGCTCCAAAGCCTGTCTACGGGCTTACAGGGCTTGATAGTCTGGCTCACCCTTTGTCTCGTGCGGATGTTCTGCTCGAAGGGGATCTTGACCCTCGGGATCCCCCACTTCAGGGACAGGAGTATTGAGACTAGGGTTGACTGAGGGAGGAACGGGAGGGGGAGAGTCAGGCCTGCTACCCCCCTCGCCAGGAAGCCTCACGGCTAGAGGCTCGACTTCTAAACATTCCAAGATGCCTTGGGACTGAAGCTTCTGAAATACCGTCCATATATGAGTACGAAGACGCTCGGACAGGGAGTTATCCTCGAAGAGACGAACAAAATCAGAAACTGCCAGCCTAGCCAAGCTGGCCTCGCTAAAGTCATCTGGAACTTCCAAGGGCTCTTTGTGAGTCGATTTCGAAGCTCCTTCCTTGAGTCTCTTGCTGGGTCGATTACTCTGCGGAGCACGCTTCCCCGACCGAAGATGATACGACCAGGGTACTGACTTGGTATCTACGGAAGATTCATCGCTAGAGCCTGAAGAAATAAATATAGCAGAGGAAGACATCTCTCTAGACGGATTGGGGGCAAAATCAACAAACTAAGCGGATCTATTTATAAACAAAAGGCCCGAGCAGTTATTCAAGACAGTTGTCCCCCATGCAGGAGCATCATCATTGGAAGACAATAAATGATCATTTATTGGAATTTATGAAAATACAAGCCAAGACAAAAGAAGACTTGAATAAATAGAAAGTCAACATCATCATTTATCAACCCTCAAAAGCAGAGGGGGCACAAAAAGTTTACAACAAGGGTGACCAACCACCCCAAGTAAAAAACAAGTGCAAACCCCCCTTAACCGAGGGTTGCAAACCTAAAAAAGCCCTGATCATTCAGCCTCCTCCTCTGCCCGCCTCGCTGCAACGAGTTTCTCCATGTCTTCCAAGTCCACGGCAATGGAAGCCTCGCTTTTATTAGCCTCCGCCAGATCGTCGGACTTAGTAGAATCCCGGAGGTTACGGATACGGGCTAGGGAGGTAACTACAAAGGCTTCCACATCGCCTTCTCCATACACTCGGAGCAGGGTATCCTCCCAGTAACGGGTCTGACGATCCACTGCAGCCCTCTGATCAGCCTGTGCCCGAGCCCCCTTGATTTTCCAATTCTCCACATCGGCCTGGGCAGCCTCGAGGAGATGAGCAGTTTGGGCCCTGGCAGTATTGGCCTCCTCCAGCCTTCCCCGTAGCTCCTCAAGGGAATGCTCCCTCTCATCAAGGAGAGACTTCCCCTTCTGAAGATCGGCTTTCGCCTTCTCCAGCTCGAGGTTAAGTCCCGACAACTCAGCTCGAGCCTCTTCACGAGCCTTGGCCTCTGCGTCGGCCCGCCACTCCTGGCGCTGGATGACCAATCGACGCCGTTGAGCCTCATCAGCCTTAATCACCGCGCTCAAGAGAATGTCATCCTGAAAAATGCAAAACAAATCAATAACGGCCTAAAAGGCTCGATCAAAAAACGGACGAAGGAAGGAACTGTTGAAATACCTTCTGGCAATCCAGGGCCATACGCTTCAGAAGAGCCGTCACGACGTCTGTCGACCCCACCTCAGAGATAGCCTGCTTCCTTCTCTTGGAACAAGTTAGGGAAGACAGCCTCAGCAATCTTTGACTGCTCATCCAGAGGAGCCCCCAGAACGGCCGGCATCTTGAGGGCATGACCCTCAGGACTCTGCCTACTGACCATATACGCCTGGCCCGAAAACTCGTTGCTATCCCTTCGTGTAGATCGGATAGCCTGCATCTCATCGATGCTCTGCAGGCTCGAAGGAGAGGACTCTTCCGCTACAACCAAATTCGACGGGCCAGCACTCGACTCTCGGTTCCCAGCAGGAGAGGTAACCTGTCCCCAAGTGGCAACCATAGGCTGACTTGCGGAGATCAACTCTACACCTGGGGTATCCAGCTTATCCTTCTTCAAAGGAGATACCCTCTCCTGGGTCACCAAGGCATCATCCCCCGACCTCTTCTTAGAGCGAATGTCGGCATCAGGCAAGACCCCAGACGAGGAACTCCCCTTCCCCGATCTTGTCTTCTTCCCGAAGATCATTGGCTTCTTCTTCTTGGGAGGCTGCAAAAACAAAGTAAATTATCAGTGACGACCCTAGAACTGTGGAACATTGAAACATAAGGGAAGAAGAGTATCTATTACCGATTCAAGCTTCCTCCGAGCCTCGACCACGTCCTTGAGACCCTCAAGGAAGGCCTTGGAGGTTGTCCCGGCCACCATCTGCTCCCCTTTCGGCATCTCCAACAACTCAATAACAGCGTCCTCTGCAGGATACAAAGAAAAGGTTAAAAGAGCCCTCGATACACAGAAAGATATTTAGAGCAAGGAAACAATGGGGACAAGGCCGTTGTACCAGGTGTCATGGTCGATTGAAAGCCAATGAAGACCATGAACGCCTCATGAGCGAACCAGGACTTGTCTATCTTCCAATGAGGAGGGGCGTTAAAGTGCCGACATGCCTCCTCATCCCGGTTAGGATAACGGAAGTATTCTACCGTCCAACGTTCGGCCGGGGACAGGGAATCCAGAGACTCGCGTTCTGGGCCGAACAGCTCACCACCTATCTCCTTCAGGTAGTTCTCCCTCCAAGGAGGACACACTCCATCCCATCCTCGCTCGTTGTGCAGAAATAAGAGATTCTCTTTCCACAAGGTGACGTTGCTCAATGATCGGCACATGGAGAAACCCTTTTTGGGACTTAGATACCAAGTCCCGTACTTGGTCGACTGCACCTTGAGGTACAAGTGGCGAAGGACAGCATCGTTCACAGTTAACTTGTGAACATGTGCCGCTGCCGCCAGGCCAACCAGAGATCTCCAGGATTTAGCCTGGAGCTGAAAGTAGTGGACCCCAGAGACGGCCCACTACCTTCCTAATCAAACGAGGGAGGGGAAACCTTAAACCCTCGTCAAAAACTTTGGTGGAGAAGGGAATGCAACCAGGTGGGGCAGGATGACACCCTTCTAGCTTACTGGGACAGATAAAAGATATCCCTGGGGGCAACTGGTATCGCTCGGCCAACAACCCCATATCCTCGGCCGACCTACCAGCTAAGAGCGACTGTTTTGAGTGGATGGGGACAGCATCGGCTTTCTTCCCCTGCTTCGACCTTCCATCCACAGGGTCTTCCTCAACCTGCTCAAAGCCCGACTCCGCCTCGACATTTACGCGATCAGCCTGGTCCGCCTCCTCCACAGGATCAGAGGTTGGAGGTCTCTCTTCCTTACTGAAACGAGACTTCTTCTTCTTCTTCTTCTTTTTCTTCTTCCTCTCCTTCTTCTCCTCTGAAGGAGGAGGGGAGAAGGCCTCATCATCGGTAGGATGATCATCTTCGACTCGAATCTCACCGCTCTCTAGCGACCCTTGAGGGACATCAACCCCCTCATGACCTGATCCTACGGGCCCGGGCATGCCCCCAGGCGAGCCAGAAGTACTGGCCACATGATCGACTGATCTGGTTAATCGATCAGACGAAGAATCGGGCATAACGTCCGAAGCACTAGCCAAACTTTCCATTTCCCTACGCTCCCTACAAAATAAGCAAATGCAGAAGGTCAGGGGAGACAACAAGATTGTGGCAATAATACAAGGAGAAGTGGTAAAGGGACAAAAAAAAACATACTTCATTATGTGCGGGCAGAAGAGCCGATCCCGTATCTGCTCAAAGTCACTTAAGGGAGATGAGCAATTAAGACCCCCTCTACCCAAACGATAGGTCTGTTTAAAACGAGCCCTGGACATCTTGGCCTCGTCTCCCTGCAGGGGAGAGACACAACGTAAAGGTTTGACCCCGTCTAAAACATGGATCTCTCCCAACGCCACACTCATTTGAAAGACATTCAACACATCCTGCTTGAAGCAACGTGGAGTGTCGGGGTCTGACAAAACCCGGGCATACCAAGACTCCTCCCGAAATCGGAACGGAATGACCCAATCCGGAAGGAATATTCCCTCCGGGCTCGATCACTCAAAGCCCGGACGAAATTCGAAGAAAGGGAACCCCGGCGGAATCGGGGGAACTGGGTCATTCGAAGGATGAGGGCAAGACTCCTCATACGACGGGCCAGGCCCCTGACTAGACGAGCCTCGACCGGAACTATCAGGAAAAGATCCCCAAGTCCCTGGTCGAGGTACCTCAGGCGAACTGTCAGACCCCGACGATATATCAATGGGTGAAGACATCGACATGAATGTAAAACAGATAAATGCAAGCAAGAAAAATACCAAAAGAGAAACGTTATACCTTGGGAGGAGATAGAAGACGAATCTACAAGGAGAGATCAAATAAACAATAACCAATCGACTGAAGATTAGCGAGAAAAATTTCAAAGACCCACTTTCTCTCTCTAAAAAATTCAGGCGGCTGAAATAAGGAGAGAAAAGAAGAATATGATTCTGGCTATTTATAGACAGAGAGACCTGGAAGGGCACACAACTCGCATGACTGACAGGTGGACGGCCCAACTACGTCCAACGAATACCTATCCCGATGAAAAGGGAGCCCTTCCAAGGAAAGAACGGACCAGGAAGCAAAGGCCTACTGAACAAAAAACATCGACCAACCACATCTCAGCAGGACTCGGCGGAGAGAATCTCTCCTCCTACTAAGATGTAAGGGAAAAATGATATAACCAAAATACCGAGGGTCGAGCTATCGACCCTCGCCCCAACCATCATCTAAGGATCCCGATCTCCCATCATCGACGACAGCGAAGGGATGCTCTCCCATCATGGACGGGAGCCTCTGATCAAAGTAGCCCTCCACCCACTATACAAACATCGCCAACAGACCCGAGAAGACCTACACCAACCATCAGTCCAGTACAGACCCAAGAACTACAATCATGCTCTGGCTCGACCAGGAGGATCGATTCAGACCAAAAGTCGACCCTCTGATCTCCTGTGTACTCAAGCCTGACGCCAGCACCTGTACTACACGAATATTCCTCTAAAGATCCGACTAGTTGCCTTGGCGCCCACGCTCTCTCAGCCCCATGGACAGAAATGACGACATCAAGTGTACGAGTCCCTACGTGGGATCATCCCAAGGGGTCGTACCAAAACTCACGTGACTATCCCCTCTAAGCCGACTTAGAGAGGAGCGTACGAACAGGGCTACGTGTTCACTGTTCATTCGACGAAACTAGCCGACTTTTGCCCTATAAATACCTGCGCAGAAATCAAGGCAAAGGTAAGATCATTTTTACTCAGAGAACAATCACGCTCTCTGACAGCGTGCTCTGACATTCTCCGCTGTGATAGCCTGACGCTCTGTCATATCCTTACTAAAGTACCTCACGTACACCATCTCTATATACTAACTTGAGCTTCGGAGGGGTCTTCTCGGGTCGACCCCCCCGAGCTAGTTCACCGTTGCTTGTCCTGTGCAGGTAGCGGTCGAGGAATCAGACGCCCAACTCCCTCGTTCACACATCTCAGTCCTATCGCCTTCCCAGTGTTCGACCCCTCATCAAAATCGGGCGAAACATGAACTTTTAGGAAATAAAATCTTTACAAAAATAAAACTTAATTTTGCCTTGATTTTTGGCTAGCGTGCCGAAAATCCCAGTCCGCAAAGAGCTCCATATTTTCGGCCAATCGAAAATATTACCCCACAAATATCTTTTTATTATTTTGGCCCAATTAAATTAAATTAGGTCGAAAACTAAAACCCACTTATTAATTAGCCAATTTAAATACAAAAGAGCCCAATTAATATTTTAGATCCAATAAATCACCATTTTCTTTTATGTAATTATTATTCTAAAATGAATAATACGAGGTATTACAAGAATGATCGAGGGTAATCGAACCAGGAGATGCTGAGCTAAATTCTTCGCTCATCGTCGTTGAAATAAGTTTGATCAATTGAAGATGTGAATTGATCGAACAAACTAAATACGAAACCCTAGATCGAGTAAGCTTGATCAAATGAAGAATAACAAATCAAATGATCGAAGAACAAAAGAGTTTAATTGCGAAAATTAGCGCTAGATTGTCGAAGAATAAATTCGAACAATCAAAGATGAATTGAATGATCAAAATTGATCTAGAGAATCAATTGAGCTTTGCTTACTCTTATACCATGTTAACCTATGATAATTTGCGCTCAATTAATTAAGAACAGAAGGACATCCTAATTAGCAGCTCAATTAACTAAGAGAGAAAAAGAGAGAATTTGATGTGAGAAGTGTTGACTTCCAATTGAGAAGTTACAAAATGAATTACTTGATTGATTTGTACAGAGGAATCATGTTTATACATGAATACATGTGCTGATCTAATTACTTGAGCTGAAACAGAATGTGTAACAAAGTAACTCTAACAAACTATGTCCTACCAAACTAAGCTGACGTAGAAAAGGAACCAAAATAATCTGAATCATATAATTGTGAGAGAGAGAGCGCGCGCAAATTGTCACTACTAGAAAAGAGGTCTTTGGCATCGAAAAATTTAGTATCAGAAGTGTCATCTGATACTAATAAGATTCAATAGTATCGGAAAAAAAAAACTGATGCAATGTTGTTGGCGCCCTTTGCCGCAAAGTTATCATAGTATCAGATTTTTTTTTTTCCGATACTATATAGTATTTAGTATCAGATAATTAATCGATACTATATTACTATGGTATCGGAGCTTATTTTTCCTGATGTTATAACTGGTTTAGTATCAGTTAAGTAACCGATACCATTTTACTATAGCTTCGGACAATAATTTTCTGATACCATAAGCTATTCAGCATCAGATGTTTCGACCGATGATATTTAACCATAGTATCGGATAAAATTCTTTTCTGATACAAAGGTCAATCTAAATTATTGAGCTTGGTCACTCAAAAAAAAATAATAATAATAATATTGAGGCGGGATTGAGCGCGAGGTGAAAATTTCAATTTTCGTTCTAAACTGAATTTATTTTCGTTTCCCACCAAAGCCCAAACCCACTAAACTTAATTTTGTTTTATTTTCGTTAGCCCAGGTACTCTATCACCATCTTTTTCTTCTCTCTCTCTCCTAAACCAAAAACCTAGAACTTTCCTCCATAACCAGTAGTCCAGTACTAATCAAGTGCTTAATACTCTTTAGTTCCTCTCAACTCTCCCCATCTAGCATACTTATCAAGTCTAATCTGTAAGGCGCACGAAAATTTGTGAATTGTGGTTGTGACCTGGAGAATTGGATTTGCGATTTGGAGATGATGGACTGAGCACTGAAGCTATTTTGTGAGAAATTGGTGAGTTCTTTAGCAAAAACTTTCCCTAATTCTTTGTTGATTGAGTTTTCCATTACCCAAATCACATAAAACTTGAATAGTTGTTTACCCTAATTCAGTGATTCTCTTTCGTTTCAATTACCCACTTTAAGTTTTTTTCTTTTATTTTTTTTTCTGTCTCTTTCTCTCTTCCTTTTTGTTTCAATTTTGCGCTTTTTCTCAGCTGGGTTATCTTTCATTTCTATGATAGTGTTGGGAATTTAGGTTTATAGGGTTGTGATGTGAATTTGGATGCACTGAAAGTTGAAAATTTCTCATGTGGGTAATATGGGTGACTGAATTTTGAGAGGGATGATCAATGTTTGGAATCTGATCTGTTTTCATGTAATTAAGATTATTTGATGAAGATTTAATGATTTGGGCTGATGTGTTTCACCCGTTTTCATTGTTGTGTGACATATCCATCTATTTATTGTATATCTGTTTATTTTATTTGGTGTGTCTGTGTGTGTCTCTGTGGTTCTGTGTGTGTCTGTGTCTGTGTGTGTCTCTGTGTCCGTGTCTATGTCTGTTTGTGTGTGTGTGTCACTGTGTGTTCTGTGTGTGTCTCTGTGTGTGTGTGTGTGTGTCTGTGTCTAACACTACAAGAAAAACAGGCTTGGGCAACAAGTTCATCGCCCAAACACGGATTTTCGTCGCCCAAAATATTGTGCGACGAAATTATTTTCGCTGATACGCAGTCGCCCAAGGGTAGGGCGACGAATCCATGTGTTTGTTGCCCAAAGTTTTGGGCGACGAAGACTTCCATTCGTTGCCCAAGGCATGTAATTTGTGCCACGAAATATATGCTTTGTGGCCCAAGAGTGACCCTTTTGGGCTACGAATTTGGTTCATGGGCGACGAAATTACAAGAGGCAGCAAGTAGTATAAAGTTTATTTTGGGCGACGAATAGTTAGCATTTTGTGGCCCATTCTTCAATTTTTTTTTCTGGTCGTGTTCTAGAACCTGCATATATTGGACGTGTTTTGTAGCTGGGTCACAAATTTCTTTGAGCATTATGAAACTTAGTAAAATTACATTTGCAAAAGCTGCTCAATTTCCTTAATAAAAGTTTCAATGTAGCCAACAACTTGTTTCAATTCTTACACATCTTAGGACCTAAAAAAATTTATTTTCTAACAAGTCAAAACAACAAAATAGCGTTTGCAAATCTTGTATGCTGTATCCTTCCACAGAAGTTTCTTTGATTCACACACAATCACCTGAAAAAAAAAACAACAAGTATTGAATACGAGAATTCAGATAGCTGCGCATCTAGTAAATGAGATATAAGCTTCTTGTTTTTCCTACAGTAAAAATAGTAGTATTTATTTGAGATCTATCTTGCTGCTTGGTTATCTCTACAGCAAGAATACCATACCTAAATGTCATACAAGTTCCATAGTTTCAACCACCTTGAAATCCAGGATCATATCTAAATACCAATATTTCATATAAGCTGCGTGATAACATGAAAAAGGATGAAACTAAAATCGTATCCAAAAAGATTATCAATGACACTTGATAGGAAACATTTATCTGCCAAAATGCACATTTAATAATATAATGCAATGATAACAGTCTTCCTTTGGAGTTCAAGATGTTTGCAATTTTATCCACCCTAGGGAGAAGCTTTTTTACTACATTTAAAAATGGATTCCAACAGGAGAAATTATCACTCACAGTATCAAAAAAGCTGCTGATCTGATTTTGATGCTCAGCTTCTCTAGCTCGGATGCTTCAGGAGAACACTCTTCTTCTGATATCCTTCAGGCCAGGTACAGAATTGCCCACAACTTCTGATCCTCAAGATCTTTACCTCTTCCTTTTCTGAAATACAACATTAGGACACTACTTATTCACACAAAGTACTTCCATAATCTTCTAGGACAAAAACAACTCATCAACTTAACAAAACTTCATTGTACCATCTTAGAGGCTATGTCTTCAGCATTTGAGCCATCTGGTGAAACAGGACTGCCCACAAACAGCATATTGACATCAGGTGTTTTTTTCCCTCTCTCCCTTTCCTTCAGGTGCAATTTTCACAGCATGTAACTGCCATAAGTGAGCGAGATTCTCAGGCTAGTCGTTAGTGTAAGATGAAAGTGAAAGTAACTTGCAGTTTGTGTTAAATGAAAGCATACTTAAACTTTGTCCACAATTTCCAGTGGAGCGAAAAGCTTCTCTACCTTTTGGCTTCGCAATGTAATGGACTAAAGCAAAATGACTCATAAAACTGTCGGCTTCTTATTTATTGTGAAGTTGCCGATGGTCGTCGCACTTCGGATCTCAGGTCAAACGGAAACAGCCTCTCTGCGAGACTCTCACAGGGGTAAGGCTGCGTACAACCGACCCCCCCTTACCCTGCCTAGGCGGGAGCCTCTTTGGAGGCACTGGGGTAATGTTGATGTTGATGTTGATGTTGAAAGCATACTTAAACTAGGTCACTAAAGAATAACAAAGAATTAATGCAGGGGAAAAGATTGAGAAACATCTCTCAATCTTGTGGCTGAATTATAAGGTACAAACTCTGATCATTGTCCAACATCACTGAACACAACACTGGACACAAAAGAACAGATCCTCACATGACAGAACCAAGAACAAACAGAGCTTCAAGTGATTACCAGATTATGAGCAAACTAAAAAGGAAGCAGAAATCATTGTGGAGAGCTTCATTTTCTGCAAACAACTTCAATCAACACTACTTAAATTCTATCCTAGTAATAAAGCCTAAAATAAGGTGTCATTAATCTAAAGCTTTCAATTAGCACTCTTTAATCCACAAGTGCTAGTATAAAAAAGAAAGAGGAGTTCTTTCAAAACATCACAGAACATTAATTGAGATAATAAAAAATAAATTAAAGCTAAGACAGAAAATCCAAAATCAAGATCAGATCTTTCAATTGCAAGAAATAAAGCAGGTAGTCAACTAACAAATTTCTCCCATATCTATATCTCTAATAGCAAATAGTTAAGAAATTAACTAACTACGTTTGTCGCCCAAGCTGTTTTTTCTTGTAGTGTCTGTTTGTGTGAGTTCCTCTGTGTGTCTCTATGTAACTTTCAAGTGTGTAATATGTAACTTTCCAGTGTGTTTGTGTCCGGCTATGTGTGTCTCTTCTAGGCATGGCAGTATGAAAAAAATACCATTTGCAATATGTAAGCTTTACTTTGACCTTGCAAGCTATAAATTTGTGATCAAATTGCTAAGAACTTCATAATCAGACAAAACAATTCTGTTCTGGATATCTGTGGGTTTTGTTAGGCTTTATGTTCTTGAATTTAGTTGAAAATTGTGGAATTTTTGTGGGAATGTCGCTTTAAAATTTTGCTCTAAGTTGGAGTTTGCAGCGAAGCAACATAATAGCTTACCCCATTTTTTACCGTTTAGAGGTTTTAGCTTCATTTTTCTGCCTTGTATTTGTAATGTTTCCTTAGTCATTATGTAGACATGTGGTGGTGGTATGTTATTGTCTTATGGAGCACCAACTTTTGTTATTTGTTAGGAATCAGGTAGCTTGTGGCAAGATTCAATGTATACCTCCTACCCTAATCTCTCTTTTTCTTTGCAGGTTGAAGATCTTTTAACTTGCTGGTGGTTTTTTTCTTCTGTCTCCTCACTCTCGGCCTTTATCTCTTTGCTTCCCTATATAATCGATAACTTCTAAATTCTTTTTTCCCCTTTCAATTGTTCAATCAATTGTAATATATGTATAAATTATTTTTTTTTTACTTGTATTGAATTTTGAAAGGTGGATTTTCTTTTCGAATGTTTTACATAATTTAGTTGATTGGTTGGAGTTGGATGCTACTATATTTTGTGATATTGCATGTTGTTCAAAATTTGGTGCCTTTTTTTTTTTCTTAGCTCAGATTTGGTGTGTTTTATTTAGTGTGTTAATTGTTTTTTTTTTGTTCATATCTTTCTTGAGTGGTTGTTGGTTCGTTATTAGCTTAACTTTCATGTATTAATAAAATATAATGATTACCAAATGTAAAATGGTGTTCATGTTTAATTTGATGCCTAATTAGATGTAACTGGTGTAGGCATGGACAGTGGAAAAGCATGGGTTCACATGAACAGAAATAGTCCTGAATATAGGGAAGGAGTGAAGAAACTTATAAAGTCTTCTCTTGAGTCTGCTTCTTTAAATGGGAGGATCAAATGCCCCTGTAAAAATTGTGGTCTCACTGTGTATATTGATCCTATGGAAGTGTATGACCACTTGCATTGGGAGGGTTTTGATAAAAACTATGCTGATAGTGTATGGGTCTTCAATGGGGAACTACTTCCACCTCCTACCTTGATAGATGATGAAAGCCTTAGTGATGAGGAGTCCGATCAAGGAATTGATAATATGCATGAGCTCTTGCATGATGTGTTTGGGTCGACAAACTTTGAGAGTAATGAGTCTCCACACCTTGATAGACAAGGGATTAACATTGAAGCTCTAAAGTTCTATAAACTTTTAGAAGATGCTAAAGCAGATTTGTATCCTGGGTGTCAAAAGTTTTCAACTTTATCATGCATTATCAGGCTTTATCATATGAAGTGCTTGCATCGTTGGAGTGATACATCGTTGAATGCTTTGCTGCAATTTTTAATAGAGCTTCTTCCCGAAGGTGTGAACCTCCCAAAGAATCTTCACCAAATGAAGAAGATAATAAATGACTTAGGACTTGGATACACAAAAATTGATGCATGTCCTAATGATTGCATGTTATATTGGAAAGAAAGAGAGAAAGATGAGAAGTGTTTTAGGTGTGGTGTTTCAAGATGGAAAAATCCATTACTTGGGAAAAAAAGTGGGCCAGCAAAGATTTTACGCCATTTTCCATTGATTCCACGTTTGAAACGACTTTTTATGTCAACAAAAACATCACAACTCATGAGATGGCATGAAAATGGACGTAGTAATGATGGTAAACAAAGACATCCTGTTGATTCTCTTGCTTGGAAACATTTTGATAACCTATATCCTGAATTTGCTCAAGATGTTCGTAATGTCAGACTTGGTTTAGCAAGTGATGGATTCAACCCATTTAGCACAATGAGTATTACTCATAGTACTTGGCCCGTTGTTTTGGTAGTATATAATTTGCCACCTTGGTTGTGCATGAAAGACTCTTACTTTATAATGTCTCAATGACATTGATATTTATTTGCAACCTTTAGTTGATGAGTTAAATGAATTGTGGCATAGTGGTGTGGAGACTTATGATGCTTGTACAAATGGTACTTTTATGTTGCGTGTTGCATTGATGTGGACTATAAACGATTTTCCTGCATATGGTAACCTGTCAGGATGGCCAACTAAAGGTAGATTTGCTTGTCCTTATTGCAATTTTGACACATGTTCCCGCTATTTAAAAAGAAGTAGAAAGATGTGCTACATGGGACATCGTCGTTTTCTAGACTCAAATCATAGTTTTCGTAAAAATAAACTTGCTTTTGATGGTACAACTGAAAAGAGACCACCCCCTAAACTGCTGTCTGGTTCTGATTTGTTACATCAAATGCGTAAGGTCAAAGTCACATTAGGAAAACGTGTTGAACAAAGAAAGAGAAAGGGAAAGAGTAGGAGTCGTTGTCTTGGCTGGAAGAAAAAAAAGTATATTCTTTTCATTACCTTATTGGAAGAATCTTTTGATACGGCATATGCTGGATGTAATGCATATTGAAAAGAATGTGTGTGACAGTTTGATTGGAACTTTACTAGAGATTGAGGGGAAAACAAAGATTCTCTTAATGCGCGCTTTGACCTTATGGATTTGAACATTAGACCTCATCTTCATCCTAGGGAGGTAGGAGACAATTATGAGATACCACCAGCTCCATACTATATGGATCAAAAAGCTAAAGAGAACTTTTGTAAGGTTTTATCGATGGTAAGAGTTCCAGATGGATATGCTTCTAATGTTTCACGTCGTGTGGATGTTTTAGCTAAGAAAATATTTGGGCTGAAAAGTCATGATTGTCACATCATAATGCAACAATTGTTGTCTTTAGCGATACGGAAATCTCTACCTAGGGAGATAAGCGTATTGTTGATTGAGTTGAGCAACTTTTTCAAGGAAGTATGTTCTAAGGATGCTACTTTTGAGGATTTTGAGCGGCTGGAATCCCAAGTGATAATGACAATATGTCGGTTAGAAAGGGTATTCCTCCCGTCATTCTTTGATGTCATGATACATTTGGTTGTACATTTGGCATATGAAGCTGCAATTGCTGGTCCGGTTCAATATCCGATTGAGAGGTATGCCATGCTTTCATTTTTTTTATTCATTTTTCTTTTCAACACTATTGTTGCATTTAATATTTCTAATTTGACTTATATTAAAAAAAAAAAACTATGTAGGTATTTGTTCAAGCTCAAATCTTTTGTACGTAATAGAGCACGACCAGAGGGCTCAATAGCCGAGGCATACATTGCTGATGAATGTATGATATTCTGTGCAAGATACTTGGAAGGAGTTGAAACAAGAGAGAATAGATCCTCAAGGAACTATGATGGTGAAGATGAAGTCCGAAAGGGATTATCCATCTTTTCAAATTCTGGTCATGTATTAGGCGGTGAAGAAGTAGTTTATTTGGATCACCATCAATGGACTCAAGTACATGAGTATGTCCTTTACAATTGTGATGAGATGACCAAGTATATAGAGTAAGAAGCTTCACAACTTTCAGTATATTATATTAGAATTAAATTTATAATTTCAACTTGCTATAGTAACATGTTTTCAATATTGATGCAGAGAACATAAGAGGTTAGTTAGCCAAGAAAATCCAAACCTTAACCAAGTTGAACTGGAAAAACGCCATAAAGAAACATTTGTGAAATGGTTTCAAGAATATGCAAGTATCCTTGAAAAGTTTACCAAGGAACTCATTTGCCTCATTTGTCATGTATTTATATCTAACTTTATTGATATTTATAATTGATTTAGGGTGAAACTGTTTGTCAAGAGGATGATGAGCAGATTTGTGAGGACCTTCGGTGGTTAAGTAAGGGTCCTAGTAGCTTGGCTAAAAGAATAAGGAAGTTCAACTATAATGGCTGAAATTTCGAACGAGAGATGTTGAGTTACATGCCTCGACTCAAAATAGTGGAATAGGTGTTGATTCAGAAGGGGGGATGACTTATTATGGTGTTCTTAAGGAAATTCTTGTGTTGGACTACTATGAAGGAAGGAAGGTTGTTTTGTTGAAGTATGATTGGGTTGACATGACTAGAGGGAAAGGTATTAAAGAGGATGCATTGGGCTTTACACTTGTCAATTTTAAGTACTTATGGAAGACTAATGAACCTTTTGTGCTAGCATCTCAAGCCTTCCAAGTCTTTTATTCACCTGATCCAGTTGAAACAAATTGGAATGTTGTGACAAGGAAAAAACCTAGAGACATATGATATGGGTGATGATGATCCTTCTCAAGACACACGAACCTACTTTGATTGTGAACCACATAGTTCTAATGTTTTGGCAAATGTTGTAAATAATCTTTACAACCTTTATGTGTCTGAAGATCCCGACAATGATGATATGGATGATCAAGTTGACATTGCTGATTTTCATGAGGGATACAATACAGAATATGAAAGTGATGAAGATAATACATTGTATGATTATGATGACACTACGCGAAGGAGTTTGGAGTTCATGTTGGAAATTCTATCTGTTATGTAATCTGTTTTGGTGAACATATGCTCTGTTTTCCTCCCTTTCGTGTTATCTTTCCCTTGTCTTGTACTGATTTGTCATTAAATAATCTGTTCTGGTGAACATATGCTTTGTTTTTCCCTTTTCATATTATCTTACCTTGTTATTGTGAGTGTTTATAAATGCTACTTTAATTGTCATTATATGCTGGTGCTTTGTATTATTATGAGTTTATAATGCAGGTCAAAATGCTTAAAAGCATGAGGAGTTGTACACCTAAGAAAAGTGATGAGACAAATGCATCGAAGAAGAGAAAACATCATCCATTTGCTGTTCTTAAAACTCCGATAGTAGATGACAGTTCTTCAAGTGATAGTTCTAAGGAAGAATCTGATGATGAGCAAGAGCATGATTATGCTCATCATAGAGCCGACGACAATGTTGGCATACTTTCTACCATTGTGACACAAGGTATTTGAACTTGCCAATGTCTATAAAATTAAATGTCTTTTTCTTTGTAAAATTAGTAGTGGCAGGCTGGGCGGCTATATAAGCAACAAATACTAGACTATTTACGTTGTAATTTCTCTTACTTTATCGACTTTGTCAGGTTGTGCAATCATTTGAAAACCTGTCTAGTATCTTACTATTGTCATGTATGATGCAGAGAACCATGAGAACCACGAAATGCAGAGTGGTGAAGATTTTGAGGTGAAAGCTTTGAAGCTGCTACTTGGTTATGGTGAAGGAGCATCAACGAGAGAATAAAGTTCGGGATAACGGTTTAAGAATGCGAAACCTTTAAATGTGTTGGGTCATCGCACCACTAAAATTGGTTAGACCCATCTGTGAAAAAGTTTTTGCGATATAATAGTCTCATAAAGAAATAACTTCATATATTTGTACGTAAAATAATTTTGTGAGCCCATGCAAATGACGGGATAAAACTAGTTTACATTAAAATATATTCCTAATACCTTGAGGGTAGAAGTGGCAATTGGGTGGATCTGGTCGGGTTTGGGTTGGGTCCTTTCGGTTTCAGGTCATTACGGATTCGGTTTATATAGGGTCAAAAGAGTGATCGGGTCGGGTGGGTCGAGTCGTATTGATTCGGGTTTAAGCTGATGTCGGGTTACGTTACGGGTTATCTTGGGTCGGGTTAGTTTGGATTTCGGTTAAGTTGGATTCAGGTTAGTTCAATTTTCGGTCATATCTGGTCAAATTTAATTCATGTTTCATAGCATATAAAGTCGAAAATAATATAAAAAACTCAAATTTATGTGGAAATTTTCAATAACTAGGACTAAATATTGGTTAAGTTTGGGTTTTTTCAATCATTTGGAGTATTATGTCATTATAAATTGAATATATTCGGGTTTTGGGTATAGTCGGTTCGGGTTTATTTCGATTTTGGGTAACTTTGGGTCGGGTGTTATCGATTTCGGATCAATTCGGAGAACTAATGTTGTCCGGTATCGGGTTGGAATAGGTCGGGTCGAGTCGGTTTCAGATAATGATAATTGATACATTTTCGGGTATTGGGCGAGTCTATTATCAGGATGATCGGGTCGGTTATTTCGGGTCAGTTATCTCGGATCGGATCAAGTTTTGCGAGCTCTACTTGAGGGTAGTGACTAGTGACCCTCTCCAAAAAAAAATGGAGAAGGGCCTAGAGGATTACTCAAACACAAAAACTTATATAAGACGGTCTTATCGTAACTATTGGTGAGGTGATGGTCAATATTTAGTTAAACAAGGTCACTTTAAACCCATACTTTTGCAAATAATGACCCCATTCTTATATGAATTGGTCTCAAAGCACCAGCAACAATGACATTGGCTAGTATGTCAAGGAGAGAGAGAGACATTGACATCTCACAATGATGACATTCTAAACATGTCAAGCATGACATTTAAAATAAAATGTCAGCAGAGAGACATTTGTGAGATAGTATGTCATCTGACATCTCCAGTAGATGTGAGACATGTGTCTCGTGAACAATATTTCATTTTTACTGAAAAAGAAGCCAAAACTCTGTGTTTTGGATGTAACCCAGTAGTTTTAATTCGTTTTGATAGAAGAAAAGAAATTGTGTGGTCCCTACCCATCAATTACCTGTGACGCGCGTCAGAATACATGGCTGATTTCAGTTTTCTTTTTCTTTTCTTTTCTTTTTTTTTTTGGTTTCAGTTGGCCATTGTTGTTGTGACATATGGCAATGTTTTACTTTAAAATTTTCTAACCGTCTTACAACGGCTATAACTAAATAAAATAAAATATAAAAAAATAACCAACGGTCTTATTTTTTCGTACTCTACAAAATAGTGACCCATTTGTCATATTTTTGCTCAATCCGAAAATTTCCCTTCTTTCTACAAATTATTGATATTATCTCTATAATTTCAATAATAATTCTATTTCATATCATTTTAATATTTTGAAAAAATAATTAATTATCTAGTTATGGATCCAAGTTATCCTAATTATGAAAATACTCCACCTTATTCAAACCCTCCAAGAAATCCGAACCCTCAGATAAATCCAAACCTACAAACAAATTCAAACTCACAAACACCTACTTTTCCTTTTGATCCTGCTTGGATGTCTTTTATCAAAATCGACCCATTAACTCGTCACCACCAGATTTATCGAGTCAATCAACTTATTCACCACAGTTTCGTAACCAAACACTATACTCACAACCAATTCCAAGTGTTTTTAACACTCCAGGAATGTTTTCCTCTCAAATTCCACACCAAAATGTTGAAAGTGCTTCATCTCATGAGGGGTCAGTTAGAAGTTGTAGACCTTAAGAAACTGTAGAGGATTCTGAAAAGGAGAGCTCAAATGATCCGGTAAGAGCCTCTTGAGCTAAACGAGGTGGTAGATCTAGAGGAGGTCGGCGAGGTCAAGCCACGCAAGCTGAAACACCAAGATCTCAACCAATAGAATGGACCATGGCTGAAGATATAGCTTTAACATCAAGTTATATCAACGGCGGTGGCGATGAAGACAAATCAACTAATCAAAGAGGGAAAGATCTATGGGCAACAATTTTTAGATTGTATGAGACTGCTCGGGTGGAGAACCCAGAAATCCAACCAAGAACTTTGGAGGCTATTACACAACATTGGAAGAGACTATTGGGTGAAGCAAACAAGTTTGTCAGAAACTATTCTAAAGCAACAAAAAAGAAGACTAGCGAACACAATGAGGCAGACGTCATGAAAGACGCGATGTCATTTTTTATCCAAGATCAAGGGCATCCATTCATGTACGAGCATGTATGGGAGATCTTAAGGCATTATCCCAAATGGCAAGGTGGGATGACTGTTGAAGATTTAACTAGTGGTGATGGCTCAAAGAGATAAGAACCGGATACACCAAACAAGTGAGGAAGGTGCGAATTCAATTCCTGATTTTGTGAAGCGCTCGAGAAGGAAAGGTAAACAAGTTGATCAAGAGAAATTGAACAAAGTGGCTTTGGCAATTGAAAGTTTAGGTACAAGAAGGAGAGAGATAATGGAGTCAAAATTGACATTGCAGAAGGAAATTTTCGATTATGAAAAATTGAAATACAAAAAGAAGGAGGAACAATTGGAAAAGAAGAGGAGGTTCAAAAAATACACCGTATTGATGGGAAAATCGTTGCTGTCGACTGAGGAAATGACTCTCTATGCTAAATTGCAAAAAAAATTCAATGTGTAATGCACCAAATAATATTAAGTTTAATATTTATTAAAATTCCAAAATATTATTGTAATGGTTATTTTCCTTTTAATGCTTTTTGTAATGTTAATTCCCTTTAAATTTTAGTGCTTGTTGTAATTCCATCTTTAAATTTGTATTAGTTATTGTAATGTTTAATTGGCATAATGCTTGAAATGTTGTTTAATTAGTAATACTAATTTGTTTTATTTGATCATTATTCTCATTTATTATTTTTGTTCTACTAGTGTTTAATGGTTGAAGTGACAAAAATCAGTAGCTTTATTGTGAAATGACATAGCAATATTTAAATTATTGTACTTGTCTCATTTATTTTCATTTTTACTTGGAATTATTGTACCAATTTCCGAAAAAGATATCAGACTTTAATTGCTGAAGTGACGACTCAATAGAGTTATTGTGAAATGACATAACAGTTTTGACAGCACTGGTTACATTATTTACTTTGCATTATTGGTTTTGCCTTCCAAGTTTTTTCTCTTTATATAGGGGTCATCTCCCACAATTATTTCCACACACAATTCACATTTCTCCATTTCTCCATATCTTTACTAAGCTTAGTTTTCCATTCAAGTTTTCAAACTGTTCTATTTCAAATAAAAGAATGTCTTCGTCTTCAAATAGTTCAAGTTCAAATGATTTAACTTTTGGTAGGTTTATTTCAAGAATGAGGGAGTGGGATAAGAAAATCGAAGAGCTCGACGATGAAGAGGATGCAATCATAACTGCGATTGTTCCTCTAATATCACCAACAATTGAGAACCCCCCTGAAAGAGTTCGAAGAAGGTATATTCATAGAGATCTTTAAGACGTTCACACTCGTTTGATGAATGACTGCTTCATCCAAAATCCTAGGTATGGCCCCAATATGTTTCGCCGTAGATTCCGAAAGCGGAGGCATGTGTTCTCCCGTATCATGACAACCTTAAGCGAAAAATATGCTTTTTTCCGACAGGGACGCGATTCAACAGCTAGAGTTGGTTTAACATGTGAACAAAAATGCACAGCAGTCAGCAGCTATGCAAATGCTAGCATATGGTGTCGATGCCGACGAGGTTGATGAGTATTTAAAAGTGGCTAAAAGTACAGTGCGGCAGTGTCTTGCCCATTTTGTTCAAGGTCTGCTCAACGTATTCGGCACTCTATACATGCGTCACCCGAATACCGAAGTTATGGCTAGGCTTCTTTCAGTTGGGGAGCGACGTGGATTTCCAGGGATGATGGGTAGTCTCGATTGCATGCACTGGGATTGGAAGAACTGTCCACACCATTTGAAAGGACAGTTTCAAGTAAGAAATAAGAAGGCAGCAGTCATCCTAGAAGTCGTTGCCTCAGAAGACTTATGGATTTGGCATGCATTCTTTGGAACGCCAGGTTCGTGTAATGATATTAATGTCCTTGATCGCGCTCTATTGTTTGATGAGATAACACAAGGGCGAGCTCCTGCAGTAGAGTTTACATTGAACAACCATCATTATGATATGGGGTATTACCTCACAGATGGTATCTATCCAAGATGGGCAGCGTTCGTTCCAACAATTAAAGCTCTACAACTCTTGAAACACAAATTATTTGCAGAAAAACAAGAAGCGGCAAGAAAAAATGTGAAGTGTGCTTTTGGAGTTCTACAGGCTCGATTTGCAATAATTCGACCACCAGCCATGGCATGGAATAAGACCATCCTTTGCAAAATTATGCTAGCATGTATCGTCATGCACAACATGATAGTAGAGGACAAACGATAATCTTATTTAAACTATAGAGATCCAACTGAATTTAACCAAGATCGAGCCCCAGCAGACGGAGAAGAATGGGTGCCGCATAGTGGACCGCCTCCTGAGGCTCCTATGGGTTTAAGGTCATACATGGACAATAGAGATCGGGTACGTGATAAGTAAGTCCACAAGGTTCTATACAAAGACTTGATTGAAAATATATGGACGTTGAACAATCCAAACCAAGGTGATGGTGGTGTTTAAGATCTATATGATTTTATATTATTTATGTAATTTTTGTTTTTATTTCGCAGTTTGTAGCTTTGTATGGTTGTTTTTATACAAAGACTTGATTGAAAATAAAAGGGAATATCTTGGTGGTTTTGCTTAGTTGTGGGTTGGAGCAGTTCATTGTGAGAAGTTGCTATATGTGCTGAGCGTGACTAGGATCTTGTTTGTTGTGTTGCTTGTTTGTTCTGGATTTTACATGCATATTTGTGGTGAATCTTGAGGGATTTCTAACTGGTTATCTTATTTGGGATCCTATCGTTGTATCCAAGATATTTTCCGAAAGATAAATGTCTAAGGAACTCAGAAAAGTATCAAAGTTGACACCTTTACGTTTTGAAACGCCTCCAAAAACAAAGATCCTCAGCTTGGTCCAATCGCACGTCCAGCAGGAGTCACCGAGGGAAAATGCTTACTTGAGTACCCAAATCTCAACCTTTTTCCTTGAAACCAAAACCAGGTGCAAGAGGACTCTTCAATGAAGAAAAACCTCTGAATTCACGACTTAAGAAAACCAAAGCTTTGATACCAACTGATGCTTTAGCAAAACTGAAAGGTTTTAGCTCGTTTTCCAACAATGGGATGTTTTGATAATTTTTTGTTTGTTTTGTGATTATAAAGATTGAAAACGAAGTAAATGGAACGAAAAATAAGAAGAGGGAGGATAGATAGCACCACCACCAGGACTATAAAGGATTTAACCACCAAGTCAAGGCTAAAGGATACTACTTGTTTCACCAAATATCCCTAAGGACATCATAAAGAACAACAAGGTTTGTAAGCAAAAGGCAGCAGCCATTTCATATTTTCATTCATCATAATCTATCCATTACATCAGCTGTGCTTACATATTTATAGGGGTTACACATGTGCCATAATGACCTAGGAATACTCTAGAATGGGTGAGCTGTCCAATAGTAGTGCCCAAGCAACTTGAAACTTCAGTATTCTGCCCAAAAACGAGCCAAATACATGTAGTACAATTGGGAGCTGATTTCCTTGCGATTTGGACCACTTGACAGCTGTTACTTGTCCTTGCACAAGGACAAACGTGGGTGAGCTGTAAGAGGACAAGCTTCATCCTTATCCATCCCATGTGCTTTTAGACTCTCCTCATTCAACAACTACTTATATTAGGGAATTCAAAATGCAATTAAAACTTCCTAATTAACTAATTGCATGCAACATAATTAAGCTAATTAAGTACAAACATGTGTACGAACATTTGTACGGACAAAAACCATTTAATCAGCTAATCATGATAATTAAGCTAATTGCAAGGTTATTTGTGTACGACATGTGCACGTCATGTTGTACGGACTAACAATGTACGGACTAATCAGGTTAATGCCATTGAAAGGACATTAAGACCCCTAGGACCATTAATGAAGCCACCATGTACTAAAAGAGTGCCATAGAACATGAGAATATCATTGATGGACCAAGAATAGATTGTATGGCACTTAACTGAAGAGAGGAGCTTGATGCCAACGCATCAGAAAGGAAATGGAGGATTTCAAAGGAAAACTTTCCCATCATTTCCTTTCCTTTCCTTTCACTTTTTTTTTATTTTTTTATTTTTAAAACCAAACATGGAAAAGTTAATAAATTTCTTTTCGCTTCCATTCTCTTCCTTTCCTTTCCTCTCATTTCCCCTCTACCAAATTAGCTCTTAGAAATTTCCCCCCATTTGGAGAAAACAAAAATTGAGTTAATGGAGGGGAATGGATGGGAACTGTTGCCCTTCATTCCCCTCTCTTTCCCTCTTTAAAAAAACTTACAAACAAGGAGAATTTTTTTATTTCCCTTTCATTCCCCTCCATTCTCCAACTCCCAAGCAGCTCTTAATCTAAATCAATCAAAATAAAAAAAAAAACATATTTGCTAAATGCCACCCAAAAAATTACTATATGTCACCAAAATTGTTTAACTTGGACAAAAAAACCCTTTTCATTTCCCCCCCCTTAATTTCTCCCCCTCTCTCCTCTAAGTTAACCTAGTAAATTCTCTCATAATCAATAAAACAATAAAGTAGCACCATCACCGCCTCCTCTCTCTTCCGCCACCACCGTCCCTCTCTCAGTCACCACCACCCCCTCTTCCGTCGACGTTTGTTCTCAATTTGCAAAAGTTCAGGTGCAAATTAATTTCTATCACCCAAATAACGAACAATTATTTCATAAAACTCATCTCATCGCCATCTGGGGTCATGAACAATTACACTAGAGACTAATGAAAATAATCAACGAGGTTCATGAGAAACTAATAAATCTTATGAACTAGCTACGTGAGACTCTCATGAAACTCACTTTTATACTTCATGTGTGTAGGCATGAAAGGAAATTAAATGGGTCAAAGTCAAATGAAGATCCATAAATAAGCAGTTTTGAGAATATTAAATTAATTATTTTAGGTAGATTAAATACCTAATTTTAATTAGTTCATTATTTTTATTTAATGCTAAAGCCCTTTAAAATGGGTTTAAGTCATCAAAGTAGGCCTCTGACTACTAAGTCCATAAAAGAGGCCCACGACTACCAGGTCCAATAAGAAACCTTAGGGAGCCTACAAATAGAGCTCCCCACCCTCTTTCAAGGGGTTCAGTCATTCTCCATCCAAGTTGCAGAGAAGAACCCCGAAGACCATTCCTTCCAAGGAGATTGAAGCCTCTAAACTTTGAAGATCAAATCCATTCCTCCCAAGGAGATTGAAGCCTCATTGAACGTGATCAATCCCTCAAAATCGGCCTACGTTCAACAAATCAAATCAAGCCTTTAGACGTGATCAAATCAATTACGACCCTTGTTCAATAAGTCAAATCAAACATCTGAGCACGATCAAGCCATCAAGTTCGGCCCGAGTTCAGTCAATCAATCAAAGTCAAGTGGAGATCGAATCAGGGGGCCAAATTAGAGATTGTAACCATTTTCAATATCAATAAAATTAATTTATTTGTTCATATATTTTGTCTCTGTTATTTATTTTCAGATACGAAATTTGTGTTTACAAATTTTGGCACGCCCGGTGGGACCATCTCTACCTCTCATCTCTTTCTCCACGAGTTCAAATAGTCAAGCATTTTTATCCATGAAGTCGAAGGAATCAATTGCCTGCAACCCGCCCACTAAAGCGATCCTGACGGAGGAATCAATGGAGTCATCTTACATACTTGATGTTTCTTGTATGACAATTGGAGTGCAGACCATCGAGGAACAATTGGCGGATATGAAGAAAACTATTGAAAAACTCATCAAACACAACGAAGAAAAGGACAAGCAAATCGCCATTTTGACCAAAAAGTTAGAGAAACGCTGAAAGGAAGATATATCGTCGATGAAAGTGATGGAGACTCTGCTGCAAGTTTCAAGTCATCAAAAAGTGCAAAGTCTAAAAAGAAATCCGAAGGTTCAATTTCTATCATGCAAATCAAGGAGTTGATCGAAAACACTGTGAAGGCTCAAATCGGTGGAGAGTCTTATGACAAACACTCCTACAAGAAGCCGTACACCAAAAGGATTGATCGTCTACGAATGCCTGCAGGTTATCAACCACCCAAATTTCAACAATTCGATGGAAAGGGTAACCCCAAACAGCATGTCGCCCATTTCATAGAGGCATGCAATAGTGCAGGTACAGATGACGATCTACTTGTCAAACACTTCGTCCGTTCTCTCAAAGGCGTTGCATTTGATTGGTACACAAACTTGGCCGCTCAATTCATCGATAGTTGGGAGCAAATGGAAGGAGAATTTTTAAATCGCTTCTACAGTACCCGCCGTGTTGTAAGCATGATAGAACTTATCGCCACCAAACAGCTGCAGGAAGAGCCAGTCGTCAACTTTATCAATCGTTGGCGATCTTTAAGTCTAGAATGCAAAGACCATCTATCCGAGGCATCCGCAGTGGCAATGTGCATACAAGGAATGGATTGGAACTTGCGATACATCCTTCAAGGAATAAAGCCTAAAACATTTCAGGAGTTGGCGACTCGAGCTCATGACATGGAGCTCACTATCAACAACTATGGAGGTTATTATTCATCAAACAAGGAGGATTACTCCGCATGCCTAAAGCACCTTACAAGTCAGCAAGATGATTATTCGTCTTTAGATGAAGATGAAAATGAAGATAAAGATAAAGATGACGACTCTGCAGGGGTGTCCTCGGAGTCAAACTCTCCATAAACAACATAGACAATGTGCAACTTCCCCCTCGGGGGAAAATATGAAAGTGTCCTCCATCAAATAAAACAAGCAAATTCAAATAAGTTGGTCTGCAGCAAATAAAACAAGCAAAGTTGACTTGCAGCAAATTCAAAGGACTTGGTCTACAGCAATGTCAAACAACCAAATTAAAGGAAGTTAACATGCAGCAAATTCAATAGCAAAGCTAAGAAACTCCTAAGCACGGGTATAAACTGCACACACCAAAAAACAAAAATATCAAGATTTGGAGAAAGCTCATAAACACCAAGTCTAATTCAACATACGAGTTGCAATATCTGGAGAAAGCTCTCAAGCACCAGAAAATCAGACCAAAGCATGCAAAGGGGCGTGGAGAAAGCTATTAAGCACCATGTCTATTTCAAATACGCAAGTATCAAGATTTGGAGAAAGCTCCTAAGCACCAAGTCTATTTCGAAAAAAGAAACCTAAAGAGATGGAGAAAGCTCTCAAGCACCATAACTCAACCAAATTATTCAAGCAACGAGATATGGAGGAAGCTCCCATGCACCGTAGCTCAACTAAAATGATGCAAAAGATGAGGATATGGAGAAGGCTTACAAGCACCATGATCGTGTCGCACTCCTAAGCAAGAGACTAAACTGCTCATCAAGTCAAATTTCTACTCCTAGCCTACAAGAGTATAAACTGCGACTGCACAAAAAAAAAAACATTTTATTGAACTACATTGGCTTGATCTTGTGAGGTGCAGTTAAACACTTTACAAGTACGTAGGCAGCTTGAATAATCTATTTGTTCGAGTCCGGCCACATCAAAAAAAGTTTTAACCTCCTATCAAGTGTTTTTCTTAAGATGTATATGCTCTAGCGCGCGATAATCCTTGTGATATATGTATATACTCCAAGGAAAATTCTTAAGGTATATACACTGTGGATAATTTGATATATACTCCGGGAATGATCTTTCGATATATACTCCGTGGATGATTCTTAAGATATATACTTGGGGTATGATCTTTTGATATATACTCCGTGGATGGTTCTTAAGATATATGCATCGATGATGCTCTTTCGATATATATATACTTTGATGGATGGTTGTTAAGATATATCCGCCGAGTATAATTTTTAGGATATATACGCCGGGAAGCAAATCTCTTGACGAAATCGCCAAACTCCTACGTTGGGGCAAATCTCTTGCTGAGATCACCAACTCCATAAGATATTACCCGTAAGGCCGTAAGTGCGTGATGCGGTTTCTCAAATCAAGCATTTGCCATATCTCAGTTTGGAATGATTGTAGAATATCTCGTCAAACAGAATTGTTCTCTTTGATCAAGTTGTGCCAGATCATTAGAACCCAAATTGTGGAGCAACAGAACAAAAACAACGTGGCATTTGATATGCTTTCCACATTTGCACATTTGGTCAAAGTTTTGATTAAATGGTTAACAAAATAAAAACGCGAGGAGCATAATTTCTTTTTTTAAAAAAATATGAAAAAAAAATGGAAGAAGAAAAGCAGAAGTTGAATTCCCATTGGAAGTATCGAGACCCGTCTATGCTTAAACACATAAATCGTGTACATGACCAAGTCTCAAGGGGGCAAATTTGTAGGCATGAAAAATGTTCATATGCCACATCGAAAATTAAATGGGTCAAAGTCAAATGAAGATCCATAAATAAGCATTTTTTAGAATATTAAATTAATTATTTTAGGCAGATTAAATACCTAATTTTAATTAGTTTATTATTTTTATTTAATGCTAAAGCCCTTTAAAATGAGTTTAAGTCATTAAAGTAGGCCTCTGACTACTAAGTCTAGAGGCCCATGACTACCAAGTCCAATAAGAAACCTTAGGGAGCCTATAAATAGAGCTCCCCACCCTCTTTCAAGGGGTTCAGTCATTCTCCATCCAAGCTGCAGAGAAGAACCCCGAAGACCATTCCTTCCAAGGAGATTGAAGCCTCTAAACTTTGAAGATCAAATCCATTCCTTCCAAGGAGATTGAAGCCTCATTGAACGTGATCAATCCCTCAAATTCGAGCTACGTTCAATAAATCAAATCAAGCCTTTAGACGAGATCAAGTCAATTACGACCTTGTTCAATAAGTCAAATCAAACATCTGAGCACGATCAAGCGATCAAGTTTGGCCCGAGTTCAGTCAATCAATCAAAGTCAAGTGGAGATCGAATCAGGGACCAAATTCGAGATTGTAACCATTTTCAATATCAATAAAATTAATTTATTTCTTCATATATTTTGTCTCTATTATTTATTTTTAGATACGAAATTTGTGTTTACAATGTGGATCTCATGAACAACTATTTTATGAAACTCATCTCATCGTTGTCTATGGTCAAGAACAATTACATGAGAGACTAATAAAGATACCCAATAAGCTTCATGAGAAACTAATGAAGCTTATGAACTAGTTATGTGAGACTCTTATGAAGCTAACTTTTATATTTCATGCGGGTCTCATGAAGCTCATGAAAACTGCAAAAATCACTCGACAACCGTGAATTCTATTGAACACGACCATGATAAGATTTAATACTTCGAATTCATCGCCAAAGATGCAACTACTATCATCCATCAATAAATTATATTCAATATATTGAATCTAATATATCTAATCTATTATATATATATATATATATATATATATATATATATATATATATATATATATATATATATATATATATATATATATATATATATATATATATATATATATATAAAAGTGAATTTGCATAGTTGCTAGATGGACACATAGGCATTTATGTAATCTTTTATTTTACCATCATTTGCCAAGTGTCATCCATGTCACCGCAATAATTAATGCATGCCTACTTAGTTCAATTTATGTTGCTAACTTTAATTAGTTTGACCATTGCTTAATTATTGTGTGTCTCTCCCAATAACTTTGGAGAATATGAAGCATTGCAGTTGATCAAATTCGTCCAAGTCAAATGATGCGATTAGAGGTGTACTTTTAGGATGTATGTTGAGCATTCGATTTTTAACCTGTACTCTTCTATTCGAAGTTTTTTGTCTAAAATTTTCAACCTTAATTTTAAGCGTGTATAGTGAATACATGGTGATTTTTAAATATAATTTAATAAAATATTTCGTGCATCGCACGGGGAATGTAACTAGTATATATATATTTTTGGGGTAAAAGCGCCGGTGTTGTGACATGTGTCACATTATTAGTGGCTATTGATTTTACTTTTCTTTTTTTTTTTTTTTATTTTATCATTATGGTTATCATTATGTTCAGGTATTAAATGTAATAATTCACTCAAACAAAAAAGTATTAAATGTAATAATAAAGGTCTCTATTTAATATTTTATCATTTTTATATTTAAGTAATATATTGGCTCATCACTTTTATTAATTTTCATATTTATGAGTACAAGAGCATTTAATGTCACCGCATTTATTGAATTTTATTATTGTGGATAAAAAATATATTTTGACGTGGCAATATGTTTCAGGGGATAAGCGCATGTAATATGATAAGGGTTATATTACATATAAAGTAAATATTTTTAATAAGTTATATATTGTAGTTATTACGTGGTAGCTGATATTTGATTAATATTTATGGCGATAAACGTAGGTCATGTGACAACAAACATGTCTCTAATATTTATTTGCCTGAATTTTTCGGGATAAGCGCATGTGTCATAATGGTTACATATAAAGTCATCATTTTCAAGTTGTAATTTAGTTGTAATTTACATACAAGTGTCACATATTGACGAATTACATATTATTTTCCCGTTTCTAAATAGTGAGTTGTCGCTATTTTCCAATAAAGAAGGTAAGTCTTTTAACTTTTAGATTTCAAATACTGAAATACACATTAAGGGACAGTCTGATCAAGTCGATGGTTGTCTAATAATAACAAGAATTATATTATATGGTATGAGCATAGGCTATGTGAAAATTGACTATTATTTATGGGGATAATCGTTGTTAATATGACAAGCATTATTATATATTTAATTACATTTTATATGAAGGTATGAACACAAGTTAGACATAAATTATTTTAATAAAGTGATAGATATTCTTTTCTTTTTTAATCGGAGAATGATGAGTGGTATGATATGTGTTTCGACCAATTACTATTTTTCATTAGTTTTTATATACCTTTATATTATTTTAAAAGAATTTTTTGTTCTTTATGTACCTATGTATAATTTTAAAAAATCCTAAAATTTATTTGAACAGAAAAATATAATGATAAATGGGTTGTCTGTGCGTAGCATGGGTAAAGTCCTAGTTCAATATAAAGATTGGGTCCTTTGAGGATCTTAGAGAATAAAAAAGACTCTCTCTACCATTAGTATTATATGTTAGAGTTATTTTGGAAACCTAAAATAAAAGTTGGTGTTGTTTAGTAATTTGCTGGCTGCGTTTAGCACCACAACGATCAAAATGAAAAATTCACCGAACCATTGCTACAAATACAAGCGCTTTGGTTAGAGATGAGTATTGTTTTAACTTTTATGAATATTGAGGCGCGCCATCGCACTTAAAGAGCACGCAGTGACATTCCTTCATCCTGAGAGAGATGTCTAAGGAGGTCTGTTCTTCGTCATCAACTGCTGCACCATTGGTATCAAACCTATTCTACCTTTTACTTTCTTAGATTTAGTGACTTATTTTCATCATCACTGAATTAGTTTCATTTGAATTGATGAAAAATTTGATGTGGGTTTTGTGCAATTTCTTATAAAAATGATTAATTTCATCTGGGTTTTTGAAATTTGATTGTGGGTATTTGCTGAAAAGGAGCAATTCGAAGATATTGAAGAGTTGATGATGCTACAAGGTGCTGATTCTGGTTGGGTGGAACCCAAAACTTGGTGTGATCATTTGGGTTCTTTGTGTTCTGATCTCACTCACATTCCCTCTCCTGATACCCCTTGCTTCAGGTCTCTCTCTCACCTTGGAACATTACATATGCTTTAACCATGTGACTTGCTCTTACTGTTTGGTTTTAGAGGAAATACTGAAAGAGTGTGATTGACTGCTAATGGTAGTGTATGTGTAGTGTAAAGTTAAAATTATCAAAAAAAAGAAAGTAGTGTAAAGTTAAAATTATCAAAAAAAAGAAAGTAGTGTAAAGTTAAAGGGGAGTTATCATGAGGAGGAAGCTTAAAGGGGCTAAGGCTTGGGAAAAGGGATTGTGGCTCTTTTGGTTTTAATAACTTTTTTGCATTACAAGGATGGTATGTGAATCCACTAACAATGTTCTTGGGTATGTAAAGATTAGCTGTGAGACTGGAAATGATATTGTCAGAATTTGATGATTTGAGCATATACCGACTATTTCTGTTGCTGTTTGTGATTATGAAGTCCATGTGACTGTTCCCTTTGGGATTTTGAGGAACCTCAGTGTTACTTGTATGTCGCTACGAGTGTTAGGTAAGGGGTATGTATCCAGGTGTCGGACTTGGCCAGAAAACCTTGCATATTTTTGGCTGAGCAAAAAAAATTCTGAGCAAAATAGAGTGCACCAGCTCTTACAAAGGTTAAAATTACTAACTAAGATAGTACTGGGAGTGTCATTCGTGGCCTCTCTTGGAAGCTTCCTTGTATTTGGTGGCTTTACTATGGCATCTTTAGGTAATAAGCCAAGGAATAATGTGGGTTTCTTCATTGAACATCTTACCCCCATGAGCCGCCAGCCGCTCACCAAAAGAACCTGTTGAGCTACTTGTGTAAATTTGCAGGCTAAGATTGCGAATGAGCTGCTGCATGGAGATAAAATTATCTGATGCACCAACTTATTTATGCAATCATCCTATGATTTAAGAATTTAAGATACCCATTGAACGTGCACCGATATGCACTGCTTGTGTCACCCGTCACCTTTAACCTCCTACAAACTACCAAGTAGTCTGGATTGAGCCAAGACTTGAGTGAGCTCGGCATGTTCCTCATTTGAGCTCAATGCTCCTACATTCATGAAATCATTTGAGACTATGAGATTTAGTCAGGGATGGAACAAAAACCCCCTCTCTCCAAAGGTTTTCTTTCTATGGTTAGGAACGGACGACAATAGCAGCTTGTAAAAGTCCTTTATTATAGACTCACAGACTACTTTTTCTGGGGATTCAGCATTGGAAATAATCTTGTTGAAAAATATGATTTGGACAATTATGTCCAGGGAATAGATCTATTACCTTACTACTCTTTAATAAGGCAATAACAGAAACGGTTACTGAGCAACGTAAACCCCAACCTGTTCTGTCATCTTATTCTTGTAAATTGAGAGACTGGGTTAGCTTCCAGAGCCAACCTGTCTCCATAATTTATCTCGATAGTATGTGCTAGTCTCTTCTTTCGCTGGTAGATGGTTATTTGAGGTGAAATATATCATGTGTCACTATTCTGTGATTATATCCCATTACAGTTAGGTGAAGGTCTAGATTTCAAATGCCAACTCTTCATATGGTTCAAATGTCAGATGTGTACAGGTTTAGCCTGTTTGATACACTTTGGGACTACCTAAAAGATCTTCCTTATTTTTTTTTGGATAGACCGATAGACAGTGTGATTGCTTTTCTAGCCCACTGGAGTTTTGTGTTAATTTGAGGCTTCTTGATCTGCATTAGATTCAGCCTTTGTCATTCAGATCCTACTTCCTTTTGTTGCCATAGGTGCACCAATACCTATGTCATGTTGATCCTTCAGCAAAAGAACTCCATCACGTGTTTCCAATTAAATTTATAGTCGAGCAAATCTGCTATGTCTCATGCTTGTTTGAAGAACTTGCTCAGGTTTGACATGAACCAGGACCCTTGTGAAGCTAAGCCTAATCATACTTTTCAATAATGAATGTATTTAAAGTTAATTCTTACTGAATCTTTTGTTGAGTATTGTGATCTATTAAACTTAAATTAAATTTGGGGAAAAAGATGTCAATCAGTTTTTTCCCTGAGAGGGTAAGTTGTGGTGGAGGAGTGCGACCATGGCTATTCTGTGGTGTATTTGGCTGGAGCGGAACTCGAGGATTTTTTCCGCGTCTGGAAAAACAGTTGATTATGTTTGGGATCACGCTATTTATTTGGCAAAGGCAGCAGGGGCCTCAAGGGTGTCCCCCTAACATTTGTCCAGTTACAGTGGCGGGAGTTGTAGATATGTTATTGCTTTCTTTTTGAGGACTTCTTGTCCTCCACCTTTTAGTATTCTTTTATTGATTCAATAATAAAAAATTTCTTATCTAATTTTTGTTTTCTTTTTTTTTTTTTTTTCTTAGAATGAGATACTTACTGCTATAATTGCTTTCACGTAGTTCTCTCTTTTCTTTCTTTCCTGAATTACTTTTCTTTTTGTATGATTGTCAATTAATTTCTCTTCTCTTGCCCCTTCCTCTTTTGGGTTGAGGGGGGGGGGGGTTTCCTTCTCAATTGTAATAGAATGGCTCACTAGAAGGCAGAAAGCGTGTAGTAGCACTGTTGGAGTGATATATGTATAGGATTTATTGAAGGTCCCTAGTTGACTCCAAAGAAAAATATGTGGGATACATGGATTGTGGCCCTATGTATCATGTCCTTATGAGATCCTTGTGCTTAATACCAATGATTTGCGCCAAAGGAGAAGGTTGGGAGTAGCTATGTCTTCAGATGTTTGTTTGTTGTGTTGGCTAGTAACATACAAGAGCGCAGCAAATCTTTTCTTGCTGTGTGATATTGCGGGCCTCTGGTGTAGGTGGTTTGGCATATTTGGGAAACATGGGTTTGTCCCCTCTACTGTTTTGGACTTCCTGCAATTACAGTTCGTGGGATTTCGGTGAGGGAGGAGAAACAAAAACTCTGGAAGAATGCTTACTTTCCGGTGCTTTTTTGCGTTTTCTTGGAGAGGAACATGCGAGTTGTTAGTGGGACTACTCTATCTTCTGATTTACATTGGGATTGGGTCACTTACCTTCTTTATGGTGTAGGGCAGCAAGGATCTTTACTCTTTGGGAGCTATAGTATCTCGTAAATGCAAAGACATTCGGCTGGTTTGTAAATAACTCTGTTGGTATGCAGAGGACTCCTTGTTCTCTCATGCTATATTATTGAGTTGTTATTAATGTATTTACTCTTTATCTATAAATAATTTAAAATAACAACTAGTTCTTCATTTTCATCATTATCAGAATATTGGACAAAAGATACTCATGCTAGCGTATTGAACCTTATTGTGTACAGTATTCTAGAGTACTTCTGTCATTTGTCAGATTATTAGGCAGCAGATATTCATGCTGAAATCTGTTACCAACCTCTGGCCAATGTTTTCCTGAAAAGTATGTTAAATGTAGAGTATATATTTTATATGTTCTGCTGATGGCTCTCTTGTAGGCTTTTAATCTCATCCTATCTACTCGTCTCCTAGGTAGTTGAGCATTGTACAAAGATTTCTTACATGCAGCTCATGTACTGTTTTGACATGTATGTTTTGAAGGTGTCATCACCCTGCTGAAAACTGGGTATGCTTGTGCTGCAAGGATGTCCTTTGTAGCCGTTTCGTAAACAAGCACATGCTCGAGCATTTTGAGCAGAAAGGCCACTGTCTAGCTCTGAGCTACAGGTATATTTCAATGTTTTCATCTTTTGTTTTGACATCAAATTACTGTATACTAATTTTGTCTCAATTCCAATTTTAAGTGGTCCTAAATATGTTCTGATTTCCCTTTTCTAGTAATGTACTCACACCACCGCTCCTCAAACTTATGTGTTTCCCTCATATAAACCGCATTGTCCTAGATTGAGACAGTTAATTACTTAATTTGACATGGGAGTTTGGTTTAGGTTTAAGTTGACAGTGACTTGTCTGATGATCCTTCTTGGTTTGGTTGACAGTGACTTGTCAGTTTGGTGTTTCACTTGTGAAGCATACCTGGATGCTGAACTCATTGGGCAGCTACGTCCTGCACATGAAACTGCTTACATTATGAAATTCGGGGAAGCCCCTCCAGTTCGCACAATTGAATGCATGCAGTTGGAGGACACAGGTGCTGGCAGTTCGTCCTGAATGTGTTACATTGTAGAAACTAGGACTTTTATGGGAGAGAAGTTTGGAGCTTCGTTCGAACAACTTGTGCATGAATCATTTAATTGGCCAATGCAACAGAACATTTTGGTGTGACTTGAGATTGAGGAAAGGCTTACTCCAGTGTGAAAAATAGCATACTCTATGATTTGGGAAAATGCATACTGGTTTCAGAAAAGCTGGTGAACATGGTTATCTGATACTATATTGGTTAAATAGTAAACACTACTAGTCATATTACCTGTCCAATAATTGGTTTTCTTATGTAAATAGTTACTACTTGGTCAAAATGGGAGATGATCTAAATATTCTTCAATGTATTTGTGTATACCCTCACAGGCTCACATAACTTTTACTCCATTTATGGATTCACAAATTTCATCTGTTGGATTTTTGAGTGCTTTCGTCAACTAGTATGCCAAAATTTTAGAACTATTTTGAGAATCTATATTTGAGTTTTTAAACCAGCAGTACAGTTCTTCAAATGGTAATCGATATTTGTAGTCATTTTTTTTCTGGTGTAACGGTGTATCATGTAGCATATATTCTTTCAAAAGAAAAATGTAGCATATAGACATAGTCACTTTTTCTCATATCAGAAATATACGTCTCGACTACATTGGAAATGGCTGGCTAGAGTATCACCAAGCAAAAGAATTAGATTCACAAACAAAAATGTCCATATTTTGGTGGCTTTGTGCAATTTATCAACAGTTTGTTTTTGGTGCAAAGGAGAGCAATCACCTTCCATACTATTCATGGTTAAGGATGAGTAAAGAGCAAAACAAAGTTCCAGTTCACTTTTGTACAATTTCTTCCCTTTTGTACATTTTAGCACTCGTGAGAATTTTGGGAGATGACGTAAAATTTCCGCCAAAACAATCTCTGCTCACTGCAAGGGGGTCAGAACTAAACTAGAACTTCACAGCTTACACATTATCATTAGATTATCAGATGAATGTATAATTACAAGTGTTATCACTAATCACTATCCTAATGTACCAAATAGTAAGAGAAGAGGAAACCAATCAAATTTTGAGGAGTGAGATGCTGAGATCTCAACGGAAGTTATCCCCAAAAGCTGTATCACCCTGCAAATCACACATACGCTGCTCGCAGTCCAACTTGCCCCATCTGGCATCAACTCGCTCACAGGGAAATATGGGTTTGGCTAAGCTGTAGTACAAGATAAGATAAAGTGAAGTCAGCCATCACTTTTTTGAAGAATGAAATTAACGAATGATTAATATATAGTATAAACTTAAGCAAGCTGTCCTGAGTCACCAAGATCATATGCATACATACTGAGTTTTCAGGTTCTAACATTCTAAAATTCTTCTGCCCTGACTTGTCAAAAGGAGCAGCTGGTCATAAGTTCACTATGTAATAATAACACTCAATAGGATTAAGGAGCATCATAGCCAGCATTGATGTTGAATGATAATGCAAAGCCAGTAAGCAAAACAAAAACTTCACAAAAAAAGGTTATTGCAATTGTTCATCCTGCAATTCTTTCACTTTGACAGCCCGGATGCATTGACACAATTATCAGCAATCAAGTTTAAAGGGAAGGCGGAAAGAAAGATAGGATGTCTTCACACACTATTACCCCATGATTATAATCAACGAGCTAGCATGTTCTAGGCACAAAAAAGCAGAATGGAATATATAGTTCAAGAAGTCTGATATGTTAAATGAAATGTAGGCAGAAGACATGAAGATAATACTCTTCTGTACTTTCTTTGCTGATCAAGGGATTTTTGTCAAAACCACTTATTATATAGGTATTTTTTAAGAAACCACCTAAGATTACGAAAAACTTTTGATCAAATTTAACCACCTTGATGCATTTATGTATGTAAATTCTCATTTTGCCATCAAATAAGGTGAATTACAAAAAAATATTAAATTATATAAGTATATGCATGTTATGTCAGGGATAAAATTGATATTTCACAAATCTTTTGTGGTCGGAAAAAGGCTTTAGATGGTTAACTTTCATCAAAAAGTTTTAGAAAAGGTGGTTTTAAAAAAAGAAATTTATATTAGGCGATTTCTTAAAAAAACAACTATTTAGGTGATTACAAGCAAATATCCCACTAACCTCAACCACTGATTAAAATACACATATTTCTTGCTTCATTTAAAAAAAGAAAAGAAAAAAGTATTGAGGTTACATCAAATCATTTCATCACCCCATATCTTGCATGGTGCCAGATACTTTTACCTATCTCATTGCATCTATTTAGTTGCTCACTAGAATGACATAAATTTCATATCAAATGGAGCAGTCAACCCCATACTGTTTATTAAAGCACCCCTCCACATAAAACTGCGCAAGTAACTGATGTCATCTTACCTTCTGTTAACCACATTGTGCACATGACATAACCATTGGGAGAACTCAGCTTGGGATCCTGCTTGCACGGGATTTGCTCTGTTACAAAGTTGCAAATGATTTCTCAGATCAATTAAAAGTTCACAGAAAGAATGTCTTCAACCAGGCCTTTACAGATAATTGACCATGAATTTGAAGATATATAACAGTGAACCAACATTCTGAAACGCATACACTAACAGGATTGTCAAGCGAGAGTGGCAAAAGTAATCAAACAGGGAAAAGATGGAAGAGACAGAGACAATTAGGTGATTGTATAACCTAGCCAGCCCAACTCCTACAATTAATTATCTCAAGTATAACTAAAAATAAGAAGCCTTCCACTGTATAACACAGTCAGCTCATTAAACTGAGTATCTGTAGCCTGCATTTGATTTCATGCTCAAACCCCTTCCCCCCCCCCCTCCCCTACCAGGCCATAAATCGTCGACTAAGCCACTGATGAGGGGATATTTATTTACACTACTCACATTTTGTGCCATTTTATCTGCAATTTTTGCCACAACCATAAGATTAATGTTATGCCATCTCATTGACATTTCACGTACAACTTTATCATCCGTATCACCATTGTCCAAACAACAACAACAACAACCCAGTAAATGTCCCGCCGAGGGCGGGGTCTGGGGAGGTCCAGGTCTACGCAGCCTTACCCCTAACTAGTAGCCTAGCAGGGAGGCTGTTTCCCGAAAGACCCACGAAAACAATTTAATTGAAGAAGTGAGCAAAAAATGAAGAAGAACCATCTTTTGGATGGATTTTATGACAGCTATCACTGTTTGGTTTTCTTAACATGTTTCAACATCCAAGTGTTGGAAAACAATACGTTTTGCTGCCAAGATATTTGTGTTGATTAGTAAGCTAGCATCTGATTTTATATATGCAGATGCCATGTAATTGCACCTTAGTTGAAAAGGATGCCATGCCCAATAGCTTAACCTGCTTAACTGTCTCCAGATGTTTTTCTTTATCACCCACTTCTGAATTCGCTTTTTACTCAGTGTGAATGACTAAATGAGTAATGACTACCCGATTCCTATTGAACCGCATAACTGGTGGCAGTTGCAGGACATACATCTACCTTAATCTGACTAGGCTTCAAGTGTCCAACTAGGATACGTATCCAAGTGTCAGAATTGCCATTTTTGCTAAACTTTTGAGTGTGTTGGTCTAAATTGAAGTGTCAAGTCAAGTCCTCCATACCCATGCCAAACTGTCAAGTATCTGATATGGATACTTGAGCTGAAGAGTACTTGGACTTAATCAGATTGCTATTCACTATTAAATCTGCTTTGCATGAGCTTCGTAAATACACTTGTATTTTGAGTTCCAAGGAGGCTATGTATTGATTGATAATCATAGTTGCTTCATGTGATTGTGAATTGTTCTGCTAAAGTTATGCTTCTTTCTTTATTATGACAGTTTAGATGCCATTCTATCTTTTCTTAGGCTCAGCCTTGCAAAACTTTTGGAATTCCTACTTATTGCAACACCAGAAATATGTGGCCAGTCGAAAGAAGCCACAGTGGTCAAACAAACCATGAGCTAACTTCTGTTTTAGAAACCCAAGCCACCTACGCCACAATTTATACTGTACTAACCATGTAGCTGAATCATGACCTACTATCTTGTTTACCTAGCCGGCTAGCCCAACTAAACACAATGCTAGTAAGGTTTAACACTAAAATCAAAATCCTAGAAGACCTATATCCAATTCTAGAGCATCTAGCTCCTTTTTCTCCCCCTCCCTGTCCTCTATCCTTCTAGTTTCTGTACTTTATGGTCAAATTTTATAGATGCAGTAGCCTTGGTGAGAACAGCCTTTATCACTTCATGATGCATAATATCCATAATACTAAACTGTTAGCTTTGTTGCCCACCAACGCACCCGTAGCCCTGAAAAGGGAGCACTAGATCATTAGCCACATGCTGGCTGTTAGCATTTAATCAGCCAGATCATTTCCTTATTGTATCTCGTACTTAGAGCTCAGCAAGAAAATCTGGCAACTAAGAAGCCACGACGAATTCCTAACAAAATGTTCTTCAGGCTTTTACATTTTGTTGTTTTACACTTACACTCTGGGCTTCTAAGAAACCAATTGATGAATTTTGCTATCAAACTCGATTTATCTTCTCTAACTGTGTCAAACACATATTGACGGACTTGAAAACATTACTTGTGTATGATCCATGAAGAGTAATAGAAAACCTGGAGAAACGTAACAGATCAAGATCAGACAATTCTAACGAGTCTGAATCTTTTTAACATGTCCAATCACACATTGAAGACTATCCCAAGGTTGCTTAATAAAGCTTCCTGCTGCTACATGAGAAAATGTTAGTGTCGGATTGTCGATGTTCCATCTCACATCTTTAGATTTCAAGCAACCCAACTCCGGATGCTTTTTTCTTTCTAAAAAGGATGCAGAACCCACGCCTACTGATTTAATGCTGCTGACATCATAATAGGGGACGGACGAGTGGATGAGCAACAGAGCTGCTGAACCCCCCCCCCCCCCACCTAATCATTGAAAGGAACTAGACTGAGGAGAAATCTGGACCCAAGTAAACAAGCATCAATAGGGCTACCATAGCAGCACAAGAAGCAAATTCGCTACGCCAACCAGTATCATGGCTGCCAGCTCCAGTGCGCAGTTGTCATCTATGCTAGAGTTTGACATTAGAAAGAAATCTAGAAGAACTGGGTCACCTTCAGAAGGATGTAGTTTGAGGTCTATTTGTGCAAGGAAAAATGAAAGGCTACTTTGGGTAAGCTTTGGCTGAATTTTGATATGCAACAAAATAATCCCTAGATAATCTAAGTCATTTAAGCACGTTAGTAGAGCAGGCTAGGTGCATTAGGCTTATTTTAGGTATTTACTTTCTTTTGTATTTCCATTTGGTATATTTGTTTTATTTTATTTTATAGCGGCTAAGTCACTGTAATAGTACACTAGTGAGCTGTCTTAATGAGCTACTAGGATCAGTACTATTTACACAAAAACTTCTAAAAGACGGTCTTTTCATAAATTTTGGTGAGACGGGGGTCACTTTTCAGTGAAACAAGGGTCACTGCTCACTATAAGCGACCCCTACATTTCTAAACAGTGATCCCATTTTTTAGTGAGTTGGTCTCACACAATACTTGTATTTATTGGTTGTAAGGAGAGAATGAGGGCATCAATTATCAAATCAAATGAAAACAATCTCATATCCATACTTTCTCTAACCTCTCTCTATAATTGGCTTACTTGCAAACCCATAGAATTATCTCAGCGATCTTCTCCATTAACGTGTTCCCTCTGAAATTCTATAAATTATTCTTCGATTTCTCACTGAAAATCCTGGATTAATTATATCCCTATCAAATTTAGCACTGCGCACTTTCCTCCAAGTTGTCTGCTTGGCACTGAATTCTTTTTCCCCTGGTCAGATTCTTTTATTTCTTGATTTCTGATTCTGGAGTGGTTCAAGAAGTTTATGAATTAATCTATTCAAGTATCTTGATTTTTGGTATCTTTTAGCTGATAATCAGCATCTTTATATGGTGTCCTCGTTGTCTCTAATCTTGGACTTATTGTCACTTCATGTTCATATTCATGCATAAACACATCTCTTGGCTAAGTTTTCAAAGAGGGCTTTTAAGAAGAATTTGGTAAAGTTTGAATATTCTAGGCTCTATGACCTTTGGTCATATTGGAGTCTAGTATTTACTAGTAGTGGTGAATCAGATTCAGCATTTTGGCCCATTCTTATAGAAAAAGACAAAATATATACAAACTTCACAATCTATGAGCCCAAGAGTGAATCTGTCACCCAATAGAAATATAGAATAGCACATTTGAAGATCGAAGTCCGACAAGTGCCAAATGCTGCGTGGTGATGCCAGCTACAATTATGCTTCGTGATACTGTGATAATAAGATTGGCCAACAATTGATAGTGTTTCCTTGGGCTGGGGATTGCGCTACCAAGGTTATGATGATGACAGCAATTAAGTCAGCTGATGTCTTAACCACCACCCCTCCGCGGAAAAATGTCAAAGTGTGAGTTGTTTTTTTTTTGTTTTTTTTTTTAATTTTTAAAATCCTGAAGAAGTGGATCAATGAGGCAATGATCATACACACATTCTCATATGAGAGTGTATAGCAGCAGAAAATAAGTAAAGTAACCGGAACTTGATAAGTGCCCCTGGAAACATCTAAATCTAATGCTTTTTTTTTTTTTTTAAACATTTTGATGGCTAAAACTCGAGCTATTTATGAGTTAATTTATTGGTGTGACCAACCATGATTAATTGTTTTTAACTGTGCAAGGTGGTTGAAAATGCAAAGAAATACTGTTCCCACGACGACTTATACAAACTAGAACTATCTAGTTACAAAGTAAAGTAGTAGACAAATACACCACCGATGCACATGTTTGCTTTTCTTCGTAAAAAGTAGGATAAATGAATATGTACCTCAGAACTTCTTTAAAGTGGTCAGCACAATCCTTGCACGGGTACATCCGAGATAATATTGCCATCTGCATCCAACATGGATTCCAAAAGATGAGTCATAAGCCATCACAAAAGCATGAATCTTCTAACAAGAAACGCCTGCCTGCAATCCACGATTGCTTAAAACAATATATTCAGACTCTTTCTTTGGGGGGAAGGAGGCAGGGAAGACCATGCTTGGAGGGGACTGGGAAGGGCAATATAGTTGAACCAGCCAAATGAGCCAATACTTCTGCTTGCTTTAATTGCTTCCCTTAAGCAGAAAAAGCTTTACAACACAGCAGGACATCACCTAGTCTGATAGAGACAAGATCATTTTTCATTTTAACTAACATATTTATCTTTTTGTTTCTTTATTTCTTTTTCCTGGAAGAGCGGGGGGAGGGAGCTGTTCATCAAAGGAAAGGAACAAGATCAAACAAGTTGAAACCTATGATGCATGGAAATGCCTTGGAAGCCACATTCCACATAAGTGGGACGAGAATGTGGAGATGAGTGGGGTGCGAGAGCTAGGGTTTGTATGAATTGAGGTGCAGATATGTCGAGGACCTTAAAACCCCATGTAAGTTTAGTTTTTAGGTCCTTTCTTTTCCTTCTATTATCAAGGGGGAGGGGAATGTGTGTGTGAAACGAGTAGCCGTTTCCCCGTTCCCCAAAATTTTTACAATCAGTCATTCAGCGATACGTCCAGAAACCATTCCACGGGATTGTGAACAGTTTCATATCCCAGGGACGTCCAGGGTACGCATCTGCAACTTCCAGGTGTTTCCAGCATATAGAAGCTACATGTATCAAGTTTCATAAGCAAGCATTAAAATCCATCCCGCCCTAAATCCTCATATTAGAACTTACCAGGAAACAAAAAAGAAGATAAAAAAAGGTAAGGCACCAATCTTTTAGCCTTCTCTGGATCTGGGTTCAGTAAAAGAGTTCACAGAACAACTGATAAAACAAACATGCAGAAGAAAAAGTGTAATACCAGTTCCTTTACGTCCTTCTTTTGCTGCCTAGTCGGATGTTCCGGATACTGAAAAGATCAAAATTAAACTCGTTAGATGCACTCTTGTAAAAGAAACTGATTATGATTGAAACAAGGATTCAGTTGTAGCATTCACTGATCTCAATCGTTCTGTCACTTCTTCAATAAATTAAACAATGCAATATACATGATTCACTGGTGGACACTTCCACCATTCATATGCTTAAGCCCATAAGTGCAAAATGAAATACTTTAATATTCAAATTGGAAGTCTCTGAATGCAAATTATCTATCACATGTGCATCAATAAGAGCTAGAGATAAAGAGTTCGAACAATGTAAACCAAAGTTCAAAAAGATTAATGCTTGAAGCAATCTCAAAATTTTTGGTAGTGCTTTCAAGAAAACTTTCCTGTAACTTGACTAATGTGGCTGCAGCTTTCAATGCACTAAATAAAGGGTCAATCAATGCACTAAATAAAGGGTCAACATTATTGACGTCTAAGTAAACACTGTTTTGTCTGGACTTTTTTTAACAATATCCAGAATAGAGATTTCAACAACCTAAAAGAATCAAATGACTTCAAGAAATCTATAATTCACAAACAAAACTGTGACAGAGTTGCACCACAAGACAATATTTAACATGATCAAGATTATATCAGAACAAGTGCAATAGTACCTGAGCTGCGAGAGTGTGAAGGAAAGTCCATGTGGCCCTTCCAAGATCCTCCTTACTTGCAGGTTGTGAGGCTTTACCCTATATGAAAGGAGTCAAACCAAAAACTAAGGAGTCAAGTCATGTATTTTATCATAATATACCTTGATGCATAACAACACTCAAGTCATGTAAATTTTTTAAGTGGACTAGGCACAAAAGAAATGAAACATACAAATAATCAAATATGACTGCGCGTGTTTAGCTAAATAAAAGGGCAAATTAACAAGTCATCATTTTTCGTAGGTAACAAGTCCAGCCAAGTCACTTTTGCAAAAAAATTGTCGGCCATATTTTACATTAGAGTGGAAACAGGTACAAGGTACCTGTGATTAGAAATCAAATTTGATGCTCGGACAGCCGCTAAGGATTCCCATAAGCACAAGCCTACTCTATCAGACCAATTGCCTGGCCATTCAAAAATTATCCACTAAAGAGGACAAACTTAACTTAGTTAGAAATGCACACAACAACTTCTCTACATCAGCATCATGTCATCCACTGATTAAACATACTCTATGTCACTCATATCGGTTCAACGATTTCCAGCAAGATGAACAGGTTTCAATTATCACAAAGGAACAATTGTCTAAAGCCAAACAGAAATTATGAACAAAATTTCAACATTCTGTTTTCTCCTAATTGTCAAGTTCTAAAGAGACCCAGGAAGCATAAGTATCAAAATACAATAACAGCTTTATTGGCACATGAAATTGTTGCAGGAACAGCATTAAGCCTGTGTTCATGAATAACAGTAGATTCTAAGCCCATGTTTACTATGGAGGGAGGTTGGTACAAGCCGTAATCAAATTGATAGAAGCAAAAATCATAACTAAGTTGCTTTTATAGTGTGCATAAGCATAACCTAGAACATTGAATATAACATCTTTATGCTTCATATGAGACCTCCAAACCAAAATTGCACATATTTCATTCCCATTTCTATAAATTAATTACCTCAACCAAAACAACCCACAAAGAATATTGGGAAATCAAACAAAGTCCCATAATCTTAATCATTCACAAGTATGGGCATTAATAACATACTTATAAGGGCAATTAGCAAATGGGCAAATTCCAATTGGGTTCCCATAATCACTATAGGGACAATTTAGCAAGAAAACACATAAAGGCTTTAAATTTAAAAAACCCAAAAATCAAACTTAAAAATTGGAAGACAATACTGTAAAGTAAATTAAAAGAGAATGGTAACAGATACCTTGGTGGAGATGTCAGTGGCGTTTGATGGGTATGGTTTAATGGAAGAAGAGAGAGAAAGTGTAAGCTTTTCATTTGCAGGTGAAGGGTGGATGGCTATACCAGTGAGTGAGGAGAGTTGAGTTTGAATGCAATTTGAAATTTTTTGGAATGTTTGGAATATTGGTTGAAATGGATTATCTGCCATGGAGAGAATGTAAAGAGAGAGAGAGAAAGTGAAGGGAGAAGGAAAAGTGAGCGCGAATGGCGGAGAAGGGTCTTCCTTGCAAAGCGGGAGTATGTGAAGACTGAAGATTGAGGAGCTTGAGAAATGACAGCAAGTTGCATAAAGCCATAAACACACACTCAGAAAAAATTTCTTTTTATTTTTTATTATTGGGGCAAACAAGGCAATGGCCAATGCTGATGTTTCAAAAAGAGGTTTTTTTTTTTTTTTAAGTGAAAAATGAATAATACTGATCTTTCATTGATTCAATCAAATCGGTTGAAAAGAGTTACATTAACATTTAATGAAAATAATGAATCTCAAAATTGACAATTTTAAATCGCGTGTAGTATGTATTTTGTAAGTTTAAATTGACTCCAGTAATATCAAAGTACAAAGTGGTAGGGTGACATATTTCTAGTTGTCTTGTTGGCAGCTTACTGGTGCTTCGTTTTTGTCTTACAAATTTAGGAGTAGTTAGATAGGAAATTTTAGCTTATGGGTGACTAGGGTTGCTGACAAAATATACCAGTGTGAGACCCATTGAGCCTTTTGCCAATTCGAATCTCCACTTAAGGAGAAATTTAGATGCAGTATCAAAGGGATAGATGTAGGATGAGTAACTATAGCTCTTTAAACATCTATAACAGCAAAGCCACTAGACAATATTTAGACTGAAGATCAATATACAAAGAGAAACAGTTTGTAATGCAGAACCAGAAGAAGCAACTAAGAAGGTGTTAGGAGAATGAGGTGGGAACACAAGTGGTAAGTGCCCCACTTTCACAATCTAATGATAGGGTTTCAAATCCTTATCCATTGTAGGGATAATAAAAATCTCGTCTACCTTTCTTTATAGGAAGGGTCTCCTCCTCTGCTTGAAGTCGTCAGCTCTTCAAAGATCCGTTGGCTTGCTTGGCGCATGTGCTTTGCCCACTATTAAATGTGTCCTTGTAGGAAAGAAAAAAAAAACTAAGAGGGTATTTGTTGGACCCTATGTGTTTTGATGATGATTACAACTAAATATACTTATGCTAATTAAATTACTAATGCCTTGAATTTAATTGTGATTAGTTCGCATATACCCAACAAGATGGAAAAGCTCAAAAGACGAACTACATGCAACATGAAGAACAAGATAGAAGATTGGTATTTTCTATTTTAGATTCATGTAAAGTGTTGAGATGAATTTCATAGAGTTTGGAACAAGAGGAATTAAAATGGGCGAAATTAAATTGAGGGTAAAACTGAAAATGGAACCTGAGCTGGAACCTTGGTCCCACTGTCAGGTCCCACCTTCAGTCCAGATTTTCCAAATGAATTTTGAAAATCAAAATATCTTGCAACTTGCTTAGCAAACTCCTTTTATCCAACGGGTTCTTTAGTGCACTAAAAGCAACCACCTAAAAGTGGTAACCTGCAAAAGAACTTCTGATTTGCTAAAGCACACAAGGCTTAAAATGGAAACTTCCTTTTTAGAGCCTTGTGCATTGCATAAGTCAAGCAAGCAACCTCACCTTGAAAATCGGTTGCTGCATTTTCTGAGACATCAGGGTGGCTCCTTTGTACTTATCAAACTGATTTTGAAGGTTTCTTTACAAAAGATAATATTCTATATAAGAGATGGGCCTTAGCTCCCTCTATATAAGAGATGGGCTGAGGTTGTGGAAAACTAAGAGAGGATATTCTGATTTTATCAAAACCCTTTTCACAAAAAACCTCTCTTCACTTTGCTCTTAAATTGCCCTCACATATCCAAAGTAAAGAAAGCTCAGAAACTGTTCCTCAATCAGTTCCTACCCTCATAAGTCTCAACACTTAGGAAATATTGTAACCTTACTTGCTTAGTCTAGAAGCACCAAAAAGGTTGTGTTACTTTACCCTTTCGAGAGAATTTGTAAGCTAGAGATAACTTGTGTATTTGCTCAAAGCCGAGTGTTGGCTTGTGAGTCTTGGCAACTTGTAGGGAAGTTGTAAGTTTGCTCATAGCCCGTCATTGGTGTGAGTCTTGGCAACTTGTACGGGAAGTTGTAGATCTTGGCAACTTGGAGAAAAGTTGCGCCTGCCCTTGTGTGGTAGGTAGAACTTGGCAACTAAGGGTAGTTGTGGTTGTAGCAAGTTAGGAATGGGCTTGTACAACGTTGGCTCGGAATACAACAAGGTGTTGTGAAATCCTACTAGAGAGAGTAGGTCGTGGTTTTACTCCCAATTGAGCCCTGGGTGGTTTCCACGTTAAAATCGTCTTGTGTCATTTATGCTTTAATATTATCTTGCTTCCGCACTTCAACAGAAGGAACAACCATAGGACCTCAGTTCCCTTGGTTGGTCCTTTACTTCATTAAGCGAAGATTAGACGAAAATTGGTGACACAATTCAACCCCCCTCCCTTCTTGTGTCTTAGGGTCGTGCATTCTAACAATTGGTATCAGAGCAGGTTCTCACACAAAAAGCTAACCCATTTGAGAGATCCTTAAGTATGAGTGCACCACTTCAAACACACGAAGGAAATTCCACTTCTCGACCTCCTTTGTTCAATGGCGACCACTATAATTGGTGGAAGGATCGTATGGAGATTTACATTAAAGCCGAAAACTACCAGCTATGGAGAATCATTGCAAATGGTCCTCTTGTCATTCCTCCATGATGAACACGGAAGGTGTCCTCATTCCAAAGCCGGAAGATCAATACGACGACATAGATCTTGGCAAACTTGAAAAGAATTCCAAGGCCATCAAGATCTTGCATTGCGGTCTTGGTCCCATCGAATACAACCGCATAGCCGGATGTGATACCGCAAAGCAAATTTGGGATGCTCTTGTAGTAGCACATGAAGGTACAAACCAAGTCAAGCAATCCCGCATTGAGATCTTGGTAAGAGATTATGAGCTTTTTTCAATGGATAACAAAGAGTCTATTAAAGACATGTTTACGCGCTTTACCAATGTAACAAATGAGCTCAAATCTCTTGGTAAAATCTTCACTTCCGAAGACCTTGTTCGAAAGATACTACGTATCTTACCCTCCACTTGGGAGAACAAGGTGACAGCTATACAAGAAGCCAAAAGAATGGACACCATGAGTGTAGACGAACTTATTGGGAACCTCCAAACTCATGAGGTTCGTCTAAACTCAAAGTCTAAGGAGGAAACCAGGAAAGACAAAGGTCTTGCTCTCAACGTAGAAGACAATGAGGATCTTGAAGAGCTTGAGATGGAGGACGACTATGCCTTACTCTCCAAAAGGCTTAGTTACCTCTATAACAAGTACAGATCTGGTAAGAAGAAAGGAGCTCCATACAAAGGACGTGACTCCACTGGAAGAACAGATCAAGAGGTATTTTGCTACAAATGCAAAAACCTCGGACACATCATGAAGAACTGTCCAGAGGAGGAACGCCCAAGGGAACAGAGAAGGGAACAGACCTTAAGGAAGGGTACGGTCAGCAAAACAAGGGAAAAGTTCATGAACAACATGATTGCCGCTTGGGGCAACGAGGAAGATGGAGAAGAACCATAGGAAGCCACAGAGCAAGCTGAGCTAGCTCTCATGGCCAAAAGCGATTCGGACCACAACGAATCAATTGAGGTAAATGATAATCGCTTTATTGATAATTCCAATGGAACTTCTTTAACTGAAATGCTAAGCATGATAAGTACCTTGGCTGAAGAATTTCAAGACGTTTGTGTTGAAAACAAAGAGTTGTCTACCGAGTTAACACAAGTCTTGCATGATAAGAAAATTCTTGAAAACAAGCATGCTATTCTTAAAGAACACTCCTCTGCTATGAACAGTATAATTGAAGGACTTCAACGTAACAACTCAGATTTAATGCATGAAATTGAAAGTCACAAAATCCGTGAGACTTGTGAAAATGCTATTAGATCTGAGGTTACACATACATGCTTTGAGTCCTTAAGATCTGACTTAGAAGATGCTAGAATCATATCCTTGAATGAAAAAGTCAAGATCAAGAAACTTGAAGAGGAGTTAAGAATTGCCAAGGAAACTGAGGAAAGGAACAGTGTAAGGAACAATATGTGGAACAAAGACAGTAGGGCAATGAAATGGCTGAATCAAAACCACAACAAAACTAAAAGCGGATTAGGGTTTGTTAGTAAGAAAAAACCTTGGAACCCTAGGTCTAAATACACTGACTTACCTGCTAATCGCTTATGTATGTTTTGTGGTGAGACCGGTCATTTGAGCATGACTTGTAAAGTCAAAGAAAATGCTATGAAAAAGAATGCTAAGGCTAGGTGGGTCAAGAAAAGTGATTTGTCATCCACTTACCTTTAGGAGGAACCCAAATCTGTTTGGGTTCCTAAATCTAACCTCTGATTGACTTTGTAGAAGTTGGTGGGAGAGAGCAACCAATCTTGGTACTTGGATAGTGGTTGCTCATGGCACATGACGGGAGATGAATCAAATTTTCTCTCACTAATGGCCTTCAACGGTGGTAATGTGTCATTTGGTGATGGAAAAACAGGAAAAATCATTGGAGTTGGACGAATAGGATCATCACCATCACATTCCATCGATAACGTGTTTTTGGTAAGAGGTTTAAAGCATAATCTTTTGAGCATTTCGCAACTATGTGATCATGGAAACAAAGTTGAATTTTCTTCCAATAGTTGCATGATAGTAAGTACCAAAAATGGAAAAGTTGTCTTGAAAGGGAAGCGAGACAAAAATGTTTACAAAGCTAATCTTTCATCTCTTCCCCATGTTGAAATTTCATGTCTAAGTGTCCTTGACGATGATGCATCTCTTTGGCATAAACGGTTGGGTCATACTAGCTTATCCTTGATACAAAAGTTGTTGTCTCAAAACCTAGTTGTTGGTCTTCCTTCAATTAAGTTTAAGAATGATAAAATTTGTGATGCATGTGCTAGAGGAAAACAAGTCAAATGCTCTTTTAAGTCGAAAAACTTGGTTAGCACCTCTAAACCACTTGAACTCATTCATATGGATTTGTGTGGACCTATGAGGGTAGTTAGTAGAGCGGGAAAAAGATATGTGCTTGTGATTGTTGATGATTACTCTCGCTTTACTTGGACCTTGTTTCTTACTTCAAAAGATGAGACATTTGAATTATTTGATGCATTCATAAAGAAAACTCAAAAGGCAATCGGGAATGAACTTGTAAGCATGAGATCCGACAATGGAACCGAATTTGATAATGCATCATTCATTGAATTTTGTGACACAAATGGTGTTGACCATAACTTCTCGGCCCCTAGGACACCACAACAAAATAGTGTAGTTGAAAGGAAAAATAGGACACTAGAAGATATTGCACGTACCATGTTGATTACTAGTGGACTTCCTAAGTACTTTTGGGCCGAAGCCGTGAACACGGCTTGCTACATCATTAATCGTTGCATGATTAGGCCATTGCTTAAAAAGACTCCCTATGAACTCTTCAAAGGGAGAAAACCATCCATTATGCATCTTCGTACTTTTGGTTGCAAATGTTTTGTGCATAATAATGGAAAAGACCAACTTGGCAAACTCGATGCAAGAAGTGATGAAGCTGTTTTCCTTGGATACTCCTCACGTGGTAAAGCTTACAAAGTTTATAACAAACGAACCATGCTTGTTGAGGAAAGTGTTCATGTGATTTTTGATGAAACTAACGTTTTGGTTGAAAGTGATTTATTGGATGATTATTTTGAGATTGGTTTGGCAAGAAGCCATCTCGACTCTCCTAACTTGGAAGGTACAGAAAAGGAACCACAAGATGAATACAAGCAATTTGATTCTCCTAAAGATGGGACGCCATCGATAGGGGGAAAAGCTTCTGATGGTACTGGTCCCTCGTCTGTTCCTCCCAGACACACTTCAAGTACAACCAACCAAGACGAAGGCTCAACTCACCCATTGAGTGTGAGACCTTGGAAGCACAGTGGATCACACCCCTTGGATCTGATCATTAGTGACTTCAACAAAGGAACCCAGACAAGGTCCTCGGTTCAAAACTTTTGTGCACACTTTGTATTCTTGTCCATCATTGAACCAAGGAACCATCAAGAAGCCTTGCTCGATGCAGACTAGGTCACTGCTATGCAAGACAAATTGAATCAGTTCGAAATAAGCAAAGTTTGGCATCTTGTGCCTCGTCCCTCAGACCGAATGATAATTGGAATAAAATGGGTGTTCCGCAACAAGCTTGATGAGCAAGGGACCGTAGTCAGGAACAAAGCCAGACTTGTGGTGAAAGGATACAATCAAGAGGAAGGTATTGACTACGATGAAACTTTCGCACCTGTTGCTAGGCTTGAGGCTATTCGCATTCTTATTGCTTTTGCTGCATTCATGGGTATAACCCTCTATCAAATGGACGTCAAGAGTGCCTTCTTGAACGGTTATTTGAAAGAGGAAGTATTTGTTGATCAACCCCCCGGCTTTGAAAGTCTTGAATTTGCAAATCATGTTTTTAAATTGGACAAGGCAATATACGGTTTGAAACAAGCTCCCCAAGCTTGGTACGAACGGTTGTCCAAATTTTAATGGAAAATGGCTTTCAAAGAGGGAAAATTGACAACACCTTGTTTCTTAAGGGAAAAGACAAACACTTGTTAATTGTGCAAATATATGTCGATGATATTATCTTTGGTGCTACTAATGAGTGTTTGTGCAAAGAGTTTTCGGACCTAATGACGAATGAATTCGAAATGACACTACAAAAAAACAGACATTTTGCGACAGATGGTATCAGTCGCTAAAAGGGTCAAATCGGTCGCTAAATGTCGTTAGCGATCGATTAGCGACTGATTTTGCTCAGTCGTTAAAAACCTTGACGCTAAATAAAATTCAGTCGCAATTTCGGTCGCAAAAATCCAGCGACTGAATTAGCCGGTCGCTAATCTGTAAGAAAGAAAATAAAAAAAAAAGGGTTTGTTTTCCCCATTTCTCATTCCCATTCCCATTCCCACGGCCTAGCCACCCACCTCCCCAAACTTCTTCTATTGCAAAACCCAAAGTCCCCCCTTTTTGTCAGAACTAGATCTGATGCACACAAACACGAAATGGCCAAAGGCAAGAAAGCCAGAGTTATATAACTTTAGAAGAAAGGATACAAACAAAGAAGGCAACTTGGATCTACAGAACTTATAATCCTTGGAGCCATATCACTACAATCAAACATAAACTAGATCTAAAAACTAAGAACTTATTACAAAAAAATAGTTACAATTCTAAACAAATTTGTACTGGAAATCTGCTGCAATACAAGAGTCGAAAAACAAGAAAAAAAAAAGATCTCAAATAATGAAAACCTTACAAGTTACATATCTTGGAAATTAACCCGAATTTTCATCAACCATAGATTGACGGCAAGAACTGGTGGAATACAACTTCTACTCGACATATCTAAAGTCGAACTGGAGAGAGAAAATATGGAGCTTGGATTCGATCCGGTGACAACGAAACTCGATCTGGGGATAATGGACCACGATCTTACACCAACAAAGCCTAGATCGATGAATATCAACAAGGATCTTGAAACTCTTTTGCTGGCTTGCTGTTCGTGAGCGAGGATGAGAGAGGATGACAAGAATTATATAAAGAGGGGTTGTAGAGATGGTGGGTGATGTGAGAGAGAGATAGGAGATGGAGGTTGAGGGAGATTCATGGCCTGGTGAGAGAAAGAGATGTGGGAGATACAAATTCTATGAAGAAAGCAGATGAGAGGTGGAGAAGGAAGATGAGAGGAATTGAGGGGAGAGAGAGAGCGGGGGGGCTATGGCTGAGGGTGGGGCGGGTTAAAAAGATTATATACCTTGGGTTGATTAGTGTTTAAAGAAAAAGGAAAACTAAAATGGAATACAAAGCAAAATTTAAGTCGCCTAAATAGCTACCAAATCAGCGACCGAAGTTCAAATCGGTCGCTGATTTCAATGGTTTGCGACCGACTCTAATTTCAGTAGCAAACACGCGTTTTTCTTGTAGTGTGAGCATGATGGGTGAGCTCAACTTCTTTTTGGGTTTGCAAATCAAGCAATCCAAAGAGGGGATTATGATTCACCAACAAAAGTACCTAAAGGAGCTTGTGAAGAAGTATGGGTTGGACAATGGCAAGTCCATGCATACACCAATGCCCACGGCTACTAAGCTCGACTTGGATGAAAATGGTAAGAAGGTTGACGAAAAGACCTACCGAGGTATGATCGGCTCTCTTCTTTACTTAACCGCAAGTAGACCCGATATTGTGTTTAGTGTAGGCTTATGTGCTAGATTCCAAGCATGTCCTAGAAAATCTCACATGTTAGCCGTTAAGAGAATATTGAGATACTTGCATGGTTATGATAACTTAGGGCTTTGGTATCCCAAGGGGACTTCTTTCAATCTCATTGGCTATGCCGATGCGGATTATGCCGGCTATCTTGTAGATAGGAAAAGCACTTCCGGCATGGCTCACTTTCTTGGTTCTTGCTTGATTTCGTGGGGTTCTAAGAAACAAAACTCTATTGCCTTGTCAACGGCCGAGGCCGAATATGTGTCCGTTGCATCTTGTTGTGCTCAACTTCTTTGGATTAAGCAACAATTAAATGATTTTGGTGTTGTAGTTAATTGCATTCCTATCTTTTGTGACAACACTAGTGCCATTAATATTGCTAAAAATCCATGTCAACACAAGAGGACTAAACATATTGACATTAGGCATCATTTCCTGAGAGACAATGTTGAAAAAGGTCTTATATCCATGAACTTTTGCAAAACGGAAGAACAAATTGCGGATATCTTCACTAAGGCACTCAGTCGGGAACAGTTTGAGAAAATCCGACTTGAACTTGGTTTGATAAAAATCAACTAAGTATTGGCATTAATTTTCCCCTGAAATAAATGAAATTGCTTTTGTGGAAATTAAATAGTGATCGTGATTGTTGAATTTATTGAGCAAAATCTGAATTTATTGTGCATGTCCATGTTCAAACTTTTTATTATATTTTGTTGCATAAGCTAAATAATTGTTTGAGACTCATCTTGGTCCATTGGATATTGGTTAAATTCAGATTGTATAAGCTAAATTATTGGTGATTCACTTGACAATTGTGGGCCTCACAAGTTGACCTCTTATAAGCCAAAAATTCAAAAAGAAAGCCACCTTTCACATAAATCAATTAGCCCACAAAATCTTCTCATCCCTCCTAATACCCACGTGACTCCTTGTCAAATATTTTGAGGGAAAAAGCTTTAACTGCTGGGCAATTAAATTCTCTCACTCCACCTCCACCTTTTTCGTTTCCCAAAGACGGCTCCCCTTTCCCCCGTAATACCATCATCATCTTCTCTCTCCTCCATCGCTAAACAGTCACTTCCTCTCTCCTCTCTACACTCAACCGCCATCTTCACCCAACTCTCTCTCTCTCTCATAATTCACTTTCTTTACCTCTTTTCTTACACAATCTTCTTCTCTTATTAATGGTAACCACAAGATCATCAATAACTTTCAAAACCATCTTCACTAATACTCCAGAAAATCCCATTGAAATTGGGCTTTCATCTTCTAGTTCCCAAAGCTCTTCAAACCCTCTTGAATTTCGGTCAAGATTGTTAGGAAATTTGGGAAAATCAATTGAGAAAGATTCAATGGTGAATGTAAACGAAATTGGTGAAGAAGCTCTACCACAAGACACTCCCATGATTTCCTCTCGAGATCTTCCACACGGTGTTGTCCCCATGGCCGAAAAGTCCAAAACTCTTTTGGAGCTTTTTGGTGAAATTCTCCAAGGCATGCAAAGCAAGCAAGCCTCCTCAAGTTCTCAGGATGATGCAAGCCATGCACCAAGTGAGGGGGAACAAGCCTCTTTTGATCTTAACGAGTCTTCAAAGGAAGAAAGTGAGGTATGTCACCAAGCAATTTCGAAATTTATGGGTGATGTATCCGAAGTTGGTGCTAATGTTGATTCTTTGAAGGCTAGAAACTTAACATTTCAACTTGGGAGTATTTGTGATACTTTTATGGCTAGTCATGATTTCGGTTTAATTGATAAATTGCTTGCAATGGTTGAAAAAGAAAAATTGAAAAAATGCTTGTTGATTGAGGATAGAGGCATTGAGAATTTGGAGAAATTGAATGTGGAAAATCCTAATGTGTTTGAGAAAGAGGAAATTCATGATAGTGATTTAGAGAATATGGATGTTTGTGATAAACTTGATGATTTGGTTGGAAGTCTTGATAAGGCAAAATCTAGGCTTGCCGAAAAATTGAAAAGTGTTGATAGTGTGTTTGAGGAAAATGTGGTTGAAGTTTCGAAAGAGAAGGATAAGAATGAAAGAAGGGATGTTGTTGAAAGTGAGTCATTTGTGAGTGAGAAACCGGTTGAGAGTTTGGCAGAGAAAATGTTGAAGAAAAATTCTGAAAAACAAGAGAACATTTGTGTTGAGAAATTGAATAAGAAGGAAGTTGGTGTGTTGGTCAAGGTAACCGAGAATGTTAGTGTTTGTTGCCTGAGAAACCTTGACAAGAAATATGATGATGAGTCCATTTCTAAGAGCAAGATTCAAGAGCTTGTTAGCTCAGTTTGTAATGATGAGGAGATAGCTGCTCTAGTAAATAGGATGGGTGAGAAAGAAAAAACAGAGGGAGAGAAAAAGGAGAGCCAAGAGGGAGAGAAAAAGGAGAGACAAGAGGGAGAGAAAAATGAGAGTCCAATGAAGAAGAAAGGTTTAAGGATGAAAACGCTTGCAAATAGAATGAGTGTGAGTGTTGAAGAAGGCAAAGCTGAAGAAAGTTTGGGTATAACCAATGAGATTGATGATACGGTTGAGGATGTAGACTTCGTGTCTTCTCTTGATGAAAATAGTGGGGAAGATGATATGGAGAAAAATGAAGCTCCACCAAGTGATGACCCTGTTCCCCCCACTGTTCCTGACATTGTTCCCACTGCTGAAGACAGCGAAGAAGATGGAAGGCCACTTAGATTCTTGAGCTCCAAGACCCGCAATGAGATCATGAACAGGAAGCCCAAAGTCTCCAAGGAGACTGCCCTAGGTAGGAGACAAAGGGAGTTGATAAAGGAAATTGCGGCCACTTACTCAAGGAAGAAAGGACAGAAGGTTCAAGAGCCCTTGCCTACGCCTACTACTCGCGTGATAAGGAGCAAGTCTTCTGGTTCTCCTATCCAGTTGACTTCGTTTCCTGATGATAAAGAGCCCCCATCTACCCCCAACCTCCACAAAGAAAACCCAAGCACCAAAGAAAGCCGATCCCAAGAAAAAACCAATGCCACAAAAGAAAATGTTCAAACTCACTGAAATCCTTGATAGCGAAACCACCCTTACAAACTCACCTCCTCCTAAGCCAACAAAAGCCAAAAAGATTACCTCCTTCATTGATGATGATGATCTCATGGACATGACCGAGCCTTCTCCTCCCATGGTCAAAACAGAAAACCCTCGCAAGAGGAAGAGCAATGCACCTACAGGTAGCTCTAGTTCATGAAGGATGGAGAAGAGGATGAAGTCCGAGAATGAAGAAGTCTTTGCACCATCCGGATATGCTAGAAGAGCGGCCGCGGGTAAAATTCTTGTGCCCTCTCTCTTAGCTAATCATGGTTGCAATGATTTTATGGATGCTATTAAACATCAAGGTTGGTGGGAAGTCTTTACTAAAAGGAGTTATGAGTTTGCTAAGAAGGATTTGTTGGAATTCTTTGAGTCTTGTGAAGTTATTTCGGGTACGGTTTATGGGAGAATTGGTGAGCATGATATTGAGTTTGATGCGGCTTTGTTAGCGCAAGCTTTGGTTATTGAGAACAAAGGTTTTGAGGTTGAAGGTAGTGATGGATGGCCTTACCTTGGAGAATCACACACCCCCTTGACCATTTGCCAATGTATCACGGGTGATGGATCCTTAACCGGGTCGGTGAGGGTTCAAAAGAAGGATATGCTCCCTTTCTACAAATTGATGTTCTCTTTTGTCATAAGGAACATTGTGCCTAAAGGAGAAAAGAGAGGGGATCCATCTTTGCTTGAACTCACCATTACCTATCTTATTGGGCGTGGTGTGAAGCTCAATCTACCCTTCCTCATGATCAACCATATTCAACGCACTACAAAGAGTGAATAGGTCAATCATATTCGACCTTATGGATTTCTGCTCACTAAGGTCCTGAAACATCTTGGTGTTCCGCTTCATAACGTTCATAGAATGGCTTATTATGATGACTTTGAGAGTCGTACCTTGATCTCATGTGGGTACAATGCTATTCGTCAGTAACCAGAGGTTGGTCCTGCCTTCGGTCCTGCCTTTGGTCCTTCTGCACAGAATCTTCCAGCATCATTTGCTCCGAGTCCAGTGCCTCCTCCTGCTACAACAACTGTACCAATTCCACCTCCTATGCCTGCTCCAGTCTCTCAGTCAGCCCCTGTGACTCTTGAGACAGGATCCAGCAGCTTGGTCGTCGATGAACCCTCACGGGTTATTGCCCTTGAACAAAGGGTTGATGCTATGGAGGCTCGGGTGGATAAGAAATTTGAGGAGCTTAAGGAGGATAATGACAAGAAGCATACAACCCTAATGAGCCTTCTCTCTCAGATCATCCCCAAGCCTTGATCTTGTGCTATCTCAATTGGTGTCCCACAAACAATCTTTCCTTGCTTTTGGTTCTAAACTCACAAACAATCTTTTGCGGTCACTTGGTCCTTGTTTTGTGACCACCATTGCATCATGCTTGCATTTCAATTGACCAATATCCTTGGATGCATTGATTTGAGCTATCTTACATGCTTTAGTCTTCTTATGTGATGGTACCCAAGTGGTGCGGATATGCATGTGTTTGAAGTGATTGCTCATTATATTCATCATGATCATTGCTATTTTGTGTGTGATGTTGCTTTTTGATGTGCCAAAAGGGGGAAGAATATGCTAGTGCTTATGTTGATCTATATTGACTAAGGTTGTTAGTCAAAGTTTTCTTGAATTGTATTCATGACCGAGGCTTCAAGTGAAGAGAAGCCTTCTTGTTCGAGCTTTCATCTCTCTTGGAATGATGATCAAAGGTTGAGGTATGTTCAATTATGGCATTTGAGCTTTCATGTTTTTGGCATAAGCATATCTAGTTTGTCATTATCAAAAAGGGGGAATTTGTTGGACCCCATGTGTTTTGATGATGATTACAACTAAATATACTTATGCTAATTAAATTACTAATGCCTTGAATTTAATTGTGATTAGTTCGCATATACCCATCAAGATGGAAAAGCTCAAAAGACGAACTACATGCAACATGAAGAACAAGATAGAAGATTGGTATTTTCTATTTTAGATTCATGTAAAATGTTGAGATTAATTTCATAGAGTTTGGAACAAGAGGAATTAAAATGGGCGAAATTAACTTGAGGGTAAAACTGGAAATGGAACCTGAGCTGGAACCTTGGTCCCACTGTCAGGTCCCACCTTCAGTCCAGATTTTCCAAATGAATTTCGAAAACCAAAATATCTTGCAACTTGCTTAGCAAACTCCTTTTATCCAACGGGTTCTTTAGTGCACTTGCAACCACCTAAAAGTGGTAACCTGCAAAAGAACTTCCGATTTGCTAAAGCACACAAGGCTTAAAATGGAAACTTCCTTTTTAGAGCCTTGTGCATTGCATAAGTCAAGCAAGCAACCTCACCTTGAAAATCGGTTGCTGCATTTTCTGAGACATCGGGGTGGCTCCTTTGTACTTATCAAACTGATTTTGAAGGTAGCTTTACAAAAGATAATATGTGACTTGATTTGATATTTTGGAGCCTTGGTTTTCGAAAATACTTAACTCTTAAGCAAAGGGCCTTAGCGCCCTCTATATAAGAGATGGTGTTGAGTTTCGGTTTTAATGGATTGACAAACTATTGGACTTATCACGTGTAAGCTAACAAAAGTGCAGGTTTGGTTTTGAATAAAACTGTGAACCCTGTTCCTACTTACCCGTGGTTCTTCTGGTTGGTTCACAACAATGGTAAGTCAAGGTAAGTCTGAGTTAGTTTTTGTGTAATACATTTGGTATCTAGCTCAGATAAGCACACTAGTTTGTCATCATCAAAAAGGGGGAATTTGTTGGGTTCCTGGTTTTGATGATAACAAACATAGTATCCTTATCTATGTGTGAACTAACTATGATGGCAGGTTTACTTAAGGATTCAAGAAGTTGAAGCGTTTGATGCATGATTGCTCATGAAGATGCTTGGATCCTTACAAGACATGAAGACTATGTCTTCAGTTGGTATTTCTATTATTAGTCTTCATGTACTATGCATTGAGTATGTTAAAGGAAAGACTCAAACGGATCTGACAGGGAACAGGGTCCAAAGGTTGTTCTCAGTGTAATGCTGGACTGTATTTGTATGGACGACTTGGATGTTTTCAATATGATTTGAAAACTCTTCTGCACGTGAAAATTCTCTCAAGGCATAAAGTACACTGAAGTTATTCTCCACCTTATATAGGGGAGGTGAAGGCTCGGTTTCCTTCTAGGTTAAAATTGTTTTCCAAAAGATAATATCTCCAAAAAGATATCCTAGAGTTTGAGATAAAGCAAAACACTTTTACTTTATAAAGCCCTAATTAATATAGATGGAAATCCGTCCAACATATTTTATAGAAGATTTAAGCCAGCTAATAAAGGTATATTATCAGAATATAAACTTTAAAAGATAATAGAGATATTCCATAAGATAATACTTTCCATAATAAATAAACCTTGGACAAAAAGTAAAAGATAATTTCTTTTCCAAAATAAAATCTTTTTCCAATCTGTAAAATCGATTTTGCAATATCTAAATTTTCAAAACAATTTATATTTCACTAGAAGAATATTTGTGTGAAGATCTAGAAAGATAATACAAAAATATTCACGGAAATAATAAATACGATATTATGCAAAACTCGTCCAGATACGCAGCTAGAAGGAACAGGGTCCAAGGTGCTTGTTCCCCCTTGGTTCCTTCAAGCTCTAGTGCTGGTCATAGAGAACTGGGTTCACAAGACTGTTCCCCTGTATTCTTCGAACCTCATGCACTTCAACCTTTGTGTATGTTCGTCCCTTGTCAAGACCACTTTGAATCCAACCAATAACATACTCAATGCATAGTACATGAAGACTAATAATAGAAATACCAACTAAAGACATAGTCTTCATGTCTTGTAAGGATCCAAGCATCTTCATGAGCAATCATGCATCAAACGCTTCAACTTCTTCATTCCTTAAGTAAACCTGCCATCATAGTTAGTTCACACATAGATAAGGATACTATGTTTGTTATCATAAAAACCAGGAACCCAATAATTGGTATCAGAGCCTGGTTGCTCATTAAGAGGTTAACACCTTGAGTTTATTCCGCAAAAATGAGTGCACCTTGTGATATGAAAGAGGGACAAGCCATCCATCATCCACCCTACTTCAATGGAGATTTCTATGCATGGTGGAAGAGGAGAATAGAGATTTTCATCAAATCCGAAGACTATGACTTGTGGCATATCATCATCAACAGGGACTTTGTGATTGAGTACAAAGATAAAGATGGGAACATGGTCCTCAAGCCGCCAAGCAAATGGTCCAAAGCTGACACCAGCAAAATGGAGAAGAATGCAACAACCATCAAGTTGTTCCATTGTGCCCTTGGTCCAGAAGAATACAATCGTACTATGGGTTGGGATTGTGCCAAAGAAATCTGGAACGCTCTCAAAATTGCTCATACAGGTACAACTCAGGTAAAACAATTTCGAGTAGATTTATTGTTAAGACAATATGAGTTGTTTGCTATGCATAGTGAGGAAACAATAAAGACCATGTATACTCGTTTTACCAATATTATCAATGAGCTTAAATCCCTTGGAAAGCCTTTTAACAATGAAGAGCTTGTTAGGAAAATTTTGAGAAGTTTGCCAAATACAATTGTCTGGGCTCCCAAGGTCACTGTCATCCAAGAAGCTAAGAACTTAGAGACGTTGTCCATGGAGGAACTTATTGGTAATTTGATGACTCATGAATTACAAATAAGTTCACAACCTTGTGCTTCAAACAATGTATTCTCCTTCAAGGTAAATAATGACTATGATGATACTTTAGACCTTGGAGAGGAAGAGCTTATCCAACTTGTGAGAAAGTTACAAAAGTGGGTGAAATCTAGGTTTAAGAAAAGGAGGGAACAACCTCCTCTGAAATGGAAGGAACAACCTCCACTGACCTGTTCTCAAGTGCAACCCACTTTCACGACTAGGGAGAAGGAGTTGGTATATAGGATTGCTAATTTTTCCGGTGAAGAAGATGATGAACCAGAGTCAGAGCTTGCTGGTATCTCAATGATGGCAATGAAAGATTCAGAGACAGATTCTGAAGAAGCTGAGGTAAGTATTTTTAATATTCAAAATCAAGTTGCTTCATGGAATAAGGATAAATTTCTTAAAATATTTCTTTCTGTAATGGATGAGTATGAAATCCTAAGAACTGAAAATGAAAACATTTTAGATGCTTATTCTGATCTGCAAGATGATGTAAGTAGCCTAAGTGAAACGAAAGTTGAATATGAGAAAATAATTAAGGCCCTTAAAGTTGAAAACATGAATCTAAAGGAAACAGGGTCCAGTTTACAGGGAACAATGTCTAGTTTAGAGGGAACAGTGTCTAAACTGCAGAATGATTCTTCTTTACTTACTCTCGAACTTGAGTTGTTAAACAAATCTCCTGTGAATCTGTATCCTATTTGTGGTTGATGAAACCTGCAATGATGAGTTAAGATCAGAATGTGAAAGGCGTAGAATTCAATTGGAATCTGAACTCGAAAAGGTTAAGGACTTTAAAGAAAAGTTGAACAAGGTTGAGAGGGAACTGGGTCATCTTAACAAATGGACCGGTTCTTCTGATGCTTTGAAATGGCTTAATGACCACCATAATAGGAACAAGAGCTGTCTAGATAGAAGAAAAGAAAAGGATGACTGGACCCCTAGGACTAAGTATGTTGGTTTGAATCACGATAGACTTTGTTGGCATTTTGGTAATGGAGGTCACTATCGTTATGAATGTCTTGCTAGATCAAAGTCTTATGATAAGAACAATGATCAACATGTGAAACTTGTTTGGATGAGAAAAGATAGAGATTGCTCTACTTTTCCTAAGAGGGGACCCAATATTGTTTGGGTGCCCAAGAGCAAGACTTGATTTGTTTTGTAGGCTAGGTGAGAGGAGGCAACCTATGATCCAAGATAAGGGTTGCTTTCACTGCATGTAGATTTGAATAAGTCTTCTCACTAATGGCCGTGAGAATGGAATTGTGATAGGTGAGAATTGTGCATTGATAATATGGGGTAAGTCACCTTCACATTCCTTCAATTGATATTCTTGGTCAAAAGGTTAGCAAAATTCTTCATAATTGTGCTATAATGTGATTGTTGCTAACTATCATTGGAAAGTGGACTGGTACTGGAGACAGGGGGAACAAGGTCCTCAGATACAGACCGTGTTTCTCCAGTCTTATGGACAAAGAGAAGCAAAGCGCCAACATGAACAATCAAGAAGATGGAAGAGATCCTCATCGATTGGGCTAACAGGGGAAACAACATCTACTGCAGGACACCTTGTTCCTTCTGGACAGCTTGATGATCTCTTAGCCATCTTAATGTTGCTTCGAATGATATTGAGCATGAAAGAGGTAATGTTCTTGAGGTATGGTTTAGAATCATAAATCTTCACTGTGGAATACATGAATATATTGCTGATTTGTGCCATAAGTTTATAGAAATTTTGCTCAATTCCAAGAACCAAGCATGTTGATACTTGACACCATTTTGAGAGACTATGTGGCAAATTGACTTATTTGAATAAGTTTTTGCAAGACTGAGAATCATTTGGATGATATTGTTATGAAACCATTGAGTAGAGATTGCTTTGAGAAAGTTAGAGTAGAGCTAAGACATGATCAAATCACTTATGTGCATGTGTACATTATTTTCCCCAATGATTGGCTAGAAGAGTCGTTTCCATGATTGTTTTTGTATGATGTGAGATATGTGTACTTATAATGCTTGTATGTCTAACCCAACTAGCGTGTCGTAAAAGGCATAACTGCTTGACAGAGATTAAAAGGACTCGCTTTTATCTAATGATATGTCCCTTATTGTCCGAAACATAACTCACAGGAACAGACCATGGAGCAGTAGCAGACCTTATTCCTACACAGCCTTCCTAATAGCCTCAACCTTGATCTTACTTCCCTATCTCTCTCTTCTCTCAAGTTCTTGTTCGTAAATGAGAGGTTTCTGAATAAATCAAGCATCATTTCAGGGGGAACCAATGTTCAAGTTTTGGGATGAATAAGGGGGAACAAATGTTGTAGAGGATAATGGAGACTTTGGAGGATGCAGCACGTTGATATAATGGAGTTCACACTCAAAGGTAAATTGCTTCGTATGTTCGTCAATGAGAAAATGAGATGCATAGATCAATATATACATGGCTTGATAGTATATACTATTTTGTTACCGGTTGTTTTTGTAACATATGAGAAGTTAAAAAAAAAAAAAAAATGGAAAACCTCTCGTATGAAATTTTGGTTCTAATACTCTTGATACCGGTTGATTATTTTTGTTCATCAAGCCATGTCACATCTACTTACTATAGGTAGAAAGCACTTTTCATATGTGTTCAATGTTGATTTGTGCATCAAGTTCATGAACTACAAGAAGGAGGCAATCTCAAATACCTTTGAAGAAGTGGTGCATCTTTTGAGTCACTTTATGAGGATGGAGCTGGAGATGTTACTTTCACTTGGTAACAATATGGTATGAACGAAGAAGGGAATGTATGTTATGGGGGTTTGAGTTTGAGGGGGAACAAGAACATGAATCCTGTTCCCACAGGATAGCTCAAATGGCAGCAACAAAAGGTGTATCTTGGTTGCGTGGTTGGAGTAGGAGTATAAGAAGTTTGACGAGTTTAATGTGCAACTTGGATACTGAACCTTCCAGACTTACACAAGATGTGAAAGTAGAGAGAGAAAATCCAAGCTATCCGACATCAAAAGCTTCTTCATATGACCAATCACCAAGCCTTTTGCATATTCATTCATGGCCTGAACCCTGTTTCTAAACCTTGCTCCTTTCATAGACCTTTGCTTATTATTGGCTATCTATCTTCCGATTGACATTTGGTCTATAATCCATTGCTACTGTTTCTGATTTTCTTGTCTAACCCTTTGATAATGGAATGTTTCTTGTGGACTAGGTGTTGAGGATGGCCCATATCATTAGATTGTTAAGCTTGAGCTACTATACATCTTTGAATCTTCAAGTACTTAAACCCTGGTGGTGATGGGTGTGGCATATTTTATTGTGACTCTGTCTTTATGTCGTATATACAACTTTACATGCGTGGACTTTTTTATGATGCCAAAAGGGGGAAGTGATGTGTGCTTGCATTTAGGTTTGATATGATCATGAATGGTTTCTTTCTTATATTTCTCTTTTGAACCTATTCACTATGGATAGTTAGCATCTTGATAACTCTACTCATATATGGTTGTTGTTCTGAAATGGTTGATATTCTAGATTGATTCTCTACTGGTCTTGTGAATAAAATATTTTGCAAAAGATGCTTTATTCTGTCTCTCATTAATGGTCGTTGAGTGTTGATATACTTGAGCATTCTTGAAGAACTAGTGAACCTTGTTTCTACTGGTTGGTTCACAGTTTGGTAAGTGCATGAGTTAGCTTGTATTTCATTGTCATATTTTTTAGATAAGCACAATAGTTTGTCATCATCAAAAAGAGGGAAATTGTTGAGTTCCGATTTTAATGGATTGACAAACTATTCGACTTATCACATGTAAGCTAACAAAAGTGCAGGTTTGGTTTTGAATAAAGCTGTGAACCCTGTTCCTACTTACCCGTGGTTCTTCTGGTTGGTTCACAGCAACCGTAAGTCAAGGTAAGCCTGAGTTAGTTTTTGTGTAATACATTTGGTATCTAGCTCAGATAAGCACACTAGTTTGTCATCATCAAAAAGGGGGAATTTGTTGGGTTCCTGGTTTAGATGATAACAAACACAGTGTCCTTATCTATGTGTGAACTAACTATGATGGCAGGTTTACTTAAGGATTCAAGGAGCAGAAGCGTTTGATGCATGATTGCTCATGAAGATGCTTGGATCCGTACAAGACATGAAGACTATGTCTTTAGTTGGTATTTCTATTATTAGTCGTACTATGCATTGAGTATGTTATAGGTTGGATTCAAAGTGGTCTTGACAAGGGACGAACATACACAAAGGTTGAAGTGCATAAGGTTCAAAGAGTACAGGGGAACAGTCTTGTGAACCCTGTTCTCTATGACCAGCACTAGAGCTTGAGAAACCAAGGGGGAACAAGCACTTTGGACCCTGTTCCTTCTAGCTGCGTATCTGGACGAGTTTTGCATAATATCGTATTTATTATTTCCGTGAATATTTGTGTATTATCTTTCTAGATCTTCACACAAATATTCTTCTGGTGAAATATAAATTGTTTTGGAAATTTAGATATTGCAAAATCGATTTTACAGATTGGAAAAAGATTTCATTTTGGAAAAGAAATTATCTTTTACTTTATGTCCAAGATTTATTTATTATGGAAAGTATTATCTTATGGAATATCTCTATTATCTTTTAGAGTTTATATTCTGATAATATACTTTTATTAGCTGGCCTAAATCTTCTGTAAAATATGTTGGACGGATTTTCATCTATATTCATTAGGGCTTTATAAAGTAAAAGTGTTTTGCTTTATCTCAAACTCTAGGATATCTTTTTGGAGATATTATCTTTTGGAAAACGATTTTAACCTAGAAGGAAACTGAGCATTCACCTCCCCTATATAAGGTGGAGAATAGCTTCATTTTACTTCATGCCTTGAGAGAGTTTTGACGTGCAAAAGAGTTTTCAAATCATATTCAAAACATCCAAGTCGTCCATACAAATATAGTCCAGCATTACACTGAGAACAACCTTTGGACCATGTTCCCTGTCAGATCCATTTGAGTCTTTCCTTTGCGTACTCATTGCATAATAGGTTTTCATTGTAGTCTTATTTGCTTATTAAAGAAGCGAGTTGTAAGGCAGTCCTTATACTCAAATAGATCTGTAATTACTCTAGCTTAGTAACGAGCGTAGAGTTTTCCTTCAAGTTAGTGTGTGACTTGGAAGGATTGGCAACACATTAGTAACGGTATGTGGTGTGTTAGGGTACTGTGTTGTATCCTGTTGTGGGTCTAGTAATAAGAGAAGTAGTGTGACAAAATCCCAAGTAACTGGGTCGTGGTTTTTACTCCTATTGAGCCTAGGAGGTTTTCCAAGTGAAAAAAGCCTTGTGTTATTTACTTTTAGTCTTTTGTATCGTGCTTAATCTGCTGCATAGGAACAACGTCCACAACGTTGTTCTCACCATTGTTCTTAAGCCTCAAAAGTCTGTTTTATTGCGAAAAGTAGGCGTCACTCTATTCACCCCCCCTCTAGAGTTCCTTAGTGCACCCTTGAAGGGTGCACTAAGGAACTCTAGGGGGGGTTTGAGTAGAGTGACGCCAATTTCTCGCAATAAAACAGACTTTTGAGACTTAAGAACAATGGTGAGAACAACGTTGTGGACGTTGTTCCTATGCAGTGGACAGAATACAAAACTAATGACTGAAAGTAAATAACACAAGGCTTTTTTCACGTGGAAAACCTCCTAGGCCCAATAGGAGTAAAATCCACGACCCAGGTACTTGGGATTTTGTCACACACTTCTCTTATTACTAGAGCCAGAACAGGATACAGCACAGTACCCTAACACACCACACACCGTCACTAATGTGTTGCCAATCATTCCAAGTCACACACTGACCTGAAGGAAAACTCTACGCTCGTTACTAAGCTAGAGTAATTACAGATCTCTTTGACTATAATGACTGCCTTACAAATCGCGTCTTTAATAATCACATAAGACTACAATGAAAACCTATTATGCAATGAATACGCAAAGGAAAGACTCAAACGGATCTGACAGGGAACATGGTCCAAAGGTTGTTCTCAGTGTAATGCTGGACTATATTTGTATGGACGACTTGGATGTTTTGAATATGATTTGAAAACTCTTTTGCACGTCAAAACTCTCTCAAGGCATGAAGTAAAATGAAGCTATTCTCCACCTTATATAGGGGAGGTGAATGCTCAGTTTCCTTCTAGGTTAAAATCGTTTTCCAAAAGATAATATCTCCAAAAAGATATCCTAGAGTTTGAGATAAAGCAAAACACTTTTACTTTATAAAACCCTAATGAATCTAGATGGAAATTCGTCCAACATGTTTTACAGAAGATTTAGGCCAGCTAATATAGGTATATTATCAGAATATAAACTCTAAAAGATAATAGAGATATTCCATAAGATAATACTTTCCATAATAAATAAACCTTGGACATAAAGTAAAAGATAATTTCTTTTCCAAAATAAAATCTTTCCAATCTGTAAAATCGATTTTGCAATATCTAAATTTCCAAAACAATTTATATTTCACCAGAAGAATATTTGTGTGAAGATCTAGAAAGATAATACACAAATATTCACGAAAATAATAAATACGATATTATGCAAAACTCGTCCAGATACGCAGCTAGAAGGAACAAGGTCCAAAGTGCTTGTTTTCCCTTGGTTCCTTCAAGCTCTAGTGCTGGTCATAGAGAACAGGGTTCACAAGACTGTTCCCCTGTACTCTTTGAACCTTATGCACTTCAACCTTTGTGTATGTTCGTCTCTTGTCAAGACCACTTTGAATCCAACCTATAACATACTCAATGCATAGTACATGAAAACTAATAATAGAAATACCAACTAAAGACATAGTCTTCATGTCTTGTAAGGATCCAAGCATCTTCATGAGCAATCATGCATCAAACACTTCAACTTCTTGAATCCTTAAGTAAAACTGCCATCATAGTTAGTTCACACATAGATAAGGACACTATGTTTGTTATCATCAAAACCAGGAACCCAACAAATTTCCCCTTTTTAATGATGACAAACTAGTGTGCTTATCTGAGCTAGATACCAAATGTATTACACAAAAACTAACTCAGGCTTACCTTGACTTACCAGTGCTATGAACTAACCAGAAGAACCACGGGTAAGTAGCAACAGGGTTCACAGCTTCATTCAAAACCAAATTTGCACTTTTGTTAGCTTACATGTGATAAGTCCAATAGTTTGTCAATCTATTAAAGCGGAACTCAACAAATTCCCCCTATTTGATATGACAAACTATTGTGCTTATCTCAACAATATAACAATGAAATACAAGCTAACTCATGCACTTACCAAATCGTGAACCAACCAGTAGAAACAAGGTTCACTAGTTCTTCAAGAATACTCAAGTATATCAATACTCAACGACCATTAATGAGAGACAGAATAAAATATCTTTTGCAAAACATTTTATTCACAAGACCAGTAGAGGAATCAATCTAGAATATCAACCATTTCAGAACAACAACCATATATGAGTAGAGTTATCAAGATGCTACCTATCCATAGTGAATAGGTTCAAAAGAGAAAGAAAGAAACTATTCATGATCATATCAAACCTAAGTGCAAGCACACATCACTTTCCCCTTTTGGCATCATCAAAAAGTCCACACATGTAAAGTTGTATATACGACACAAAGACAGAGTCACAAATCAATATGTCACACCCATCACCACCAGGGTTTAAGTACTTGAAGATTCAAAGATGTATAGTAGCTCAAGCTTAACAATCTAATGATATGGGTCATCCTCAACACCTAGTTCACAAGAAACATTCCATTATCAAAGGGTTAGACAAGAAAATCAGAAACAGTAGCAATGGATTATAGACCAAATGTCAATCGGAAGATATATAGCCAATAATAAGCGAAGGTCTATGAAGGGAGCAAGGTTTAGAAACAGGGTTCAGGCCATGAATGAATATGCAAAAAGCTTGGTGATTGGTCATATGAAGAAGCTTTTGATGTCGGATAGCTTGGATTTTCTCTCTCTACTTTCATATCTTGTGTAAGTCTGGAAGGTTCAGTATCCAAGTTGCACATTAAACTCGTCAAACTTCTTATACTCCTACTCCAACCACACAATCAAGATACACCTTTTGTTGCTGCCATTTGAGCTATTCTGTGGGAACAAGATTCATGTTTTTGTTCCCCCTCAAAATCAAATCGCCATAACATACATTCCCTTCTTCGTTCCATACCATATTGTTACCAAGTGAAAGTAACATCTCCAACTCCATCCCCATACAGTGACTCAAAAGATGCACCACTCTTCAAAGGTGTTTTGAGATTGCCTTCTTCTTGTAGTTCATGAACATGATGCAAAAATCAACATTGAGCACATATGGAAAGTGCTTTCTACCTATAGTAAGTAGATGTAACATGGCTTGATGAACAAAAATATCAACTGGTATCAAGAGTATCAAAACCAAAATTTCATACGAGAGGTTTTTCCTTTTCCTCTTTTTTTTTTTTTTTTTGTTTGCTTTTTTTTTTTTTTTTTGTTTGTTTGTTTTTAACCTCTCATATGTTACAAAAACAACCGGTAACAAAACAGTACATACTAGCAAGCCATGTATATATTGATCTATGTATCTCATTCTCTCATTGACGAACATATATATGAAGCAATTTACCTTAGAGTGTGAACTCCATGATATCAATGTGTTGCATCCTCTAAAGCCTCCATTATCCTCCACAACATTTGTTCCCCCTCATTCATCCCAAAACTTGAACATTGGTTCCCCCTCAAATGATGCTTGATTTATTCAGGAACCTCCCATTTATGACAAGAACTTGAGAGAAGAGAGAGATAGGGAAGTAAGATCAAGGTTTGAGTCTATGTGGTGAAGGGAGGTGGTTCCGGGTGGTTCTGAGAAGAGGGTGGGTGTTGAGTTCCGGTTTTAATGGATTAACAAACTATTGAACTTATCACATGTAAGCTAACAAAAGTGCAGGTTTGGTTTTAAATAAAGCTGTGAGCCCTGTTCCTACTTACCCGTGGTTCTTCTGGTTGGTTCACAGCAACCGTAAGTCAAGGTAAGCCTGAGTTAGTTTTTGTGTAATACATTTTGTATCTAGCTCAGATAAGCACACTAGTTTGTCATCATCAAAAAGGGGGAATTTGTTGGGTTCCTGGTTTTGATGATAACAAACACAGTGTCCTTATCTATGTGTGAACTAACTATGATGGCAGGTTTACTTAAGGATTCAAGAAGTTGAAGCGTTTGATGCATGATTGCTCATGAAGATGCTTGGATTCGTACAAGACATGAAGACTATGTCTTTAGTTGGTATTTCTATTATTAGTCTTCATGTACTATGCATTGAGTATGTTATAGGTTGGATTCAAAGTGGTCTTGACAAGGGACGAACATACACAAAGGTTGAAGTGCATAAGGTTCAAAGAGTACAGGGGAACAGTCTTGTGAACCCTGTTCTCTATGACCAGCACTAGAGCTTGAAGGAACCAAGGGGGAACAAGCGCTTTGGACCCTGTTCCTTCTAGCTGCGTATCTGGACGAGTTTTGCATAATATCGTATTTATTATTTCCGTGAATATTTGTGTATTATCTTTCTAGATCTTCACACAAATATTCTTCTGGTGAATTATAAATTGTTTTGGAAATTTAGATATTGCAAAATCGATTTTACAGATTGGAAAAAGATTTTATTTTGGAAAAGAAATTATCTTTTACTTTATGTCCAAGGTTTATTTATTATGGAAAGTATTATCTTATGGAATATCTCTGTTATCTTTTAGAGTTTATATTCTGATAATATACTTTTATTAGCTGGCCTAAATCTTCTGTAAAATATGTTGGACGGATTTCTATCTATATTCATTAGGGCTTTATAAAGTAAAAGTGTTTTGCTTTATCTCAAACTCTAGGATATCTGTTTGGAGATATTATCTTTTGGAAAACGATTTTAACCTAGAAGGAAACTGAGCCTTCACCTCCCCTATATACGGTGGAGAATAGCTTCAGTTTACTTTATGCCTTGAGAGAGTTTTGACGTGCAAAAGAGTTTTCAAATCATATTCAAAACATCCAAGTCGTCCATACAAATACAGTCCAGCATTACACTGAGAACAACCTTTGGACCCTGTTCCCTGTCAGATCTGTTTGAGTCTTCCTTTGCGTACTCATTGCATAATAGGTTTTCATTGTAGTCTTATTTGCTTATTAAAGAAGCGAGTTGTAAGATAGTCATTATACTCAAAGAGATCTGTAATTACTCTACCTTAGTAACGAGCGTAGAGTTTTCCTTCAGGTCAGTGTGTGACTTGGAAGGATTGGAAACACATTAGTGACGGTGTGTGGTGTGTTAGGGTACTGTGCTGTATTCTGTTGTGGCTCTAGTAATAAGAGAAGTAGTGTGAAAAATCCCAAGTAAGCGGGTCGTGATTTTTACTTGCTATTGAGCCTAGGAGGTTTTCCACGAGAAAAAAGCCTTGTGTTAAGTAAGTTTAGTCTTTTGTATTGTGCTTAATTTGCTGCATAGGAACAACGTCCACAACGTTGTTCTCACCATTGTTCTTAAGCCTCAAAAGTCTTTTTTATTGCGAAAATTATCACTCTATTCACCCCCCCTCTAGAGTTCCTTAGTGCACCCTTAAATACTTTGTTGGGTTCCTGGTTTTGATGATAACAAACACAGTGTCCTTATCTATGTGTGAACTAACTATGATGGCAGGTTTACTTAAGGATTCAAGAAGTTGAAGCGTTTGATGCATGATTGCTCATGAAGATGCTTGGATCCGTACAAGACATGAAGACTATGTCTTTAGTTGGTATTTCTATTATTAGTCTTCATGTACTATGCATTGAGTATGTTATAGGTTGGATTCAAAGTGGTCTTGACAAGGGACGAACATACACAAAGGTTGATGTGCATAAGGTTCAAAGAGTACAGGGAAACAGTCTTGTGAACCCTTTTCTCTATGACCAACACTAGAGCTTGAAGGAACCAAGGGGGAACAAGCGCTTTGAACCCTGTTTCTTCTAGCTGCGTATCTGGACGAGTTTTGCATAATATCGTATTTATTATTTCCGTCAATATTTATGTATTATCTTTCTAGATCTTCACACAAATATTCTTCTGGTGAAATATAAATTGTTTTGGAAATTTAGATATTGCAAAATCGATTTTACAAATTGGAAAATGATTTTATTTTGGAATAGAAATTATCTTTTACTTTATGTCCAAGGTTTATTTATTATGGAAAGTATTATCTTATGGAATATCTCTATTATCTTTTAGAGTTTATATTCTGATAATATACCTTTATTAGCTAGCCTAAATCTTCTGTAAAATATGTTGGACTGACTTTCATCTATATTCATTAGGGCTTTATAAAGTAAACGTGTTTTGCTTTATCTCAAACTCTAGGATATCTTTTTTAAGATATTATCTTTTGGAAAACGATTTTAACCTAGAAGGAAACTCAGCCTTCACCTCCCCTATATAAGGTGGAGAATAACTTCAGTTTACTTTATGCCTTGAGAGAGTTTTGACGTGCGAAAGAGTTCAAATCATATTGAAAACATCCAATTCGTCCATACAAATACAGTCCAACATTACACTGAGAACAACCTTTGGACCATGTTCCCTGTCAGATCCGTTTGAGTCTTTTCTTTGCGTACTCATTGCATAATAGGTTTTCATTGTAGTCCTATTTGCTTATTAAAGAAGCGAGTTGTAAGGCAGTCATTATACTCAAAGAGATCTGTAATTACTCTAGCTTAGTAGCGAGCGTAGAGTTTTCCTTCAGGTCAGTGTGTGACTTGGAAGGATTGGCAACACATTAGTGACGGTGTGTGGTGTGTTAGGGTACTGTGCTGTATTCTGTTGTGGCTCTAGTAATAAGAGAAGTAGTGTGACAAAATCCCAAGTAACTGGGTCGTGATTTTTACTCCTGTTGAGCCTAGGAGGTTTTCCACGTGAAAAAAGCCTTGTGTTATTTACTTTTAGTCTTTTGTATTGTGCTTAATCTGCTGCATAGGAGCAACGTCCACAACGTTGTTCTCACCATTGTTCTTAAGCCTCAAAAGTCTGTTTTATTGCGAAAAGTAGGCGTCACTCTAGTCACCCCCCTCTAGAGTTCCTTAGTGCACCCTTAAATTGGTATCAGAGCCTGGTTGCTCATTAAGAGGTTAACACCTTGAGTTTATTCTGCAAAAATGAGTGCACCTTGTGATATGAAAGTGGGACAAGCCATCCATCATCCACCCTACTTCAATGGAGATTTCTATGCATGGTGGAAGAGGAGAATGGAGATTTTCATCAAATCTGAAGACTATGACTTGTGGCATGTCATCATCAACGGGGACTTTGTGATTGAGTACAAAGATAAAGATGGGAACATGGTCCTCAAGACACCAAGCAAATGGTCCAAAGCTGACACCAGCAAAATGGAGAAGAATGCAACAGCCATCAAGCTGTTCCATTGTGCCCTTGGTCCAGAAGAATACAATCCTATTATGGGTTGTGATTGTGCCAAAGAAATCTGGAACGCTCTCAAAATTGCTCATGAAGGTACAACTCAGGTAAAACAATTTCGAGTAGATTTATTGTTAAGACAATATGAGTTGTTTGCTATGCATAGTGATGAAACAATAAAGACCATGTATACTCGTTTTACCAATATTATCAATGAGCTTAAATCCCTTGGCAAGTCTTTTAGCAATGAAGAGCTTGTTAGGAAAATTTTGAGAAGTTTGCCAAATACAATTGTCTGGGCTCCCAAGGTCACTGCCATCCAAGAAGCTAAGAACTTAGAGACGTTGTCCATGGAGGAACTTATTGGTAATTTGATGACTCATGAATTACAAATAAGTTCACAACCTTGCGCTTCAAACAATGTATTCTCCTTCAAGGTAAATAATGACGATGATGATACTTTAGACCTTGGAGAGGAAGAGCTTATCCAACTTGTGAGAAAGTTACAAAAGTGGGTGAAATCTAGGTTTAAGAAAAGGAAGGAACAACCTCCTCTGAAACGGAAGGAACAACCTCCACTGACCTGTTCTCAAGTGCAACCCACTTTCACGACTAGGGAGAAGGAGTTGGTATATAGGATTGCTAATTTCTCCGGTGAAGAAGATGATGAACCAGAGTTAGAGCTTACTGGTATCTCAATGATGGCAATGAAAGATACAGAGACAGATTCTGAAGAAGCTGAGGTAAGTATTTTTAATATTCAAAATCAAGTTGCTTCATGGAATAAGGATAAATTTCTTAAAATATTTCTTTCTGTATTGGATGAGTATGAAATTCTAAGAACTGAAAATGAAAATATTTTAGATGCTTATTCTGATCTGCAAGATGATGTAAGTGGCCTAACTGAAACGAAAGTTGAATATGAGAAAATGATTAAGGCCCTTAAAGTTGAAAACATGAATCTAAAGGAAACAGGGTCCAGTTTACAGGGAACAATGTCTAGTTTAGAGGGAACAGTGTCTAAACTGCAGAATGATTCTTCTTTACTTACTCTCGAACTTTAGTTGTTAAAGAAATCTCTTGTGAATCTTGATCCTATTTATGTGGTTGATGAAACCTGCAATGATGAGTTAAGATCATAATGTGAAAGGCTTAGAATTCAATTGGAATCTGAACTCGAAAAGGTTAAGGACTTTAAAGAAAAGTTGAACAAGGTTGAAAGGGAACTGGGTCATCTTAACAAATGGACCGTATCCTCTGATGCTTTGAAATGGCTTAATGACCACCATAATAGGAGCAAGAGCTGTCTAGATAGAAGAAAAGAAAAGGATGACTGGACCTCTAGGACTAAGTATGTTGGTTTGAATCACAATAGACTTTGTTGGCATTGTGGTAATGGAGGTCACTATCGTTATGAATGTCTTGCTAGATCAAAGTCTTATGATAAGAACAATCAACATGTGAAACTTGTTTGGAGGAGAAAAGATAGAGATTGCTCTACCTTTTCTAAGAAGGGACCCAATATTGTTTGGGTGCCCAAGGGGAAGACTTGATTTGTTTTGCAGGCTAGGTGAGAGGAGGCAACCTATGATCCAAGATAAGGGTTGCTTGCACTACTTGTAGATTTGAATAAATCTTCTCACTAATGGCCGTGAGAATGTAATTGTGATAGGTGAGAATTGTGCATTGATAATATGGGGTAAGTCACCTTCACATTCCTTCAATTGATATTCTTGGTCAAAAGGTTAGCAAAATTCTTCATAATTGTGCTATAACGTGATTGTTGCTAACTATCATTGGAAAGTGGACTGGTACTGGAGACAGGGGGACCAAGGTCCTCATATACAGACCGTGTTTCTCCAGTCTTATGGACAAAGAAAAGCAAAGCGTCAGCATGAACAATCAAGAAGATGGAAGAGATACTCATGGATTGGGCTAACAGGGGGAACAACATCTACTGCAAGAGACCTTGTTCCTTCTGCACAGCTTGATGATCTCTTAGCCATCTTAATGTTGCTTCGAATGAGATTGAGCATGAAAGAGGTAATGTTCTTGAGGTATGGTTCATAATCATAAATCTTCATTGTGGAATACAATATATTGCTGATTTGTGCCATAAGCTTATAGAAAGTTTGCTCAATTCCAAGAACCAAGCATGTTGATACTTGACACCATTGTGAGAGACTATGTGGCAAATTGACTTATTTGAATAAGTTTTTGCAAGACTGAGAATCATTTGGATGATATTGTTATGAAACCATTGAATAGAAATTTCTTTGAGGAGGTTAGAGTAGAGCTAGACATGATCAAAATCACTTATGTGCATGTGTACATTATTTTCCCCAATGATTGGCTAGAAGAGTCGTTTCCATGATTGTGTTTGTATGATGTGAGATATGTGTACATATAATGCTTGTATGTCTAACCCAACTAGCGTGCCGTGAAAGGGATAACTGGTTGACAGAGATTAAAAGGAATCGCTTTTGTCTAATGATATGTCCCTTATTGTCCGAAACATAAGTCACAGGAACAGACCATGGAGCAGTAGTAGACTTTGTTCCTACACAGCCTTTCTAATAGCCTCAACCTTGATCTTACTTCCCTATCTCTCTCTTCTCTAAAGTTCTTGTTTGTAAGTAGAAGGTTTCTGAATAAATCAAGCATCATTTGAGGGGGAACCAATGTTCAAGTTTTGGGATGAATAAGGGGGAACAAATGTTTTAGAGGATAATGGAGACTTTGGAGTTTGCAACACGTTGATATAATGGAGTTCACACTCAAAGGTAAATTGCTTCATATGTTCGTCAATGAGAAAATGAGATGCATAGATCAATATACACATGGCTTGATAGTATATACTGTTTTGTTACCGGTTGTTTTTGTAACATATGGGAGGTTAAAAAAATAAAAATAAAAAAATGGAAAACCTCTCGTATGAAATTTTGGTTCTAATTCTCTTGATACCGGTTGATAATTTTTGTTCATCAAGCCATGTCACATCTACTTACTATAGGTAGAAAGCACTTTTCATATGTGTTCAATGTTGAGTTTTGCATCAAGTTCATGAACTACAAGAAGGAGGCAATCTCAAATACCTTTGAAGAAGTGGTGCATCTTTTGAGTCACTTTATGAGGATGGAGCTGGAGATGTTACTTTCACTTGGTAACAATATGGTATGGAACGAAGAAGGGAATGATGTTATGGGGGGTTTGAGTTTGAGGGGGAACAAGAACATGAATCCTGTTCCCACAGGATAGCTCAATGGCAGCAACAAAAGGTGTATCTTGGTTGCGTGGTTGGAGTAGGAGTATAAGAAGTTTGACGAGTTTAATGTGCAACTTGGATACTGAACCTTCCAGACTTACACAAGATGTGAAAGTAGAGAGAGAAAATCCAAGCTATCCGACATCAAAAGCTTCTTCATATGACCAATCACCAAGCCTTTTGCATATTCATTCATGGCCTAAACCCTGTTTCTAAACCTTGCTCCCTTCATAGACTTTTGCTTATTATTGGCTATCTATCTTCCGATTGACATTTGGTCTATAATCCATTGCTACTGTTTCTGATTTTCTTGTCTAACCCTTTGATAATGGAATGTTTCTTGTGGACTAGGTGTTGAGGATGACCCATATCACTAGATTGTTAAGCTTAAGTTACTATACATCTTTGAAACTTTAAGTACTTAAACCCTGGTGTGATGGGTGTGGCATATTTATTTGTGACTCTGTCTTTGTGTTGTATATATAACTTTATATGCGTGGACTTTTTGATGATGCCAAAAGGGGGAAGTGATGTGTGCTTGCATTTAGGTTTGATATGATCATGAATGGTTTCTTTCTTATATTTCTCTTTTGAACCTATTCACTATGGATAGGTAGCATCTTGATAACTCTACTCATATATGGTTGTTGTTCTGAAATGGTTGATATTCTAGATTGATTCTCTACTGGTCTTGTGAATAAATATTTTGCAAAAAGATGTTTTATTCTGTCTCTCATTAATGGTCGTTGAGTGTTGATATACTTGAGCATTCTTGAAGAACTAGTGAACCTTGTTTCTACTGGTTGGTTCACAGTTTGGTAAGTGCATGAGTTAGCTTGTATCTCATTGTCATATTTTTTAGATAAGCACAATAGTTTGTCATCATCAAAATGGAGAAAATTGTTGAGTTCCTCATTGTTCCTATGAGGATGCACTAATTGTTGAGTTCCTCATTGCTACTCCTCATTGTGGAGTTCTGATTTTAATGGATTGACAAACTATTGGACTTATCACATGCATGCTAACAAAAGTGCAGGTTTGGTTTTGAATAAAGCTGTGAACCCTGTTCCTACTTACCCGTGGTTCTTCTGGTTGGTTCACAGCAACGGTAAGTCAAGGTAAGCCTGAGTTAGTTTTTGTGTAATACATTTGGTATCTAGCTCAGATAAGCACACTAGTTTGTCATCATCAAAAAGGGGGAATACAGTCCAGCATTACACTGAGAACAACCTTTGGACCTTGTTCCCTGTCAGATCCGTTTGAGTCTTTCCTTTGCGAACTCATGCATTGTAGTCTTATTTGCTTATTAAAGAAGCGAGTTGTAAGGCAGTCATTATACTCAAAGATATCTGTAATTACTCTAGCTTAGTAACGAGCGTAGAGTTTTCCTTCAGGTCAGTGTGTGACTTGGAAGGATTGGCAACACATTAGTGACGGTGTGTGGCGTGTTAGGGTACTGTGCTATATCCTGTTGTGGCTCTAGTAATAAGAGAAGTAGTGTGACAAAATTCCAAGTAACTGGGTCATGGTTTTTACTCCTATTGAGCTTAGGAGGTTTTCCACGTGAAAAAAGTCTTGTGTTATTTACTTTTAGTCTTTTGTATTGTGCTTAATCTGCTGCATAGGAACAACGTCCACAACGTTGTTCTCACCATTGTTCTTAAGCCTCAAAAGTCTGTTTTATTGCGAAAAGTAGGCGTCACTCTATTCACCCCCCTCTAGAGTTCCTTAGTGCACCCTTCAGATGGGCTGAGGTTGTGGAAAACTTAAGAGAGGATATTCTGATTTTATCAAAACCCTTTTCACAAAAAACCTCTCTTCACTTTGCTCTTAAATTGCCCTCACATATCCAAAGTAAAGAAAGCCCAGAAACTGTTCCTCAATCAGTTCTTACTCTCATAAGTCTCAACACTTAGGAAATATTGTAACCTTACTTGCTTAGTCTAGAAGCACCAAAAAGGTTGTGTTAGTTTACCCTTTCGAGAGAATTTGTAAGCTAGAGATAGCTTGTGTATTTGCTCAAAGCCAAGTGTTGGCTTGTGAGTCTTGACAACTTGTAGGGAAGTTGTAGATTTGCTCATAGCGCGTTGTTGGTGTGAGTCTTGGCAACTTGTACGGGAAGTTGTAGATCTTGGCAACTTGGAGAAAAGTTGCACCTGCCCTTGTGTGGTAGGTAGAACTTGGCAACTAAGGGTAGTTGTGGTTGTAGCAAGTTAGGAATGGGCTTGTACAACGTTGGCTCGGAATACAACAAGGTGTTGTGAAATCATACTAGAGAGAGTAGGTCGTGGTTTTACTCCCAGTTGAGCCCTGGGTGGTTTCCACGTTAAAAACGTCTTGTGTCATTTACGCTTTAATATTATCTTGCTTTCGCACTTCAACAGAAGGAACAACCATAGGACCTCAGTTCTTTTGGTTGGTCCTTTACTTCATTAAGCGAAGATTAGACGAAAATTAGTGACACAATTCAACCCCTCTTCTTGTGTCTTAGGGTCGTGCATTCTAACAGTATTTGGCCCATCTTTTTAAACTATTTCTAGACCCAAGAAACAAAAACTTGGTGAAACATTGATTTTCAGAACATGGTTTTAATTCTTTAGAATTTGAAAACAATTTCTAAGCCAATAAGAAAAGAAGCTACAAATTGGGGTGTAACTGAGACGAGTTCGAGTCAGGCAGGCTCAAAGCTGGACTCAGTTTGGTTTGACTCGTCTTAAATCTCGCCTAGCCAGAAAGCTAAGGCTAGGGCTCAACGCAACACAAATTCAAACTCGCCAGTACAAACTTTATGAATGTATAAATTTAAAACAGTTGTTATTGAATTCGACTATACGTGATAATTTGCACGTTATAAAATGAGAAAATCTAAAATTGAAATAATGTTTTATAAATATTTAACGATCTTTTTTTGAATGGGGGGAGAGAATCAAATTATCCGAACCGAGTTATGATAAATTTGAACTCAACTCGATTTGACTCAACTCAAACTCGATCCTTTGGCAAAACAATGTTTGGTTGATGGTTTGAATTTAAGTGATGTAATTATTGCTAATTCACCTCCTATTTTTTGTGAAAAACTGTATGAGGAGGACCTCATTGGGAAGACTTATGAACGATTATGTAAATCTCTAATTACGTAATTTATGGAAGCTATTTCTTACTGACCAAAAAATAAAATAAAATTTAAACTCGATCTGATATGAGGCTCACCGAATCGGCTCGATTTAGTTACAGTCATACAGAGCTTTTCCATCCATTTCTCGGGCGAACGAGCTTCTTTTTAAGTGAGGACATTTTCAATTCCCTCCATGTCCCTTAAAATTTTCACTCTCGGTTGTCACTCTCTCCTTCCTTTCCTTTCCTTTCCCATTCGCTCCATCAAAGCAACCATGACAGATTAGGGGTTTTGGCCGTTTTGCTCATCAATTTCAAATCCAAAAGCTGAAACATCATCCCACTTCTCTCAATCATCAACACCAGATTTGGGTTGGTGCTCTTGAAGTTAATGACATAATTTTGCTGAAAGATTAGAGTTTTTTCTCTTCACATTTCAACTCAAGAAGCTCGAATTTGCTAAAAACAAACTGGTTTGTGCTCTATCTTGTGGGTTTGTTTCAGGCCTATAAGTAAAATAGTAGCCTGGTTAGTTAAAAGTAGCGTTTTTGGGTTTAACTTATGTGAGAAATTTGGTTTATTGATGTCACCTACCATGTGTTTGATTAAATGCCTGATTGAAAATTTTGATTGATTGGGTCTCCTAATGCGTGCCTCCTTAATTGAATTATATTGCTGTATTTTTGAACTCAATGAAAAAAGTTAGGTTATTAGGTTGTGTGCCATTATACAAGGAATAAAAATGAAAAAACCTACCTGGGTTTATTGATTCATGCCAACTTCACCACCTCTAGTTCAATCCTGTTGCAATTGGGTTCTATTAAAGTAGATAAAAGTTCGGATGTGATTTGCTTGCTTAGCTTGTTGGTAATTGTTAAAAACTTCTTTTTTTTGAGTGGTTAAAGTTTATCCTTTGTTATGTTATTAGGTGGTGATCTTTTGAGATTGGGTTCAATTATTATTTCCACTTCCACCTTTTCTGGGAAGAAGTTTTTTTTTTTCTTTTCGATAAGCGGGAAGACGTTACTTTTAGTGTGGGTTCGGATGCTTGAGTACAATTTACAGTGTTGGTTCGGATGCTTGAGTACAATTTATGCCATAGGATTTGAAATGAAAGAAAGAGATCTGATCATCAAAGTATTTTGCATCCCTTTTTTTTATATTTAATGTTCCTATACCAAGTTTTTCAACGTTTATCTTGCGGTACAACTCAATGGTCTGTAGCTGTTGACATATATATCAATGCCCAGATGGTACAAATAGCTCTGGCCTCTGATTCCATCTTCTCATTTGGGAAAGACATGAACAAAGATGTTTAGATTCTAACTAGCAATGGTGCTTACACCTTACAGAGTTGTTGGTCCAAGTCATTGCAATGGTGCTTACATAGTAGTTAGTCCACTAATGACTGCTGTTGGATTTTCCAAGTTTTAACCTTGCCTAGTTGCCTGTGTGACTGTCAATAATAGTTGTGTTATATCTATCATTTTGCCCTTAATAACCGTCTGATTTGTTTCATTTTCTCTTAAGTAATACCTGTGTCCATTATAGTTTGCTATTTCTCAGTGGCGTTCTAAATCTGAAGCAGAGAAATGGGCCGCCCGAACAGCGACAGTGAGGAGGACGAAACCCTCTATTACCGGTACTCCACCCCATCATCGACAGCCACCACATCTTCCCAATCCTCCATCACCACCAATGGTAACCGAAAGCAAAGCCATGGAAGTGGCGGGTTGGCCCCATCAAAGTCCACCGTATATGTTAGTAACCTCGACTATAACCTAACCAATTCAGATCTTTTCACTCTCTTCTCAACGTTTGGGAAAGTGGCAAAAGTCACCGTCCTTAAAGACCGCATCACCCGCCATAGCCGTGGCGTAGCCTTCATCCTTTTCGTCTCACGTGAGGACGCCGTATCCGCCACACTTCAGATGAACGGTAAACTCCTCAACGGGCGTACCCTCACTGCCTCGATCGCTGCAGACAACGGCCGCACCCCGGAATTCATACGGCGGCGGGTGTATAAAGACAAGTCCCGGTGTTATGAGTGTGGGGAGGAAGGGCATTTGAGCTACGAGTGCCCAAAGAACCAGCTCGGGGCGAGGGAGAGGCCTGTCCAGAAGAAGGGTAGGAGAGAGAAAGAGCAGCAGGGAAAGGTGGTGGTGGATGATAATGGCGAGGATGAGGAAGAGAGAGAATTCAATGGTGGGAATGTAGCGTTTGATGATGATAATTGGGCGTCTGTGGTTGATAATGAGGCTGATGAGAGGTTGTTGATGGGACAGAAAGAGGAGGAAGAGAAAAGGAAAGGGAAGAAGGTGAAAAGGGCAAGTTATTTTAGTGATGAGAGTGATGAGGAGGATTGATTGACTTCCAGAAATGATGTTCTTAAAAAGGTACATATATGTATAAATGTTGTTGTGACTTTTGGAATTTGTTGTTGTGCCTTTTCTGTTAGTCCATCGGCTTATTTCAATGGAAAATATAACTTTGTACCCCTTTGTGTTTAAGCTAGCTAAACAACTGTGAGATCAAATACTGTTGTTGCTGTTGATCTCTATTGGGAATCTAAGTTGTTTGTGTCTGAGCTAGCTAAACAACTGTGAGATCAAATACAGTTTGTGTGTATAGGGGGTTCCGGTACGTACAATTGTGAGAGTTATAATCTACTAATCTAGTTGGTTCTAATTAGGAAAATGTGCTGCTGTTGCCTGTTGTTTTTGTGTACTGTAACATGTCTAGTTTAGAGGAAGTGTGCTTGATAATGAAGTTCACGACTCACGACCCTTACCCATGGCAATGCAGGTAGTTAAATGGATAATATTACCCCTAGGCTCGTATTTTCGTTACCATCAAGGGAGAAATGAACAGTGATAAATGTATGGAGAAGAATAACATAGTTGCTCGTAGAGATGTATTACCTTCGTCTCTTGAGACTTGACAGAGCATTTTTCATGTGAGACAAACATATGTATCATATATATGACATTTAACATCGATGTATCACCACAAAGTAAAACAAAGAGCAGCTACCACCTTAGCATGTGGTACGTAGATGAATAAACAACTATGTTGGTCCAGTTTCTGGAATTTGAGAACATGTGGTGCTACTGCCTGACCCCTTTGAGTAGTGCTGTGTTGGCAAAAGCTGACGCGGCATGAGACTAACATGAAATAAGTAGATTGTGGTTAAGATTTTCTTTGTTGTTTAATTAATTAGGTTGACATGTATATGTTGTTAAATTAAGCAAAGCTTGGATATCCCTCTTATCTAAACAAAAGTTGGTGCATGCTGAAAAATTCAACACGAAACTGAGCTACTTGAACCCATTTAATGAAACATGTCATATTCTCTTGGGATGTAATTGGACTATTTTGGGGGTGTTTGGATGGTTCTTAGAAGTTAATCATGTATTAATGTTTAGGCCGAGAATTTTTCGACCTGCTTAAGTTGGATAGAGTACAAACATGGCCCAATCTGATCCATTTGCCACCACTGCTTTTGAGTTACATCATATCATGCTCCTTTCGCAATCTAAGTGCAAGTTTTGGTGGCCTTCATTCAATCTCTCTGACATGAAATATAGCTTGATTTTTTTTCAAATCTGGCGTATTTTCACTGTATGCTGAGTTTCATTTGTTTCTTTTCCATGCTGGTCATTTTAGAGGTCACTCTTTTCCTATAATCTATTTAGTCTGTACAACCTGTGTTCCTACATCTCTCTGTTTATGCTTTTGTGTTTTGTAGGTTTAACTTGTACCATTTTTACTTTTGTATGAACTAACTTGCTGTCTTCTCTAGTGGTCCATCAAAAGTTCACGACATCTTGAATGTACTTCCTTTGTGGAGAAGGAGAAATGAGCACAGTTAATGCTTCTGGGCCACGAGAGTACAGGCTTTTCTGCTGAGATGCAAGTGACAGAAATATTCATTCAATGATAATGATTCAAATATAGGCCTTATGTTTGGGAATAGAGATGTCTCATCCGAAATATATTGCAGAAGTCCTAGTTCATCCATTCTTGGATTCGGACTCCATCACAATCATCGTCGAGGCTTCATCGCTGTACCAATATCTGAAGTGCAATCAACGCTTTACAAGGTGGTAGGGTGGCAGAATTTCTAGCTGTCTTGTTGACAGCTTAATGGTGTTTCAGTTAACACATTTTTGTTTCTGTCTTACAAATTTGGAGTGGAGTAAGATAGGAAATTTTGGCTTATGATGAGAATGTTTTTGTCTTATAGCTTGTTAGATACCTTAATTTTGATCAATCAAATAGACAAATACTAGTGTCATGTAAGCTACATACTGTATATTGTTATTTATTGAAGTGAGCTCTTGATTGAAACAACTTTAAAGGATATAGTTATACAAATTATATTCAAGAGATAGGCTTGTTAAAAAAAAAAAAGGAAAGTTTGATCATAGAAAATATTCAAGCTCAAAGAAATCCATGTTTAAACAAAAACAAGATATTGTCTCTCCTCATTTACACTTCTAAATCTAAGCGGATTAACTTGGCAGCTCATTAAGGCTGATGAGTACCTGCAAGAAACAACCTAAGTGGCATCGTATTAACCAAATCTGATCCAACCTCTATGTGCTTCAAGTTCACAATTCACCCTAAAGGACCAACATTTATGCAATATATGGTGGCAAGATATAATGAATCAGGAGTTTGCATATACATCAAATTCCGGAACACCCATCTCAATAACTTGACAGCCAACCAGGCACATATATGAAATGAATATGTTGGCGCGCTCTTCTACTGTATCCCTTGCTTCCAATGGTAACTTCTGCCTCTGGAGCTGAAAAATGGCCAGCCTTCTATGATCCATTTTCGACCAACTGATGGATTTGTTCCGGTCGCAATCCAAAATCCGAGCGAAAATTTTACATCATGCACCTGCTTTCTCTAGACTTGCCATATACGTCATGTACACAGTCCATACATATGAAAAGGAATTGCTGACTAGTGGCTGCCAAAAGCAAAGTTGCACGAGAAATAAGTTAAACCAGGCTAAGCACGAGGTTAGGACGAGCATAAGCTTAAGTCTGTTATGAACAGGTCATATCATGAACTACTTTTAAGAACATAAAATTTTCCCCTCGTCGTTGAGTATAGGGCTAGTCTGTTTAGTCTTCAGATTATCTACCCCAATAGGATGATGGGAACGCAACTATAGCGTAAATCCATGCCATATGTCAGACACAGTAGTAGGCAAAGCTCATATTTACCTGTAAGTGGACAGGGACAAATCTGAATGTGATGAAGTCACACAATGGCCAGTACATAACACCATTTAACATCGTCGGGAGTAAGTCCCGCTTCAATCTTGCCACGATTTCTGTGGGCTGTTCACCTGTATGAGTACCAAAATAACACAAGGCATTATGAGCAATCAAAAGCAGACCTAGGAAACTGGTGAGCGCAAATCTACCCAACTCAGATATAATTTAGAGCGGAAAGAACTAGAAAACCAACAGTAACACTTAGTGCAGCTCCTACAGGCCCATGGAATCAAATAGTGGACTTCACATCACAGAGCAGTAACATTGAAACATTTTCTAAGCTTACCACAACCTCTATTTGATTCCTTGGTCCAATTGTAGGTGGCGTTTAGGCCCCAGGGAGGTCAAGATGCAGAAAAGAGCCATTACAGAAAAAAATATAATTTTTTTTATCCCACACACATATACGATCTTTCCCAAAGTAGAGGGCAACGACTTCCACATCAATGAAATATAGCCAACAGAGTACGCAAGGGTTCCGAGTCACCCATGACAACAAACATATGGAGGAAACCCTGGCGAGGGTGGCCAGAAGGGGGTGGGGGTTGCAAAAATGAAGAGCCTACAAAAAAACTAGTCTGAAACTCTTCCAGCATTCTTAAGGCCTAAACCACAAGTGGAATCCAAGTTAACACTAGATGTAGTAAATAATTCACATTCGTTCCCTCAAATGCTCAAAGCCTACTTTCATACTGAAACAATAAATAATTAGTCTGAAACTCTTCCAGCATTCTTCAGGCCTTAACAGACCACAAACAACATTCGAATTAAAACACTAGATCTGGTAATTACTTAAAACTTCACATTCATGCCCTTGAACATTAAAACTAGAAGGGCAACTGCAGCACACTAAAAAAACGCATCAGGCATCAGAACGAGTAATTAGTTAATAATGCTTGAACAGATTTATGACTAAATGACAAGTTTCCTTCTGTTTCTATTAGTTTCCAACAATGCTAGCATCTACCTAAAACTGAAGCCTAAGCTTAAGAACATGTCCTATCTTACATTTATACTTAGCACTGCTCCTTTAACGATCTCTATGCAACTCCAAATGAAAATATCTTGTGAACAGATCCGTTAGATTTCCTGCCCCTTCAACTTTAATGTTTGACATTACGAAGAGATCATGGTACCCAATTATTTGAACCAATGGAAGCATAACTGGGACATAACCCACATAATGTGGAATGTCCCCACTCGTCAGTCGTCAATGGTCATATTTCCACCAAATAAAAAACAAGCTAATTCACTTAATGTTGTAATTTTAACTATTTTCAGCAGATAGCTTGTGGTACAATCTCTAATTGGTCATAGTACTGCTGAGCAAAATTTTAGTGGTAACTGATAACCAATTAACTGAAGTACTTCAGAAATCCATGATCACTTGAGCACATTCTCTATCTTTTCTTTTATTATTATTGAAAGGTGGCTTGGAGCACAATCTAAAAACTCTGCCCTTGTGCTAATTCTCAAGAAACTTCAAAAAAAAAGGGGGAAAAATAGCTCGTCAATGGGATCAGACCATCCTGAAAAGCGAATAAATCCCATACATGCTAGTATTGCATTATGGCACTTTCGTAGTATTCCAAATTTATACATCCTCAAAAAAAATCTAATAGTATTCACCGTCTTTACTCTTGCCAAATATATTGCTCTACTCTGCCTACTCTTGATCATGATGGTTCTACGCTACAACTACAATTAGTATACCATTAAAGATTCTATAGACATACAACTGCTACTACTTCTAGACTTCTAGATTATTCCTTCAACAAAGAGTGCGAGACAGATGACAAGATGCAAAAGTTTTCAACAGAAACAGTAACTACTACATAGACAATGGATAGAGATTTCAGAAATATGTACCTTGAAGAGCAGCATTCATTGAGAAGAAAATAACAGTCATACACGGTCCATAAACTGTTTGACCCAAAGCCATTTTCTTCGCGGTAGTCAGTAGGTCCCGTCCGGGAAGGACTTTGGACATGAAATTGAACCAGTAATGCAATGTGGGTCCTAAGACCACCATCCCATATCCAGCCATACGTAATGTCCTCACAAAATCATATGGTTCAGAGGATGGCAAAGATATTGTCTGTGACAAGCAGGTTCACCATACTTAGTATTATTTCATTACATGCAAACATCTAAACAGAAAGGGGAACAATATCTAAGAGATACCAGACATGAAGTGAGAGAATTCTGCTCACGCATTCATGTTTACAGTCTCATACTTGCCCATAATAACATCCAACTAGGATGAAAAATAATTTGAAATAAATTATCCATATGAAAGCACACAATTGCTCACAAAAACTTAAAACTAGATAAAAATTCTAATTCTCAAGGGAACCAAGCAGAGATGTCATGTTTTTTTTTTATCCATGCCCATCCCTGCAACCGCCTATCTGAATGTGCGACATAAAACTAGAAATGACAATGCTCTTCACACCACATCCGTGCACAACTCTAGGCAACTGATAGTATAACTATACGACTATAGGAAATCCCATCATTTCGTATAATGCTAAGAGGAATGAAATAAAATAGGTTGTAATTAACTGCAATGAGACCTTTGACAACAAGTACAAGAAGGCACATTACAATTTTCCGTGACAGGGTTCACACTTCAAATATTCCTGCAACCCAGTGGAGCAGTTGTCTTAAGTTCCTTGCACCTCTGGAATAGATATCAGAGGTCTTACCAACTGAGCTACCCCCTCAGGGTTGATCACGACTATGATTCTTTACCCTTACTTTTTGTTATCAACATCATAAAGCACTTGAAGAAAAAGTAGTTCTTCCAATACCTCAAGCATAGCCACGAGATGAAAAACAATATGTGAATTTATCCCACTTCAACAATCAAATTCTGTTCTCTGTGTTCATTAGTTGCCTGTGAGTTTCAATTTTTCATCCTAGGTTTTCAGACATCATATTTCAGACGTGCAGAAGTTAATAAGCCCATAAAAGTGTAAAACCAAAACCAAATTGTATTATGCCCAAGATTTCTCAGATAGATTTTCCCACATCATAATGAAAACTATTTGTCCCTTAAACTATACTGTCAAGACTAACACTATGTATAAAGCTGACAATTTCTAGAAATCAAAACTACCAACTATAGAAATCTCCTATACCCTAAGGGGCCGTTTGGTTGGGGGTAATGATTAAGGGGGTAATTAAACTATACCTCCCATTTTAGCCTATAAATTCATTCCATTACCCCCTTAATCATTACCCCCAACCAAACGGCCTCTAAATGAAATCAATGCAGCACCTGAAAAAGTTTCCTTCGCTAGTCAGCTTACCTAATACCACTAATTAAAACAACTTTTCAATCACACTTAAAATTCCAAACATTTTTACTTCCCCATACATGTATACAAATTATTCCCTTAAATCAAAACCAAATATAGTGCAGATATTGACCCAATTTCTCTTGCAATTCAATGTACTAAAGATTTGATCTTTGTTTCCAACACAAACATATAACACAAAATTAACTACATGTAATGTAACGAACAAACACAAATGCAGTAAAAAAACAAAACCCACAAAGAAATTATACAAAAATGGTAGAAGGAGAGAGAATTTACCTGAGAAGTTAAGTCAGCAACGATATAAATAACAGAAGAAGTCACACTCTTTGTAAGAATAGGTCTCGATTTGACCATTCCCAAATACCAACTAACAAACCCAATTCTTGAAAATGCTGTTTTTAATGTTGATGATGATGAAGATGAAGAAAATTGTGAACCAAAAACAAATGGAGGTGCAGGAACATCAACAGTTTTCCCCTCTTTTCTGAAAAAATTTGACCACCTTGAGTAATTTACATGTTGTTGTAGTGGGTACCAAAATTGTTTGTTAGTAGTATCATAAATTGATTGTTTTGAAGGAGAAAAATTGTTCAAAAAATGGGAAACTTTTTGTCTCCTTAACAAAGCAGTTGCCATTTTTCTGAGTTTCTGAATATGGGGTTAGGTGTACTCAGAGTTACTGGGAAGAGAGGCAAAAAGGGTTTAGGAAGGGTTTGTGAGAAAGTTTTTGCCTTTTTATTTGTTTGGGTTTTTATTTGTTTTAGTGTTTTTTTATATAATATTTTTATTTTTTTATATCAAGGGGGCTTTTGTTGGCAAGAACAGGGTGACTTTAAAGTGACAAAGGGTTCCTTTTGGGTGCCAAGTGTTGAATTAGAATAACGTGTTTTTGTTGGTTTTCTCTGATGAGTTCTTTAATAGTAATGTGTGGTGTTCTGGCTTTGATTTGTTCAGCAACTTCCCCCAAATAATTTGGACCACAATATGATTGGTGACTCGTCGTTTTGGGGAGTATTTTGTACGCTTCTCGTTTTCTTTGAATACAGGACTTTTCCTTTTAATTTGTGAGAGGGAGTTGTACCCATTTAGATGTAACTTCAAGCACGCACCCAAAAATTGTGTCACCCAAAAATTGTGTCGCTCTCTTAGTCTATTCTCGTTGAGGGCCGACATAAATCGAGTTTGGGGTGGGGTATTGGGGTTGCTCAATGACATACTCTTCATCTAGTGGTCGTTTGGTTAATTATGGGAAGTTACTTCCTATGAGAAGTAGAAATTTATGTGAAATAGAAGTTTATGGAAAGTCTTTAATGTTGTTTGGTTGCATGAAGGAATTGCAAGTTCATGGGAATTGATGTGGGAAGTTGCTTACCTAGGGGAGGGTGGGTAAGCAACTTCCTCCAATTTAGGGGGAGTTACTTCCTGCATGAAATAAGTTCCTACATTTTTTTTTTTGGTCAACAAACAAGAAGGAAAATCACGCTTCCTAGTAAGTAGCACTTTCTCCATTTTCTAGGTGTGAACCAAACAAGCACTAGGGTTGTAAAAATGAACTAAATTCCTGTGATACCCCAATATTTTCCATAATTATTATATTAATTTATAAATAGTTTCGGAGATTAAATCGTATATTCATATAAAGATTCGATTTATCCAATCGAGACCCTCTTCAATGGTGCTTCAACTCTCTCTCCTCCTCATCTTTCTCCCCATGCTCTCTCATCTCCCTCGTTTAATTTTCTTCAGACATTCCACAAAACCCAAAAGCTAATGTCCCCAATCGCCCCACCTCACCATGGATCTCCGCCCGTTTTCCTCCATCCTAGCCGCCACCACCACAATTACGCCACTAGATCTCATGTCTTGTTCAACTAAATCGATTTGTTTGTCAAACCCTTAAACTCGCTGCTGGGTAGAGAGACAAAACCATTGATGAAGTATTTCCCGCCGCTACCCTTCACGGTAAACTTTTGCTTATTGTTTTTTATCTTTTGCCCAATCTTAGGTCATCAATTGCTTCCTAGTACAATTTTTGAGGATTTCACTTTGATACTCATTCCCATTTCTACATTATTATTGTTATGCTTGGCTGGGTTTAATTTTTCAAACATAATACTTATAATGTAATTGAATTCTCTTGTTCTTTTATATACGCAGGTGATTGACGATAAGTGGCCTGATCTGAAGTACAACAATATCTTAATCAACATGGATGAAAGCATCTAATTTTGGATTTAGTTTATTTTTAGTTGTTATTTGATTTTGTTAATTTGGAGATTTGAATTTTAGTGTCAGAAGGATGAGATGTAAAGATACTTTAATTGCGAATAAATTTATTGTTAATACATTTGTCAATCTTTTGATTTGTTTTTCCAGTACTCTACCAATCTTTTGATGGTTGTGACCAAATTTCATTTTTCGAAACACATTTATAAATCGATCTATACGGTTCATAGATGAAGAATTGATGGAATGGATTAATGGCTTATAACATGAACAATTACAACGAGTACCCTCGTTGTAAAAGATGTTATTTACAGCAAGTTACGCCTCTCGCTGTAAAACTTCATTTACCACCGCCCAGTCAAACCCGTTGTAAAGTCTTTTACAACCAAGCCTTTTACAACGGCTTACAACCGTGCGCCTATCTCGTTGTAAAAGGCTTTTTACAACGGGAATCGACCCTTTTACAACGAGTTTACAACGAGAAAACTCGTTGTAATTGAGGCTTTTTCTTGTAGTGTCACCGGCGAGCCATCACCGCTGGCCAAGGTGGTCGGTGGGTGGTGATGGGTCAGATTATGGGTCCCATGCATGGGTACCCGTGACCTAGACCAAGTTCTAAAGTTAGGGTTTCGTTTTTATATTTTTCGTAATTATTAATTCGATTTTCAGTGTTTTTGATTTAATGTTTTTATTTTTTTGCACTCATTCGGAATCGGAATTCGGATTTTAGCCTAGATTGGTTGAAATAAATCAAGAAATTTAATAAAAATATCCGCTCAATATTTCGTTACTGTTTGTATTTTCATATTTAATTAATACTGATTCGGTAATTGTTTTAATTAGGACCTAACGAGCAAGCGTGATTATCGTTGATTGGTTGGAGCATACTTACTGTTGGTGGTAAGCGCTCATGCCTACCTTCTTCCAAAGCCCCATCAAAACTATTTTGATGAGTTATGTGCTAATTGAAAATTTGTTGTGAATTTAATATGCAAAGCATGATTAAGTTATATCATCGTTATTATGAAGTTATTAAGCATGATTCACTGCTGTAAATATGATTTATAATTAGCATGTTGATGTTATCATGTTTTGGAAATTAATTAGTCCATATGATGATTATTGGACAATTATTGAATGGTGAATTATTAGTGTTATTATGCTATTAAATAAGTGCTAATTGGTATGGGTATTATTGAGTGCTAGTGAGCACCTATATATTATTGATTGAGTGTCTTGGATGATTTGTGAATTTTTGGATATCATATTACCCTGCCGAAGTGCTGCCGAAATTGTGCTAGACATTACTTGTCATCATTATTGAATTATCGTCGTTATTGAATTAAAGCATGTTTAATTCTCATCGTATCGAATCATCATTATCGTCGTTATCTACTATTCATTGTCTAGAGCATGAAATGAATTAGTAAGTCGTGGTCTCGTAGTACCACTTATGTCAACCAATGCAAATTATGTGAATTGAACTAAATGAGAGTAAGACTCCTAACGGATCCCTAAGAGTAGTCGAGCAATCGGGATTGCACCTAATGGTGTAGTTCAAGGGATGAGTGATTCCCAAGTTACTTATGGACACCTCACAGTGTGTCTGGGACGGATCATTCCCCATTTATTAAGTCCTCTAGGCTCGTGTAATTGTACTAAAGGTAGTGTGCACACTAGAGTCATTAAGTCCATGGCGTGATTGTATATTCGATAATCAGTATGAATAATCGCTGTTTTATTTGCTCTCTTACATCTCTCTAATCAAGACGGATTGTCTATGTCGTATTTCGTATGATCACTATACAAGTATGTAAAAGAAAGTCATTATGCGTATGCTTGATTATCTGCTTATGTGCGTATGCAAATGAATTTCAACGATTCTTCTAAAACCTCAGATAAGGTTTGCGAAATGTTTTTACTGGGTACGGATGACGTTTATTCAGTTTATCTGATTTTTGTTTCTCTTTTGTTTCTTTTCTTTTCTTCTGTATTTTTGTTTCCGTCACAGAAACCAAAGTGCAGGTTTAGTTGATTGAGGACGTACAGCTTGGAAGGTTAGAGTTGGCGTCGATTCTTAGAACTATTTCTATTCAGTTTAGATCGTTGGGATTTTTATTGGTTTTAGTCCTTGAAGGCAAGTTGTAATAAATTTGGTTTAATGGTTTTAGCTCACTATATAGACAACTTTGATATTAACTGTTTTAGATTGATTAGTTCCTTAGAAGCTCCTTTTGATGCCTAGTCTTTCTTTCTGCTTAGCATTTACTCCTTAGTGATAAATGTTGCAGTAGCGCCCTAGGTTTTGGGACGGTTCACTGGTGTTGAGTCGGGCACAGCGACGTCGATAGTTCCCGGGAAATCGTTGTGAATTCAGGGGTGTTACAATTCCCTCAACAACTCGCGAACAAGTTCGATTAAAGCTCGTTTGTTACGTTTGTTAGACGAATATGAACAACATTTTCAGAGCTCGTTTATAAACAAAAGAACATGAACATCACTCTGTTCGTTCGATTATGTTCATGAACAGCTCGATTAATTTATTTGGTATCATCATCAATCAAGCAATTTTATGTGTTCGTGAACAAGCTCGATACTCGTTTTTTTAGTAAAGAAACGAACACGAACATGAAAGTGAAATTCGGTCAAAACTCATTCGTTAAGTAAACAAACGAACATGAACACTCATGGGCTTGGCTTGTTTAGATCCCTACCTCGTATACACACCAACACTCCTCTCTCAGAGTCGTTTGTGTGTTATGTTGCATTTTAAACCTCTTTTAATTTGGGGAAAAAAGTTCTTAAATTGGGAAAATGCAACTATAATTCCTTTAAAAATTAAGTCATATAATCATAATTGACGTGTCGCGTGTCCTATATTTTCAGAATATCGTATAGTGTGTCTGTATTGGTATTCGTGTCCATATCAATATCGATATCTGTACTTTCTATCAACCTCCACTTATATCCAACAACTATATCTAGATTCAAGTCTTGTATCCCTAAAAATAAAAGAAGGTCGTGCTTATTGGGTACTCTCTGGAGTCACATTGATTTCTGTACTCCAAGAGCCTTAAACACGTCGGCAAATGACGCCCATATTACTAGTGTCGCCCAAGAAAACATTTAGGGGTATACAGAGTGAGATAAAACCTGGGATCGGAAAACAATGGCTCCCCTCCCACCACTGAGACGTAGGTTCAACTATCATCTTCGTCACTTTAGGATCCTAATGAGTCACCATATTATAAATAATCTCGAGACCAACTTAATTATTTTTTTGGACCATCATGGCATCATTAAAAAAAGTGAGACCAACTTGATTAAAAGGCTACCGGCAAAATTTGACCAGTGCAAATGGTCTCATGTGAAGCGTAAAAAATGTTGTAACTTATTTTCTCGCCCATTTTTATGTAAGTGATTGCTTTGTAACTCGTAATTTTGATGATTTTTTTGGTTAATTCTACCACTTTTGGTTAAGGACATTCAACCGATCAATAAAATTTGATTGGAGTTGAGTGATAAAAAAAAAGAGGTGAGATAAACATAATGGTTGTTTGGTTCATTGTGAAAGTTCTACTTCCTAGGAAGTTATAATTGTTAGGTATTAGAAGTTTTCGGGATATATAAAAAGTTGTTTGGTTTATGTAGGAAGTAGGAAGTTGTACTTCCTGTAAGAACTTTCACTTATTACTTAGGGGGGACTAGGTAAGAAACTTTTCCCATTTTGTAGTAAGTAGAAGTTTCTAGAAAGTGGAACTTCCTGCATTTTATGCTAAACAAACAACGTAAATGTTTTGTACTTATGTTTTGTACTTCGCAGGAAGTGCAACTTCCCGTGTGTTTTTTTTTTACAACCATTATTATTTTGTTAATAGGGAAATGAGAAGAATAGAAAAGGAAGAAGGTCAAAACTTGAACGATCTATTCACAGGGAGATCGGATCCTGTTCGGTAAAAATAGTGCGATAAACCCTGCAGTATCGTAATAAACAACTAAAATAACGGTATTAGAAATATACCATCACAATTACAATAATGGGTCAAAATGGACATTTAAGTGAATAAACAACTACTAAATTATATTGTTATGACCCATTATTGTAATTCTGGCGTAACATTATTAATATCATTATTTGAATATTTATACCGTTATAATTTAGAAAATATGATACCCAGATTTTGACGCACCATTTTTAACGGAGAGGATCCGATCTCAATCTCAGGTTTTCACTTCTAGTTGTAAGTGATTAAAAAGATTTGCCCTTATCACTAAAGAAAAATGCAAGGGTAAAAAACACCATCCGAGCATCATGGCAAAGTCATGTGTCTGTCACCCTCAAAAAAAAAAAATGAGTAAAAAAAATCACGTGTCCGTCAAAAAAGAGTGCAAGCATATCAAATCTTCTTTTCGTAAAAACTTGATCCGAGTGTTTTTTTTTTTCAGAAATTCCTCTCTAGCAGTTAAGTCAGTAATTTGTTACGTCTTACTGATGCTATGAACAATACTGTGTTACCTAATAAAAATGGTATGAACAGTACTTTGTGAATCCATCAATGGTACCCTTTGAAGGGCTATTTATAGATGTCAATAATGTCATCACCTTCCCCTTTCATATCAGCAGAAGTTCATGCTCTTTGGCAAACTCTTATTAGTTGGGTAGAATGTGAGAATTAGCCATTGCAAGTGATGCTAAAACTACTACGGATGGTGAGTGAAACTATTTGGGAGTGAGCGAACTCCACAGCACTCTAAGACTGATTTCGATCGAGCTTGGATGAATTTAATTTTAGCAAGGCATCTTATTTGAGGTTCTCCAGGAAAGCACATTGCAAGAACAATACTCATAAAAGCATGAATGTAACTTTACACAATACTCATAAAAGCACTGGAAGTAGTGTTGTGGACCTTGTAGTGAGCTTAGATGTAAAACTGGAAGTAGTGTTGTGGACCTTGTAGTGAGCTTAGATGTAAAACTGGAAGTAGTGTTGTGGACCTTGTAGTGACCTTAGATGTAGAACTGATGTGAAACAAACCACGCCGACTAAAGTCTTTATAAATGCCAAAGAGGAACATATAAACGCGAATAAATCAAAGGTGGCTTCTAAGTTCTAATACACATCAGAATTAGGAAATTGTTATGGCACTTAAACAAAACTTTATGAATTATGAGCGAAATCATACATCTTATTAATGCCAATGGAAATAAAATTTACAGGCCGTACCATACATCTGACTAATGTATGACATTGCTGCTGGTTCAACAGATGCACTAGCTTCATGGCAAAATCATGAAAAAATGTTGACCAATAAAATGTGGTAAGTAGACAATAATCAAGAAATAATGTGGTAACATAACTGTGTACAGTTTGGTGTCTGACTTCTTAGACAATCAGACCTATTCCTCTTGCAGGACTGCTGTTCTCTCCTCCTCTTCAGCTTTAAGCCAAGCAGCCTGAATAACAGCCAGCATAATAATATCAGAATTTTTGAGCAAAAGAAAAGGTGCAGAAGATTATAAAAGAGAGATTATAAGCCATAACAGGATGGTAGTTTCCATCTCCTGTTGCTCTTGCAGGTGAAAAAAAGTCCAAAATATAAGAAAAAGCAGAACTATAGGCTGATAAACATTTTGATAACATAGACAGAAAATGGGAGATCAAAAATAAGATTAAGCCTCATCTTTAAATATTCATGAACATGCTTACAATTCAAAGTTCTTACCTTGTCTCGTTCTAGTCTTGAGACATGTGGTCGAATGGAATTGCCTAAGCCGATGCCTCCCCAAGTTTCAAGCATCTCCCTCTCCCTTGCTTTACGTCGAGACATTGGTCCCTTCTCCAGGTTGTTGTTGGGAAGCAATTGTCTTTTCCCTCTCAAGTCTTGACTTGGTTTTGACAAGAATTTCGTCCAAGCCACCAGCCCCTGTGTTCAAATGTGGCGCTATGTTCTTTTTCTTTATTTCCAGTATGTCACTGGTACCAACTCTCATCTTTTCCTTCTCCAATCTAGACACATGCTTGACCAAAACCTTATCCAAACTCTCACCCCCTACATCAGTAGTTTTCCTTTGATGTCTTTTGTAGCTCCATCTCTCACTGTTCTTTCCTTGTGATATTGCCTGCATTTTTTCCCTCTCCAACCTGTGTAATGGTTTCACCATAATCTTATCCAGGCTACTTTGTTGCTGAATGTCACCATTACCCTTTTCATGTTGTGCCTGTGATGTCACTTCTGCTGATTTGTTTGAGTCAACATTTTCCTTCTCCAGTTGTTCTTCACCAGATACTGATACGTTTGAATGTCCTCCTGCTGCATTGGTATAAGCATCTCTTCTCCTGTTTTTTGCATCCTGGACCTCCCTTTCGAGCCTTGATACATGCTTGACTAAACACTTGTCCAAACTTGGAACATCAGCATCTTGTCTCAGTTGCCTGCCTTTGCCGTGCTTCTGTGTTCCTCCTCCTAGTTTAGATCCATCCATGTCCTTTAACTTCTGATTTCTCTTTGCCTCTTCAATTTCTTTCTCAAGTTTCGATGAATGCTTTACTATTACACTTCCCAAGCCTGGCACATCATCAGCAGAAACTGGTTTGTCATCTCCATTGCAATGTTGAGAGTTATCCGGGTTCCTCTGGCCACCTTTGTTGGATTCGGCCTTTCTAGCATTTCTAGCTTCATGCACTTCTTTCTCAAGTTTTGTCATTTTCTTGACCAGAAACTTGTCTAAACTGGGCAACTCTGGCTCAACTTGCTTTCGCCTCATGGCTCCATTCACAAAGTAATCCATACTAGTAGCAGAAACTTTATCCTGCGCTCTAGTATCTCTTTCTGTATCAGCCAAAGCAGCATTCAGTCCACATGTTGCAACGATTGTAGCTAGAGATGCAAGCTCTTCTTCTTTCAGGCATTTAAGCCTTCCAAGCATCATGTCGACCAGTTTTGTCCCTTTGAATTTCTGAGGACTAAGCTTCTTCTTGTGTTTCCGTTCAGAACTAAATCCATCATCAACTTGAAGTCCTGTTTCAAATTCTGACGATGTATCAGACTCCGAAAGCTCATGACTTTCAGGGCTTTCACTGATTTTCTTCAATAAATCCTTGAATTCATCTTTATCAAAGGAAGGACAATCTCCTAGTCGGATGAAGGCAGTTTTGACAGCAGCTGCTACTTGCTTATCCACTTCAAAAGCTGTTTCAAATGATGCTTTTACCGTATGAGTGGTGGATCCATTTCCACTAACAGAAGATGTCTCTATCTCGAAATGTTTCCAAGGGCGATCTGGTGTGTCGTACATGATCACTCCTTCAGCTGTTGCAGCTTCCAATGCCTCGACCACCCCTTTCTCTGCTTTTAAAAGGAGAGCATCTGCTTCTTTGTTTGGGATCCTGCAACAGTCCAACAGGTCAATAATCTGAATAAACTCAATCCTACACTGCCAAATCAGGCACCATGAAGCAGAGTGTACCTGGCTGCTTGAAGTATTCGGCACCAGGATGCTTCAACCATAGCAGCTCTCCGAGCTTCCATTACCTTGCACGCTGCCTCTTTGGCAGCCATTTTTTCTCTCTCTACACGACAATAATGAGGATTCGAGTGACCTAGTGTCTCATCAAGAGTATCATTCATGCCTCCAGCTTCCTGAAAGGTGTAGTTATGCACTTGTTAATGTCACAGCAGACATGCCATCATGGCGACTCCTAGACCGCCAGCAAGACAAGCTACAGAAAAAAAGACAGGAACTTACCTGTATGAGTTTTATTTTTCTCTTCAAGTAGGAGTCCACCTTTTTGCGAGGAAACCAATTAAGAGGAGAGGTTTTACGGTGAGGTGGCTTCTTAATTTGAGACGTGAATCGATTCAAGGCATTGACTCCTGATGGAGGGCTACCCTTCGGAGATTTACTCTTCAATCAACAACAAAAAAGTTCAGAAAATAGTATGGTGAGGCCTTCAAACATCTAGACAAATCTTAATCCAGGAAACTTTATTCTGAAATAAATGTACTTCAGTTCAATATGCTTCATTCATCCACCCAAATTACAAAATTTAAGGTGCAACAGTTAGTGCGAGATAAAACATCTCTCTCTTTGGTCGATGATCTTTCCACATAATAACAATGGTTGCATAAACATTTTGCAATATATCAAGTTCCATAGCAGTTTCATCACAAACGAACAATTTCCCTGCATTTATTTATGCACAGTCAAATAACAGTGTGTCAACCTCAACATGGAAATAGTCACACATCTCACTTCCAAATGCTTCTGGAATACACTATGATGACAGATAAATCATTTTTACTGCCCATCTTAACACTTCTTCATTGCAGGCAATCTACTTAAGTTGCTATGGTATTATAAATCATGATATTCTACTTCACCATTTATAACTGCCAGATTAAAACCATAAGTCCCAATCACCCTGGAAATCAACTGATTTCTACAGAGAATACAATGTTTTACATAAATCAAGTGCAAGCAACTATTGTTGTTAAACCCATAAATCAGGCTTTATACATAGTAGCTATAGTACAATAAATCATGAAAAACTACTTCTTTACTCTACCCTTTATAATTGCCATGATCAACTACGCACTAACAAAGTGCAAGCAACTATTGTTGTTGAAACTATTTTTGTTGTATCCCTAAATCAATGAACCCCCACAGCAGAGAACAACAACTCGAGTAACAGTTCATCAACATAAAGCCCTAAATCTATCAGGTTAACACATAATAAACTGAAATCCCAAATCAAACTAATGTTAAATGTCACTAGTTCAATTAATTACACTATAATGTTAAATGTTTAAAATCATGAAAAATTAGAAACCCTTGTATAAAGAAGCCCAAAATCAATCAGACTAACCCATAATCAACTGAAACCCCACAAACCATCAAAAGAGACTCATTTTATCACGAATTAGAATGCCAAATGTTACAATCTAAGAAACCCAAGAAATCAAACACATTTTCTTTGCTAAACCCTACTTAATCAAAATACAGTTCGCCTGTAGCAGAATTTTCAATTTCCCAGATATTGTTGCAGATTAAGAGACGCAAAATAAAATCCCCTTACAAATTGAACAATAGAAAAGAAAAGATGGATCAAAAGTGTGTACCTTGGGAACCTTGGCAGAACCAGAGAGAGAGTCACTAGTTTCACCAGTTGGTGATTTAGCAGAAAAATTCTTGGTTTGTTTTTCATCTGACAAAGAAATACAACCCAAATCCAAGCATCCCAAATCCATTTCTGGGCTTCAGTTTCTTTTTCCCTCTTCAGATTTCCAATTATTGCAGAGAAATTTTGTGGGTTTTTTTGTTTGTTGTTGTTCTTGAGAAAAAGAATTAAAAAAATGGTGAAGTTTTTCTTGGGAGTTTCGAGTTTGTGAGAGTGAGATGAAAGAGAAATGATTAGCGGAAGATTTTGGATGTTTTGTGAAGAGAGGGAGAAAGTGGCGTTGTTAGGGGGAACGAAAACTATCCGTTACGGAATCCAATAAGGAGGGAATGAGGGATTTACGCCTCCAGCCTCCAACGGTCGAATTTCACTAGTGTGTGTGTCCGTTTTCGTCTTTCGATCCTATGTGACTCGGATGTTTTGTAATTGAAGATCTCCAGCAATATTGCTATGCCACGTGGATACGGAAAAATGAAGAAATTGTCGTTTTAAGTTCCGTCCGAACAAAGTCAACTAGATTGGGATACTTTCGTATCCGGTTAATCGGATCACGCAACAAGGACACTTTTGAATCGGGTTAATTAGGTTGATCTTGTAATTGGGTTGATTTGGGTTTAATTCATATTATATTTGGGTTTGAGTGAGACTGTAAGATTTAGGTTTGTGTCTTTCCAACTCATTGCGGAGCGGTTAATTTTTTAGGTTTGATATATATTTAATGGTGTCACTTTGGCTCAGTTTGGATTCAGGTTCAAAATCCATTGGTCAATTCGAGAGTGTCGCATTTGAATTTTCAATTTTCCAGTATGGGTTGAAATAAAGTCAACACTAATGTTGATTAAAACATATATATATTTTCTCATTTCAGTGCTTTGTATATAATGTATACGGAGCTTGGGACGAAATCTATAAGGGCAAAACTAAAACAAATAAAAAAAAACCTATATACTTACCTTACCGAAGATTGTTCGCCTCGTGGAACAATTCTTCCTCCAACCTTCACTAAACCGTTCTTTCAATCTACGATCTACTTGGAACTACAACGAATATACCCAAACCCTAAAAAGCACTCACTTCCTCTCATAGTCGATCACCAAAAATGAACCATGCACATGAGTCTCACATAACGAAGTCTACACACTACAAAAAATGAAGATTTACCTGCGAAAATTAGCTGCAGATTAATTTGTAGTTCACAAATTACTTCTTGTTATAAAAATGTTTTACTCAGCATATAATCATAGCAACGGGATTTTTCCGCAGATATTTTCTCGTTTTTTTTTGTAGTGACAATGATACTTTATCAACAAATCCAATTTGGATCTCTCAATGTCTTGATCTTCGTTCATCTTCCCACGTTTCAGTCATTTGGGATCATACTCCGATACAAGTTGTTGATTATTTCAGTGAGATAAACAAAATAAATGACAATGCAACACAAACAATTTAACCTAAAAAACCCAATTGGAAAAAAATCCACGAATGTTACACTATTATAATCTCACACAATTGCGTCTCTCTTTTTCATAAACACTTCATTTTCTTTGAATGCTCAAGAACTCTCTCTCACACATAACCCCTCACATGATGATACGTTCTTGATGAGCAATTGAGTTTATTTATGTCTGAGACAACTATATGGAGCTATTTCTTCAAATTGATTTGCTGCTGTGTCAATTGGTATGTATGGGTTTGTGAGTAAATATGAAGAGATTGCGGAATTTTGGTGAAGCAATAAAGAAAAAGGAAGAGGAATGAATATTCTATCTTGTGGGAATGTTGTAAGAGGTAGTGTAACACCCCCGAATTTACAACGATTTTCTTGGAACTATCGACGTCATTATACATGACTCGACACCGCTGAACCGTCCAAAATCCGAGGGTAGTTACTGCAACATTTATCACTAAGGAGTAAATGCTAAGTAGAAAGAAAGACTAGATATCAAAAGGAGCTTACTAAGGAACTAAACAATCTAAAACAGTTAATATCAGAGTTGTCTATATAGTGAGGTAAAACCATTAAACCAATTTATTACAACTTGCTTTCAAATGGCTAAATCCAATAAAATTCCACGATGTAAACTGAACTAAAGAGAGTTCTAAAACTGACGCCAGCTCTAACTTCGAAGTTGTACTTCCTCATTCAACTAAACCTGCACTTTGGTTTCTGTGACGGAAACAAAATACAGAAGAAAAGAAACAAAAGACTTAAAAATTAGATAAACTGACTAAACGTCATCCGTACCCACTAAAAATATTTCGCAAACCTTACCTGAGATTTTAGAAGAATCATGGAAATTCATTTGCATACGAACATAAGCATATAATCAAGCATATGCATAACGACATTCTTCTATATGCAATTCTTGTATAGTGATCATACAAACGATGACATAGACAATTCGTCTTGATTAGAGAGATGAGAGAGCAAATAGAACAGCGATTACCCATACTGTTCATCGAAGATACAATCACGCCATGGACTTAATAACTCTAGTGTGCACACTACCTCTAGTATAATGAACGAGTCTAGAGGACTTAATAAATGGGGAATGATCCGTCCCAGACACACTGCAAGGTGTCCATAAGTAAATTGGGAATCATTCATCCCTTGAACTACACCATTAGGTGTAATTCCGATTGCTCGACTACTCCTAGGGATCCATTAGGAGTCTTACTCTCATTTAATTCAATTCAAATAATTTGCATTGGTTGACTTAGTGGTACTACGAGACCACGGCTTACTAATTCATTTCATGCTCTTGACAATGAATAGTAAATAACGACGACAATGATAATTCAATACGATGAGAATTAAACATGCTTTAATTCAATGACGATGATTCAATAAAGATGATGTTCAATGTCTAGCAAAATTTCGGTAGCACTTCGGTTGGGTAATATGATATCCAAAAATTCACAAATCATCCAAGACATTTAACGATAATATATAGGTGCTCACTAGCACTCAATAATACCCATACCAATTAGCACTTATTTAATAGCATAATAATACTAATATTTCACCATTCAATAATTGTCCAATAATCATCATATTGACTAATTAATTCCAAAAACATGATAAAATCAACATGCTAATAATAATTCATAATTACAGCAGTAAACATGCTTAATAATTCTCATAATAATGACGATATAATTTAATCATGCTTTGCATATTAAATTCACCACAACTTCTCAATTAGCACATATATAACACGTCAAAATAGTTTTGATGGGGCTTTGGAAGAATATAGGTATGAGCGCTTATCATTACAACCCTACCAAACAGTAAGTATGCTCCAACAATCGACGATTATCACATTTGCTCGCCAGGTCCTAATTAAAAATAATTACCGAATCAGTATTAATTAAATACGAAAATCCAAACAATAACAAAATATTAATCTGATAATTTTATTAAATTTCTTGATTTATTTAAACCAATCTAGGCTTTTGAAAATCCGAATTCCGATTCCGAATGAGTCCATAAAAATAAATATATTAATTGTAAAATACTGAAAATCGAATATTAATTACGAAAATTATAAAAACGAAACCCTAACTTCAAAACTAGGTCTAGATCACGGGTACCCATGCATGGGACCCATAACTCGGCCCATCACCACCATTACCACCCACTGACCACCATGGCCGGTGGTGGTGGTCGCCGGAGCTCTGGCGAAGAGGAGGGAGAAGAAGTGCAAAAGAGAGAGAAGGAGATAACGAGAGAGAGAGAGAAATAAAGAAAGTGAAAGGGGCAGGGGGAAACAACCGATCACCCGCCGATCACCAACTGGGCGTCGGCCCGGTGACCTGACGGTGGTCCGGCTACCAGAAGGCCACGCAGGAGCGAGAGAGAGAGAGAGAGAGAGAGAGAGAGAGAGAGAGAGAGAGAGAGAGAGAGAGAGAGAGAGAGAGAGAGAGTTCGCGAGGGAGAGAGAAAGCGAAAGAAAGAGAGAGGTGTTACCGGCGGTGAGGGACGTCTGGTGGCTGGCGATGGCAGGGAGAAGAGAGAGAGAAGGAGGCGCCTATGAGGAGGGAGAGAGAGGAGGAGTTACGTGAGTTTGACAGAAGAGAGACGAACTTGTGAGGGTTTGATCAGTTGTGTAAACTGATTAATTGCCTCCACTTTTCCTTTATATAGGTCCTCAATCAACCCAAGTCAAATACTATAGTAGGTTTAGGAATTTATCTAATAATTTTCTGATTTAAATAGTTTATTAAAACTAATTAAAATAATATGAATAATTCTTATTCATATATAAAACATTTTAATTAAAGTCCTCAAAATTGATAAATGCAATTTATGAAAGTCCCATAATAATAATTAATATTATTATGGCTTTAATTGAATAAATTGAATCCTTGAATATAATTACGATTTAATCTCGGAAACTATTTATAAATCATTTATAAATCAATATTTGTAGAAAATATTGGGGTATCACAGATATGGGGTTATAAAATGGAAGAATAAGGAGGGGAAAGCAAATGTTTAAAGAAAAGCATTACCAAAAAAAAAAAAAAAAAAGAAGGAGGGGAAGGAATGGGGCTTAAATGGGAGTAAAATCAAAAGAAGCAGGAAATGGGTGCTAACCGGCTAAGGAACATATTTATCCTAAAAACTCGAGTTCCGATTATCCTAAAAAAAAAAAAAAATCTCGACTTCAAACAACAAAAATGGTAAGGGATTTAAAAAAACATTTTCGATCACCATTAACAGAATGTTATAACGAATTTTTTTTAGGTATGTAATTAACGTTACCAAGTATAAAAGAGTGTCCTCTGAATTATTAAAAATGTTCGGACCCTAACTGTAATTTTTTTTTATTAATTTTACCGTGGTACTTTTGTAGTATTTGATATTATGACATACATACCATGCTTTTGGATCGAAAAATTTCTAATGTTTCAGTAACAAATCACCTATTTTCTTATGTGGTGTTACCCAATCAATAGGATATTTTTAAATTATTTTTTTTCATTTTTTTTTTTCAAATATTCCAAAATAACGCCGTATTTTTAAGGATGTATTAGAGAGTAACATAATCAGATGATGTTCATGAAACACCAGAAAATTTGGACTTTTGGATATGATGTTGCGACGATGTTCCAACCTTGATTTGACATAAAATTGGCACTCTGTTTCGTTATTGCCATGAACAATTTTAGACCATGCGAATAACATGAGGCTTTTAGAAATACGCCCCAAATTAATTTTAAATTTGCGTATGATTTTGCCTATACAAATGAGGAATCATAAGTCATGCCTATACAAATGAGGAATCATAAGTCATGCCTATACAAATGAGGAATCATAAGTCAGGGATGCTTTCTCTTTTACGTGTTTTGTTGTTCTTTTCTCATCTGTTAATATATTTTCAAGAATATTTTGCTATGGAGTCAAAGTATCTAACATATATTAGTCACATGAACAATATGAGGCTTAAATAGAGTAGTATATAAATCGAATGGAATAAAGTACAATATACTCTGACATGTATATTAAAAGAGGTGTGAAAAGGTCAAACGAATAGTCACATGAACAACAATATGAGATTCAAGTAATCGATACATTGAATGGGACAACAAGATATAAGAGTTAAGTTAGTATATATATGTATGTTGAATTGGAAAACATTCAGTAATGTTCAAGTAGCTAGGAACTATATGCTCATATTTTTACTTTATAGAAACTTTTTTTATTTTTTATATAGTACTTGTAATCAACTTAACACGTGTTAAGTATTCACAAGTAGTATAATGCATGAAAGGCAGATTAACAACCAGAAGGGATACAACAACAACACAAAATTTATTAGATATATACCACCCTCAATACTAGAATTGATCGAGGGCAATAAGCTCTAAACCCTCAAACTTAAACTTGAAGGTGTGGATACTGTACCATTTAGTTACCCAGCGTATAATACCTAATTAAATTAAAACTTTATGATTTCTAATTTATTTTTTTATTAATTTAACTGATCATAATATCTATATATTAGAGACATTTTCTGACAGCATTGGAGGCGTCCACCTAAGCGAGTCATTGTAATAAAAGTTTAAAATAAAAATAAAATAGAAATAAATATTTTGGTATAGAATCATATATATATATATAAAAGTGAGTTCATTTCGTGTGGCCACGCCACGTGGGATGCCACGCAAGCGCCTATATTCGTGTGAGGGCGACACGTGGGATGATACGCAGCGCCCAAATTCGTGTGGTGATGACACATATGCCGCCACCTAAGCCACCCATCCAAGTGGGTCAATCATTAATGCGTGATCATAAATACAACATAATATAATTATTATAATATTATTCAAATTATAAAATAAAATAACTTTTGTTATGCAAACTTAAAAATTATAATTCTTACTCCATTGGAACAGGTTCGGAAAATACTTCAAAATGAGATACATATGTACTATGTCCTATAAAGTTGGGTTCTTTTCGTGTGAGGATGACAGGTGGGACGCCACATGAGAGGGATATGTTCGTGTGAAGATAACACATAGGTGTCACATCGGTATACGTATAAAAGTGAGTCCAATTCGTGTGGGCATGATACATAGGACACTACATAGGAGGTGTAAAAGCAAAGCTTGCCACATAGCCTAACAACTCAAGTGAGTCCAATTTGTGTGGGCACGACACGTAGGATGCAACGTAGGTGGTGTAAATTCGTGTGATGATGACCCCTAAGCGCCCCATAAGCAAAGCTTGCCACATAGCCTAACAATTCACCATCCAAGTGTCACTCATTAATGTCTTATCATTAGTTGGCTTTATTACATATTTATTAGCATTTCTCTGTATTACAAAATAAATAAAAAACTTTAGTTACATAAGTCAAAAAATTATAAATCTTGCTTCAATCGATTGGATTTGAAAAAAAAATCTTCAAAATGAGATATATGTCTTATAAATGTTGAGTTATTTCCTGGCTGTGATGACATGTAGGATGACACATAAGAGGAAATGTTCGTGTGAAGATTGCATGTAAATGCCACATGTGTACAATTTGGTTAAATAACAATAAATGACACTTCGATCTTACAATACCTTAACTATTTGATGTCATATGTATTTAACTTGAAAAAGCTTGATCAAATAAGAAAAAATGGAGAGCGAGAGCGCCCAAGAAAAGAATACGCCCCCCTCCTCGGAGGAAATTGATCTCCTGAATCGATCTAACAAAAAATTCAAAAGGAAAACCTATGATCTTCGAAGCTTTCATGCGAGCATCGAAACTGCACCAGAGAAAAACATTGTTTCTGAAACTATTCCATCTGCTGCTAATGGTTTGAACCTGCAGGGCTCAGAAACGAACCACCACCATTTGGAGGGGTCATACAGCCAGCGAGTCCAAGGAATTACTCCACAACGCAACCGTATATCTTCTGCAAATCCATTCATTAATGATATGGATGAAGATGAGGATATCTCTGATGATGATGAACTGCTCCCACAAGACCAAGAGGACCCTAGATGCCCTACCATTTTGCTGTCAAAAGAAGAAAAAAGACGTCTGCACGCTCCATGGAAATATACGTTGATCATTAAAATGTTTCACAAGAGTGGTGGCTATTTTCAACTGATGAAGAAACTCAAAACAAAATGGAGTCTCAAGGGAAAACTATATCTGGTGGATATTGGCTATGATTACTATATAGCCAAGTTCACTAATATGGATGATTACAATTATGTTCTTACACAGGGACCCTGGATGATCAATGATACATATCTCACTGTTAGGAAATGGGTTCATGATTTTGTCCCTGATGACTCACCTCTCCGTTATCTCACTGCGTGGATTCGAATTCCTTTCTTGCCAGTAGAATACCTTGACGCTACCTTTCTTAAGCGCATTGCGTAGAAAATTGGCAAAATTATTAGAGTTGATCATGCTACTGAAACTGCAGAGCGTGCACAATTTACAAGATTGAGCGTTGAGGTTGATTTGTCAAAACCCTTACTATCCATGTTTAGACTTCATGGTAAGGTGTGGCAAATACAGTGGGAAGGACTCAAACTGATATGCTTTGATTGCGATAAGATTGGTCATAAGAAGGAAGACTGTGCCTTGTATAAGGAAGCTGAAGCCCAAAAGAATCATGCCATTCAGCAGCCGATACATCACGAAGTTCCTCATGAGGTACCAAGTCAAGTGTATGGGTCTTGGATGCATGTCAAGAAACCTGCTAGAAAGAAGAACCAGAAGGAGGGTACAAAATCTAAGGAACCAACACGAGCGGCTAATCGACCAAACCCGATTGGGCAGGGTCAGGGGAACCCAACAGCTCGGGCTACAAACCCGGGTGGGTCACGTTATGATGTGATGGCAAATATGGATCAAGCGGATGGAGAGGCACATAATCAGGAAGGTACAGAGAATATTTTGGAGAATAATCCTCAACATTCCCAAAATAACGGAAAAGAAGCGGGTAGAGTCCAAGGAAACGAAGAAACAGGAGAGCACACAGAGGCTATTTTTGGGGAATTCCTCAACAAGGAAGGAGAAGATACTGATAACTTGTTTACTAATAATCTGCAAGACTCTGGGAATCAAAATCCTTTTTCTTCGGCTAATTCTGAAGCGGAAAATATGGTAACTAATCTTGATGATAACGGAAATTCAATGGAATTTATTCAATTTAGGACTCCTTCCCCTAATACACAAGATTCCAAGTCTTTGCAAACTCCTAAGCCAACTCAACAGCCCACTCACAAGCCAAAACAAAGCCAACTAACAGGCCATATCTCCTCCATCTACGCCAAATTCCAAGCCAAAAGAATTCTCACACGCCACCAAACCAAGCCAACTGACGAAAATCATGACCCGAACATCCTCCTCCCGCCCTTCCTTCCCACGCCAAACACCCATGGGCAGGGTCTCGCATATGCCTCACAACCAGATATGTGTCATAGCATCCATGATCCCACCTCCACTGACGGTGTTCTCGAGTGTCACTCCCGAGAGCCCGGTGGTGGGGGTAGCAATCACGCTAGGCCACAAGATGGAGGTCAGGATCACTCCGATCCCGGACCCAATGATCAGCCCCCTGGAGCTGCTGTTTGATATGTCTCTACCGCTTGAGGTGCAAAGAGTGATCGATATGATCAGCTTAGCCTACGTGGATTCATTACCTTCAATCCCAGTTTTTATGGAAGACATATTTCCTAATTTATTACCTCAGTCCATGCCGATCAGTTTTTTGGTATGGAATGTACAAGGTGCAGGGAGCTCAAGTTTTGTTGCAACCCTGAAGGAAATCCTCCGCATGAACCGACCTTCAGTAATAGCTCTTGTGGAAACACATCTAGATGGGGATCGAGCGGTCCAGCTTGGTAACCAAATCCAGTATGATGGACATACTCGTGTTGATGCAGAAGGACATAGTGGTGGTATATGGCTTTATTGGAAAAAAGACATTGTCACTATTGATGTTCATACTTATCATAATCAGCATGTTACAGTGAAGATTTCAAGATTGGAGGAAGAACCTTGGTTCTTTTCAGCTGTCTACGCTAGTCCTGATAGTACAAAACGCCAAGAGTTATGGGAAAGCCTATCGAGTCTTGCAGCCTCATTGAACAAACCATGGTTATTGGCGGGAGATTTCAATGAGACCACCTCTATTGATGAACGTCATGGAGGGAATCAGGATATGCAGCGACGCTGTGATCATTTCAAAAATTGGATTGAAAACTCTTCTTTATTGGATTTGGGATTTTTAGGTCCCAAATTTACATGGTCCAGAGGGCGCACTTTAGAAACAAGGAAAGCTGCAAGACTGGACAGAGGACTCTGTAATTCATTATGGAGGGTTCGTTTTGCTGAAGGAGCTGTCAAACACTTGCCTGCAATTAATTCGGATCACTCTCATGCTTATTAATTCGAATGGATTTGTATCACCACCTAGGGGATCAAAACCATTCAGATTTCTCTCTACTTGGATGTCACATGAGAAGTTTGCTGATTTCATTAAAAATACATGGAGGAACTATCTGCCTATTGTTCCATTCCTTACACAATTTGCCGAGGACTTGCAAGAATGGAACAAAACAACGTTCGGCAATATTTTTCGTAAAAAGCGTCAACTTTGGGCTCGTATTGCTGGCATTCAAAAAGCTTTAGCAGAAAAGAGGGAACGACATTTGATGCAGCTTGAAGTTCAGCTCAAAAAAGAATTAGATGAAGTTTTAAAGCAAGAAGCTGATTTATGGTTTCAAAAGTCTCGTCTTGAGTCCCTAAGGGATGGAGATAGAAACACAACTTATTTTCATACTTCAACAGTTATCCGCCGAAAATTCAACAGAATTGAGGCGTTGAAGAATGAAACTGACGAGTGGATTTTTGATCAAGATGAACTAAAAAAAATAATGGTCGATTTCTTTAGTGATCTGTATACAGTTGAGGAACGTATAGCTGATCACAGTGTCATGCCCACAGATTATTTTCCTCCCATCTTGGCCAGTGATTATGATAAACTAACCCGCCCATTTACGTCAAGTGATGTCAAAGCGGCAATTTTGCTATGGCTCCGAATAAAGCTCCAGGATCCGATGGATTTCAAGCATTTTTCTTCCAGAGACATTGGGAGATTATTAATGAAAGCTTTTGTGATGCTGCTTTAAAAATCCTTAAGGGCCAAGCCATTCCGGATGGACTCAATGACACTTTTCTAGTCCTTATCCCCAAGGTGGATCATCCGCAACTAGCGTCCCAGTTTAGGCCTATAAGCCTTTGCAACGTCTTATATAAGACAGTGACTAAAGCAATTGTTAATAGGCTTAAACCTATTCTCCCCTATATGGTTTCCCTGACTCAAGGTGCCTTTGTGCCTGGTCGCCAGATCAAAGATAATATAGTGATTGTTTAGGAAGTTTTACATACTATGCGTCGCAGGCAAGGCGGAAAAGGGTATATGGCTGTCAATATTGATTTGGCAAAAGCCTATGACAGGCTTCGTTGGGATTTTATTCGAGAAACATTATTGGAAATGAGGCTACCCATTCTGCTAATGGACATAATTATGCTGTGCATCACAACCCCTTCTATGAGGGCGTTATGGAATGGCAAGCCCACAAGTGCTTTCAACCCTTCACATGGTATCCACCAAGGTGACCCGCTCTCACCTTACATTTTTGTTCTCTGTATGGAGCGGTTGAACCATATAATCGAAGAGGCTGTTAATAATGGTCAATGGAAGCCTGTCTATTGTAGTAGAGGAGGGCCAAAGCTTACAAATTTATTCTTTGCAGATGATGTAGTGTTGTTTGCAGAAGCATCACAGGAACAAGCAACTCTCGTTAAGGGCTGCCTTCAACGGTTCTGTGATGCGTCGGGAGAGCTTGTCTCGTATCCAAAATCAAAAGTTTATTTCTCTAGTAATGTTGATGATTCGCTGGCATCCACAATCAGTGCTACACTTGGGATTGACGCTACGGATGATCTTGGGTTTTACCTCGGTATGCCAACGCTGAATGGTAGGGTGACTAAGGCCACTTATCAGCATATTGTGGAGAAAGTTGACAAGCGCCTAAGCGGATGGAAGGCAAAGTGCATCTCATTAGCTGGGAGGGCAACTCTCACACAATCTGTGATTTCCTCGCTTGCGTATTACTCAATGCTGACAGCCAAGATTCCTCGCTCTATTTGTGAAACCATTGATAGAAAATCAAGAACATTCATTTGGGGTGGTACAGCTGAAGAGCGCAAGACTCACCTAGTGTCGTGGGATACTATTCAAAGAGACAAGCAGGATGGTGGATTGGGTATAAGATCGATGCGCCAATCGAATGCTGCGTTCCTCACAAAATTAGGATGGAGGACTATTGCTGAACCAGGATCATTATGGTCACAGGTACTTCGAACTAAATATTGTAAGGGTCGATGTGATTTGGATATGTTTTCTGCTAAGCCAAGTGATTCTCATGTCTGGAAAGGTATTGTTGATAATGTGCAATATATTCAGAAAGGGTCGAGGTTTGCTGTAGGTAATGGGAAGCGTACACTTTTCTGGGACCATTGCTGGGCATCAGAAACTCCATTAGCAAACCTTGCCGTCGCGCATAGCCCGCTTGAGGACCAAGACAGACGGTGGAAGAGTACTGGCACCCAATGGGTGATTGGAAGTGGGATGAGCTCACTCATTGGCTTCCTACTAGTGCTCTAAAGATGCTGGCATCTCACAGCTTGGTCCCAGATGCAGAGGAAGACGATGCAATTTATTGGGGTGGCACAACGTCGGGACAATTCTCTGTTAAATCAGCACTTAAGCTTATCCGCAACGATGATCCTGCACTGTATGATAAGAAATGGGATATTGCTTGGCGTGCTCCTGTGTCGCAGCGTATTCGAATGTTTCTATGGCTAGTTCTCCATGGTCAGGTCCTTACTAATGCTCACCGAGTTGTTGGTAATGCAAACATATATTGGAAGCCATTGTTTAAATTTAAGCTTATGTTCTTTGGTCTTTCTCTTTCTTGTTTTGGGTGTGTGAAATGCAAATGTCCCACATTGGAAAACCAAAGAAGTTTTGAGAGGTTTATAAGTAAAGGGCTTCCTTTATTGGTTTGAAGAACTACCCCCTATGGATTGGGCTAGAGTTGGGCTTCCCCGCGCGCGCCGCTGCCGTCCGTCCGGCTCGGTTCGCACGCGCGTCGCGGTGTGGTGTGGCCCATCTTTTTGGGCGAAGTTTATTCGAGAGTCCAGTTTTTATGAGACTTTTCGTTTGACAAAGTCCAATCCACGTTTGAACGGTTCAAACCAGTTTGCACGTTCCCTGATTTGTCTCCCCCATTATCTCAGTGGGTTATTGAAAAACTGTCTCCTTTCTTAATAAATATCGATTTTTTTCAGCAGTTTTGAGATACACAGAAAACATCTTCTCTCCCAAAAATTTTCCTCTCTGGTTCTGAGCATATTTTCGAGTTCCATCTTCTGTAAACCGAGTGCACTGTTTACAGAGGCGCTGTGTAACCTTGGGGGGCGACGTCTATACTGATTTGCTCCGTGATCAGGACGAATTTCGCTTCTAAGGCAGTGATCTCTTTCACGCTACAGCTTACATTAATTTCGTATTCGCCCGACATTCCACAAATATTTTTCTCCTATTTTGTTTCAGTGACAATTATTTACCAATACGAGTATCTCGCAGACTTACAGATGATCCTAGATGCATAAGGTGTGGTGCGGATGAAGAAACAATTGATCATATACTTCGCATGTGCCCTTTCTCGTATGTCATCTGGAATAAACTTGGGGAACGACCACCTGACCCTGGGTTTTGGACTCTTCCACTTCGAGAATGGATAGTTGACAATCTGGATACTACAGACCCAACGCATGACCCGGAGGGCCCTCTAAAATTCGCCACCACCATTTGGTGGCTTTGGAAGTGGCGCAATTGGAGCGTGTTTGGGCGTGAAGAGGAAATACCATCAAACCCTGTGAGTTTTCTCATTTACAGATTCCAAGAAATGAAAGAAGCAATGCTAGCTGAAGAGACTGCCTTGCAACAGCAACATGGAAAACAAACAGAGATTTTTATTCGTTGGAAAGCTCCAAGCGAGGGATGGATGATACTTAATACAGACGGAGCGTCTCGTGGAAACCCGGGGATTGCTGGTGGGGGAGGAATAATTCGTGACTCCCATGGCAAATTTATTCGAGCATATGCAGAGAACTATGGTGTTTGTACTGTCACTAGAGCTGAAGTCCTTGCCTTCCTACGAGGACTCACAATGGCTAAAGAAATGGGAATTGCAAAGCTGATTATTAATGTTGACTCACAAGTACTCATTCAATGGAGGATGATTATTAATGATGCAGGATGATTATTAATGATGCAGGATGGGAAGTAAAGCTCGAGCATTGCTACCGTAAAGCTAATCGTGAGGCGGATTGGTTGGCCAATGTTGGATGCGATCAAGATGATAGTCTTTGTTATTTTGATACCCCTCCCACTAGTCTTAATTCTATTTTGTATGAGGATGTCATAGGTGTGGCTTGACCACGTAGAGTTAGAGTTAATTAGTTTTGTCGTTTTTTTTTGGGGGGCTTGCCCCTCTCTAGCACCAAAAAAAAAAATGTATTTAACTTGACCTTCAATCTTTTATAACATAAATGAAATTTATTTAAGTGGTACGTTCCTACATGATCTACTTAATTAATCTGAATTAGATTAAACTAAATTGAAGTAAATATAAATTGAGAGAATAAAGTCTTAGTATACTCGAAGAAAGACGTTTCTTAATCTTTATCTCTTTTTTTCTTTTTGGAATTTTGATATAAGCTAAAATTATGTTTATAAATCAATCTTTTTTATTTTTATTCTAAATTTGATGTAGAATCGATTTAAAGAGACATTTCATACCAAAAATATTAGAATAATTAAATGTAGAATTAGTTGTGCAGTATAAAACTGGCATGAGGTATCACTTAGAAAGTTATATTTTCATTTTCGAGAGATATTCACGAGTCCGTGCGGAGCACGGAGATAAAACTATTATATATACCAAAGTTGTACTTTCCTAAATCTTTAAAGAGTTACTATTAATTAGAGATTTTCGAATATATACTAAAGTTGTACTTTTCTAAATCATTAAAGAGTAGACTATTAGATTTTAAAAAACATGTAACTTTAGTTTCACCGCTTAAAAAATTAAATTGTTTACTCCACCGAAACGACTACGAAATATCCTTTAAATGACTCATTTGTAGTATGTCCTATTGATTTACAACATTAGATGTGTCCACCTAAAAAGGTAATCAGTAATTAGCTTGACGTACAAGCTGACACAACTAAAGAGTTGCATGTAAAAATAAGAAAAAATAAATGTATATTAGTTATAAAAATTTAAAAAGCAATCTCAAGTTAAAATATAATAAAAAGACTTTGTGTAAAATAAAGAAATAAACGATGAATCTAAAATGATTCTAGGTCCAATCTTTAATAGGAAACTTTACCATTATTATCACGTATAATTTTATCCACTTATTTAACTTTACGTAATATACTGATCCCCCATGTTATATTAGGGTTCCAATTTGTATTCTCTTCAACTTTATAATTATTCACGTACTCCCTCCGGACCACAAATAAAATTACATTGGACTTTTTGCGTTCTTCAAAGCAGTACTTTGACCGCATAATACTTTGAAAAAACAAGCAAGCATTGAAATATGTTTTGCTATTTCTAAGGTTTACGTCTAAAACTTCTTTATTTTTTTAAAAGTAGTTATGTATACATTAGACATTTAAACTGATGTTATCATAAAAGAATGATCATATCTTTGGAATGTTAGTTGTACATTTATATCAACATAAGAGTATTTGCGTACCAACATCAATTATAGAAAGACTTTCAAACTATTACCTCTTGGATCATGTAACATATGGGATGAGTTAATTAATAGTTTATTAAAATTGATGATAGGAGTATAAATTAGATAAGATATCCCGTAGTTTTTTAGATAAAGTCATAGCCATATATTGATGTCCTATAAAGTCATAGTAATCTTATTATATGACATACATGATATTAAATGGATTATATAAATATTTATCCGATTCATATATTACTAATAGTTTTTCATAAGTGACAATTACACTTTGATTTTTCGATGAGATTAATAATCACGTTATATTAAATAATCACGTTATATTAGTTTTATTATATAATCACAGTCCGTGCAACGCACGGTCATACTCACGGGCATCCACCTAGTTCTAAAATATGAAAGAGTAATGTTGAATATTATATTATTATTTTATTTTTTTGGAAATTAAGGATTTCATTTATTACCAGAAAAGCCGTTTACAGCACAAGTTCCACAAAAGGAGAACCTCTCAAGTATCAAACCTAAACAACAACTCTCTCCTACATTTTCTCCCTCGCTACACAAAAAAAAAACCTACGACAAAACGGTTGATTTGGGTGTACAACAGTGGTTCCGACCGCGTTTGTCTCGAGTGTAGTAATATGTCAAACACCTACGACAATAGTTCCGTGTTGGCCTACGACAACGGTTCTGGATTGACTGATGTTGTATATTGGTCAAATTGACTTTGACTTACATTGACATACATCAGCGGTCGTTGACCTATCGCTGTAAGCCACATATAACAGCGGTTGTTTGACCTACCGTTGTCATAGATTCGATCTTTTTTAACGCTTGGCCTAGATTGACCTTTGATTGAACGTTGAAATAAGAGATGCGATTTTATCTTTGCGCCATGTGCTGAAAATTTAACGGTTGGTTAATGGATACTTTGAAACTTGTTCAAAACTCTTTAGATGAAGAATTCTTCAAGAAGTTGTACGAATTACAAAAGGAAAGGTTATTAGACATAGAAGAACGAATTATTCGCATTCTTCAAAGTTTATGCAAAGAAGGTCTTCTTCAAAGGCCGACAAATGGATGAGTACCTTCTTTTGGTCCAAGTTGCAACTCCTTTGAGTTGGTGGTGTAGGCGGTGTTGTTTCTCCTTTCCATCTTGATTAGTTAGGGTTTTGAGTTGATCCTCCATAGGTTGTTTTATTTCAGGTGTTTGTTTTGCCTTGTGTTGATCGTGTGTTTTGTTATGATGTTATGGGTGTTTGAGTTTGACCACATTGGGAGTATGAGCTTTTGGCTCAAATAGGAGTGTGCGTTGAACTCCAATGACTATATGAGCTTCAGCTCTTTTTTCTACCATTTAATAAAATGGACTACTAATTATAATAATAATAATAATAATAATAATAACTAATATACAATGGTATTTGCAACGTCATTTTTATAATAAGTAACATTGTTAAACATTTACTAACTCCTCATACAATAAAACTTGTAAGAGTAGGTCAAGACTTAAACATAAAACTAAGTGCATGAAGACCCCCGCTGTCTCAAAATAGATATCTTCATCTGACTTCTTCCCCCATTCTATCTGGTTTTTGGCCTTCAAATTTGTTGATGTCTCCTACAAACAAAAAAAAACATGTTTACAGAAACTCTAGGAACTAATAAGCTAAGTTGGATGTGTCCCTAGTTTGAAGACGAGAAACAACATTTATACAACAATAATATCCAGCAAACTCAACACAACCAACAGATGCAATAGGGTCTGTATTCATCAAAAACAGGGGCATCAATTTTTTTTAGAAACAAGCAGAGCGGAATACCAAACAAATATAATACCATACCCAGCAATAATGAAATTCATAGAACAACAACAACATAGACATCAACATCAACCTCAACAATCACCACTCAAAAGGCTGACTTTTTGAAAATGAATGAATTACTTAACATACCCAAAAGTCCCCTGACTTCTTATCACAAAATATTGGGTTCTTGCCAACCTCCTTCCACTGATGTTCCTTCAGTTAAGACTTATTCAGGTTTTGGTGTGTCCCCCCTTTTTCTTTGCCTTTACAAGTTAGAGAGATGATAAGTATAGCAATTCATTTCACAAGAATAAAAAACCACAAGCATATGGCCTGGAAAAGCGTATCAGCAATGAGAAATGTAAACTAGAATTTTTGTAGAGTTTTACTATCACCTGGACAGAAGTGTATGCTTAGCTAATTCAGTGGCCAACGATCCAACGTGCCAAGTCTAGATGTTGTCAAGATTCTAGGCCTATAATACAATATATTGAATCATTATTATCCGTAATTAGAAGCATTAGTAATCCATGCTCTCAAGTGTAAGCTAATATGGAAGTGAGCATTCACAGTTTTTGCTTCTCATTATTTTAGACACCATTGGATGGTGATTAGATACTGGAAAAAAAGCCAGATTTATATTTGAAAGAAAACTGAACTCATAAGAGAAAAAACATTGCAATTAGATAAATCACAGCTGAATGCCTAAATTATGTGAATTGCAACTAGCAGTAAACATTTGATAAGTTAAATAAAAACCAAAGCATATATGCAATAACAACTATAACTATTAGCTTGCCCTGAGCTTCAGCAACCATTGCACTAATTACCAACTCACCAAATTCAATCTCCTTCCTATCAGCTTTTGAAGTGTAGAAGTAAAGTCAAAATTTGAATTTGCAGAACCTATCTAATTAATCTGATTCATATCAAAATCAGAACATCAAGTTAAATTAAAATCCAAGTGCAGAGATACCTACTAAACATAACTGAATTCACTTCAACTAAATTCGCATAACCCATCCTTTGCTGTTTTGACTCTCTCCTCTCCATTTGCCATTAAAAACTAAGCCAGTACTCAGCCTTGAAAACTCATCCCAATGATATTATAAATGAAAATTACAAATAAAACAAGCAAACAAGAAAATATTCTATTTCTACTGCCTACAAAATCAAACTTAAACAAACCAGTTTCACAACCTGATCCTTTAGGCAACAAGAGGCAAGGAAGAATAAACAACAAAAACAATGTATTTAACTAAAAAAAACTAAGAGCTATTGTATTTGTAAATTATAACGGGATCATGTAAACTGATTATTACTATTATCAATATTTGTAAATTATAGTTATTTGTAAAAATATTGGGTGTTTGAATATCAATACCTCAGACCAGTTATAATACATATTTAGACGCCCAATATTTTCAGAATATCAATAGCTCAGACCTAGAATCAACCAAATTGAGCAAGTTTTACTCAAGGTTGCACGGAGACGGAAACGAGAACGCAAACGAGTACGGGTAAGGGAACAGAAAAACCACAACATTCCAAATTCTAAAAAACGAGGGCGGCAGGGAACGTCGCCAAAAAGATATAATTTAATATTTTTAAAGACATTTTAGAATGAATTTATAGGTTCTCTAATTTATATTATAAAACTTAATTTTTTTTTTTTACAATAATTTACATTGAAATTCTCTAATGTATGCTATGGGCATTAAGTTAAAAAACCAGGCTTGTTAAAGAGTAAGCAAGTTATTAAAGTTAACCCGAGTCTTATATCAATAAATTAATGAGGTTAACCCACTAGTATACTTGGGCCCAACTTAAATATCATTACAATAAAACTCCTTTTGACTTTTAAGTGCATCACGTGATGATTAAAAGCAAAGTCTAAACCCTAAATCTGTCTCCTTAATGCCGCATAGAAAACAACAGAGGATGAGAGAGAAAGAGAAAAACGTTGCTGAGAAGAACACCGCCGGGGAAACGGAAGAAGACGTCGGAGAAGCTAGGGGGACGCGTGTCTGGAATGGATAGCAGTTTCCGAAACGTTTCTCCTAGTTTCAGGGTCGATTCTGTGTCGTTGGAGACGTTTCAGGCCTTTCTGGAGACGTCTCAAAGGCGTTTCTTTGCGTTTCGTCGCATTTCTCGTTTTGAAAACGTTTCTGGTGCGGGAGACGGCACCTCTTAGCCATTTCCGTGCTTCATAGGTTTTACTTACATCTTTGCACAACAAAATCCAAACTCGAAAATTTCTTCACTACAACCCACTAAATCACAAACAAAGATCTTACCTCAGCAATGGAGGAGCACAGAGATAAGTGGTGGGGCTGAGGGTTTGCAAATGGCGAAAATGGGATGGGAGAGTGACGGTGGGAAGAGTGAGCAATGGAAAGTTTGTGTGGTGTTGCTAAGAAGATGTTGGCCTGATGAGGTCAGGAAGACAAGCGTCTTATTTCTTTCTTTCTTAACTTTTTTAATATACTGACAACATCTATTACTACGGTCGACTTAGAGCCGCTGTCATATATGCATATACTACAACAACGGCTCGAATCACCTGCTGTCATAATAGGTATAGTTATTTATTTATCTTTTCCATAATTGCATATCAACGACAGCGGCTAACATGGAGCCGTTGTCGTAGGACCGCTGCGAAATGTGTTTTTTGTTGTAGTATATGGGGTGGTACCAAAATGATGCTCACCTTCTAGGAAGGGTATCATCACTTAGACTCCACCCACAGCTGCTGCAACAGAAAATGTAAACACAATCATACAACCAGTTAAGGCACAGACACAAGTAAACTCTCAAGGAAATGCATAAGCTTAACGTTCTTCCGAGCTCGAACAAACACCTGCACTTGAATCTGCTTGATCAGTGCTTGAGTTGTCATCTGTTTGCCTTGAAAAATTATCATATTTTCTTTCTATCCACACTACATAAACAGTGTGCACAAAACACATCTTCAGCACACTAGCAATTGCAGTCTTATTCTTCAAGACATGTTTTAACAGTTTAGTACATTCTGTATCCCATGGCAGAATCTGCCTATCAATTTGCAACCAACTCAGAATCTTCTTCCAGATTTCCTGCGTAAACAGACAATAGAAATACAAGTAAGCCAAAGCTTTAGGCTCAGTATCACACAAAATACAAGTTGTGTCTATAAAGACTCCCCAAGCTGCCATATTTTCTTTAGTTCTTAACTTTTGTATAAGAGCAAGCCACAACTTAAATGTGGCCATTGGTGCAGCAGCACTTGAGCACACCAAGTTCTTCCAAGGGACCTTCTCAAGATGCCCCAACAGCTTTTGATAAGATTTTTTGACAGAGAATTTTCCATTCCAGGTAACACTAATCCACCCTCCAATAGTACCCACATGCTAGCTTGAGATTTCTTCCTAACCATCCATGAGGCCTAAGCAGGAGGTTCCATTTGCCACAAGTTCCAGCTTTTACATAATACGCATGTATTCACTGGATCCACAACTTATCTCGCTTCAAACTCAAAGCCCAAAGCAACTTGTAAATTGCAGCTTAATTCCAAAGCTTCAAGTTTAACAGACTACAACTTCCACCGGACTTGGGTAAACACACTTTATCCCATACAACCAAAGTTTTCGTTGTTATGGGCCTCTATAGACCATATGTAACTCCCACAAGCAGCCTCCACAAGTTTGAGAACCTTCTGTGGCAGTACAAACAACTGGCTCTAATATGCTTGGATGTCATAGATGACTGATCTAATTAATTCCAACATGCCAGCATAAGACAAATATGTAACACCCCTGAATATACAACGATTTCCTGGGAACTATCAACGTCATTATACATGACTCGACACCACTGAACCGTCACAAAACTGAGAGGCGTTACTGCAACATTTATCACTAAGGAGTAAATGCTAAGTAGAAAGAAAGTCTAGGCATCAAAGGAGCTTACTAAGAAAACTAAACAATCTATCTAAAACAATTATTATTAGAGTTGTCTATATAGTGAGCTAAAACTGTTAAACCAATTTATTACAACTTTGCCATCAAAAAGGCACAAACCAAAATTCCAACAATTTAAACTAAACAAGAGAGTTCTAAAAACTGACGCCAACTCTAACTTCCAAGCTGTACGTCCTCACTCGACTAAACCTGGACTTTGCTTTCCGTGACGGAAACAAAATGCAGAAGAAAAGAAAAGAAATAAAAGAGAGACAAAAATCAGATAAATAAATGTCATTCGTACCCAGTAAAAATATTTCACAAACCTTATCTAAAGTTTTACAAGAATATTGAAATTCATTTGCATACGCACATAAGCATATAATCAAGCATAAGTATAACAACATTCTTTTATATGCAATTCTTGTATAGTGATCACACCAAATATGACATAGTGTAATACCCCGTATTATTATTCATTTTAGAATAATAATTACTTAAAAAGAAAATGAGAATTCGGATTTAAATTATTAATTGGGCTAATAAATGTTAAAGGTGCCTAATTAATAGTGGGTTTTATTTTGGATCTAATTAATTATAATTGGGCCAAAATAATAAAAGAATTTTATGGGCTAATATTTTTGGGTTTGGCTGAAAATATTAGACTCTTGTGGGAGCCATAATTTTCGGCCCTAGCCGAAAATATGGGGGAGAAAATCAGAATTTTTATTTCTAAAAAGTTGGGATTGAAAGGAGGTTGTTTGGAGAGTTTTTAGGAATGTGGGTTGAGAAAAAGAAGGAATAGATTTAGGTTTCCTAAATCTACTCAACATCCTAATCAACTGACACTTTGCTTAAACAAAAAAAAAATCATGCACACACACACGCCTCTCATCTTTCTCCCTCACACGTTGAAACCGAAATACAGGAGAAGAAGAAAGAGATTTTCCTACTCTTTCATAATTCACCATCTTGTCCAAGTTTGATCCTTTTTAATACCAAGTAAGTGTTTTTATTGCTTTCGATTATTAAAGGTTGTGTTCTTAATTAAAATTCATTGTTTTTATGAACCCTAGTTTGTTTATGAACAAACCCTAATTTTATATTTTGACCTAGGATTGCTAGATTCTACTATTTTGCATGTTAGAATCATGATTAGGGTTGGATTTGATGTTTTTTTATGAATTTGAATCAAAGGTTGAGTTTAAAGGCTGAATCTTGTGATTATATTAAATCCGGAAATTTATTAATTATTCAGGTTTAATTTAGATTTGTAATTTGTTAAATTGATTAACAAAAAAAAAAAAAAAAAAAAAGAGTTTTGGTAGGCGGAACACGGTTGGGCCGTGTACAGCGCACAACGGCACCATGCGCAGCCGCTGGGAGGCTGTCACAGCCACCAGCCGCCGCTAGATGGTGATCATCGGCGGTGGAGGTGGTGGTGGTTGGTGATGTTTTGTTGTTTGACTTGTTGTTTGACTTGTCTAGTATTGGATTGAAGATTATAATTCATATTTGGACTTGTGACAAGGAATAAATGTTATTTATTTCCTTCTGATAATTCCTACAAAATTGTAAGATATTGAATGCATGTTGATCAATGTTAGAAATTCACTTGTGTAGCAATGACTACTTGTTGGGATTCATGTTATATGATAATACATGTTAATATTTGTAATTATGTAGAATAATTATTTGCTTTTTTGAACTAAATATATGATTAATATTTGTTCAATTTGGATATAGCCTATCGCTATTTGGATTATGTTTGTAAGCATGTTGTTTCAATAAGTTAATGTGAATTTGACTATTGAATTGGTAAAAAATATTGAAACCTGGAAAATGTATATTGTTAGGTGGTTGTGAATAGGGTGTTGATGCTCATTGATCTGAAATTATTGCCATCGGAATTATGAATTTAATTGTTCATTTTTGTAACTGTAGAGTAGTTACTTGAGACTGCCAAGATATGTGTATTATTGTTATGTGATCACCTTACAAAAATGTATTGAGAGTTCAGATTTCTTTGGTAATGGATCCGCCTAAGGATGTGAATGGGAATTTGTCACTTGTTACGTTGAGTGGGACTATAACTGCGTGTATGGCCCCAACGTATTGAAATCTTGTATTCATACTCAGTAATTTGGCGAGTGGTTCTTTGGAACAGTTCTTCCTGTAGACCTAAGGGTTGAAGTAGGGTATGCATACTTAGGAACATGTGAAGTACTTCGGGAGTCACCTATACTCCGGGACGGTTGATCGCTCTTTTTGCTAATGTGAACGAGACTAAGATCCTATTGAATCGACTGCGGTTGGTTTGACAATTCATGTCATTCTCTTCTCTCTAATGAACTTGGCTAATGGATAATAATAAATATTGAATTTATTATTTGTTATTGATGAGTGTCTTTAAATTAAAGCATGTTGTCTTTTATGTTCTTAAAGCATGATTATTTACTTTATTAAGCATTTTGGCTTGACTTGCTTGGAGATTTAGATGGACTATGTGGTTATGAATTACTCAGCGTAGCTGATTGGTTGTTTTTCTTTCTACTTGTGTTTGTTGTCCATTTCTCTTCAATGATGGGCCTATGATGAACCTATATGTAATTTGTATATGCCGGAGTAGATTGGTAGGATTGTAGCTCGTGATTGAGAGCTAGTGAGAAGAAGGCGACACAAGAAGATAGTATATCTTCTAAAAACAATTTATTTTTATTGTTTAGACTTTGGGATTTGTTTATTAAGAATTGTATTGTAATGAGATTAATTCTCTTGCATGAGAATTAATAGTTTAATATTTCTTATTTCATTTGGATTATTTGTTTACGTTTAGTTTGGAAAGATAGTTATTATTTACTTATCTAGTATGTGTGTTGGGATATAAACCTTTTGTTTCTTTCTAGCCTTGTATTTAATTTGAAAATTAAATATTGCGGTAACGCTTTGAATTTCTAGGGTTTTTCCGCTATAACTCGTGATTTTAAATGGTTTTAAATTAGACGGAAATTCGGGGTCTTACACATAGACAATCCGTCTTGATTAGAGAGATGTAAGAGAGCGAATAGAACAGCGATTACCCATATTGTTCACCGAAGATACAATCACGCCATGAACTTAATGACTCTAGTGTGCGCACTACCTCTAGTATAATATTAAACGAGTCTAGAGCACTTAATAAATGGGGAATGATCTGTCCAAGACACACTATGAGGTGTCCATAACTAACTTGGGAATCACGCATCCCTTGAACTACACCATTAGGTGTAATCCCGATTGCTCAACTACTCCTAGGGATCCATTAGGAGCCTTACTCTCATTTAATTCAATTCGTATAATTTGCATTGGTTGACATAGTGGTACTACGATACCACGACTTACTAATTCATTTCATGCTCTTGACAATGAATAGTAAATAACGACGATAATGATAATTAAATACGATGAGAATTAAACATACTTTAATTCAATAACGATAATTCAACAAAGATGACATGCAATGTCTAGCACAATTTCTACAGCACTTCGGGAGGGTAATATGGGGCATGTCTACTATGTTGTGCCGCACGGTGTAGTGCAGGATTTTTTTTTTTTTAATTTCAGCCTTTAGATCTTTGCTTTTAATCTCAGCCATTCATTCTAGTTGACTGGAAACCTGTTACATAATTTGGAAAGCTTATTTTGCCTGTCAAGAAGGAAAAGAGGAGGGAAGATTATTTTTTCTTTAAAAAAAAGATTCATTCACCTCTTCTTGCATCTCACTCTCCTACTCTCACTCTCTTACTCACTCTGTCTTTCCATGACCAGAAAATGAGTGTTAACTGGAGTAAAAGTTTGAAAAGTTGATATACATTAGGATTTTAAATTGCAGTATTGGGGCTTTGAAATTAATAAAGTAAAATTAAATTTGTAGTATGAACAAAAATAGAGTAAGTTCTATCTTTTTAACCAAATAGAAAGGTGATAATTGGTGTACTAGTTAAACATTATGGTCCACCAATACGTTTCTAAGTACAAACAATAAAATAAAAATCTACGAACTTGTAAAAAGAATAAATAATTGTTGTACCAGTTAAAATTTTGGCCCGCCAATATAATTCTAAGTACATTTAATAGAATAAATATTAACGATATTGTTACAAAATAAATAGTTGGTGTTTCTGATAAATATTACGAATCAACAATATATTTGTGACTTATTACTTTAATAGAAAAGTAATAACATTAAGGTGGCGTACTATTTAAACTTTCTAGTCCACCAATATGTTTGTGAATTATTTTACTAAAAAAAGAGTTGCATAAATGGTCTACTATTGGAAGAAGATGGCGCACCATTTTCTCAAAATGGTCATGCTGAATTTGAGTACTAATTTATCAAAATGGAGTGTGCGTAATTATTTATACATGCACAAATTTTTGGGTGCTTGCATTTGTACCCAGCTGCGTACAAATAATGCCCAAAAATTAAATGGGCCGCGTCTCAATCTAAAAGCCCAGCCCAACTGTACACATGGGGTATAATACATTCTACAATAAAAAATGATGCATCAATCCTGAACATTAGTGCAATATATTTATATTATAGATGAAGATTGTAGTTGATGAATTGTATATACTTCTTTGAAGAAAGTGTATGCACATGCGTTAGAATATATTGTCTTTATGAAAATAAATTTTTAGTTGATGAAACTTATTTGGTATAAAATCAATAACATTGGTGAATCACTAAATATAAATTACTAACCCTATTTGAAGTTATTATTTTGAGATGTGCAGTGTGCGTAATTATGGAGTACCATAGGTTACTTGAAAATTAAAACAAAATCATTAAAAAGTAATGAAATGCATGACATGGTAAACTGTATGTTAATAGAAAATCAAATTAAGATAATGAAAAATAATTATATGGGTTATAATTTATTTTTTTGGTTGTCTTTGTCATTTATTGTTGTTGTTGTGTATTTGTTGTCTTTGCAAAATAGGTGTGGATCAAATTGCTCATAAAATATAATCTATAAATTCATAAATAATAACGCATAACATGTAACTCTTATAAATTAGTTGTCTAGTTGTAAAAAAAAGAGGGGGGAAAGACTGAAGAAGAGGTCGGTTCTTAAGAACTAGTTTTGTCTACTTGTAAGGATCTTGGACATTTTGCAGTGTCTTTGCGATTCTTATAGAATTGTAATTTGTAAATTAATCGGGGATTAAATAAGTTCAAGGAACCGTCGAGTTATAAAACCATTGAAAGACATTGAATTGAAGAAAAATCATGAAATGGTCAAAAAAATTTGTTACCAACGTTTTATTGAAGGAAAAACCAATGGGTTAATAAAACATACCCAACAATTAGCATTCCAAAATATGGCAGTAAGAACCGTATTGTAACTCAAATGAATGCAAACAAAGCATATGAGTGATTTCTCTTAAAATATAACGACATCCAGCTTTGAGGCTTTCCTATCGGGTGCTCTTTCCCTTTATCGGTCATGATCACTGTTCGCCTCATCTTAGCCTGGGAGTTGTCAAGTCCCAACATACTCTCGGACGTGTCAAGTCCGGAGCGCGCGTCTCGATCGTCCGGCCCATTGTCCTTGTCCCGAGCACTCAAGCTCCTTCCGAGTAGTTCCAGATCCTTTAAGCAACCAGGAGTCATGTTCGTTCCCATTGAGTTCATAGGGAGCGGATCTATGAATGCGCACCTCGCGTTTAAGGATCACTGTCCTTGTCTCGGCCATTGATGCCTCGTCGAGTAGTGTCCCATTAACCGAACAACCCATAAGCATCGCTAATGCAACACGACCCCTCGTTGACAGGGATTCCTAAGGGTGAAAGTTTGGACTTTGGATTGGATTATGGCCTAGTCCAAATCCAATCCAAAAAATTTTGGATTCGAAATTTTGAGTCCAAATCCAATCCAAACTAATTTTGGACTTTGATTTTTGAGTCTGAATCCAATCCGAATTATTTTCCGTAATCCAATCCGATCCGAATAATCCAATTTTTTCTTGACTCTTTATCTTTTCTACAACAATCTCCATTACTTAAAAAAAGTTCATCGATAAGATAATAATACGAATGTCGAAGTCAACTACAAGTCTACAACATTCATTATAAAAAAAATGCAAATTATGTGGTTTCAAAGGTGTTCGGTAATCTCCGCTTTGTGTACATGGAGAACACATATGTGTAAAGAGATAGCAAGTGGACGAGTGGCTTCTAAGGCATGACTTGAGTGAGTTGTTTGAAATGATCTTTCTCTCTTAATTTATGTATGCATTTTATTGTTGCCTTCAATCCCTTAGATTTGTAGTTTATACTATTTATTTTGGGCTAGTATCATTTTTGGATTGTATGTCTTTCTATTTATTAATTTATATCTAATTGGGATTGGATTGGATTATTGGACTCCGAAATGGCGAGTCCGAATCCAATCCGAAAACCCAAATAATATTTTTTTTGAGTCTAAATCCAATCCGAAATCCAAGAAGTCCAATCCGAATTGCCTAATTTGGATTGGATTGGATTGGATTTTGGATTGGATCCGAATAAGTTTCACCCCTAAGGATTCCTGAAGGCCCTCATGGAGGATCTTGTCCCTTTGATAAGCTTCACAGATAAAGCGCCCCGCAACCGTCTCAAAATAGTGACCCTCCTCTCGGCGCATGATGCACAATATCGAGCCCGTCGACTACTCGATAATGTGCATGGGATATCCTATTCCGAGTAGACTCAATGTTGTCCTAAGACATGCTATTAAGCCTGCCCCCTTTCGGAGAAGCTCACTTAAATGTCATGATGTTTGCCAATCATCCATGCACCCAGGGGAGGTAGAGAGTTGAACACCTACTACCCCCTAATGAATCTTATATGGTTCAGCCTAACTGATGGAGTAAACATCAAACTTGCATAACTTTCATACTCAATCTGCGATGGAACTCAAACCTTGTTTCTTACACCTTGCTTTGCACTCACATCTAGTAATTGACATGTCTTTCCTTGTCCGTTTACCTAGTTCAATGTTAGTTTGTCTGGTCCCCTGGTTTGAGCAAACCATAAGTCGTCCAATAGTATACCCAGTCACTCGACTTTGTGTCGCATAGCTGAGTCTCCTACTAAACCCTATCAACCTCGCGTAACAGTTATACCACTCCTCTCCTTCCTCTAACGAATCAAAATTCATTAGCAAAATCTGGTCCCTGGTGGGGGCATTAAGGCAGTACCATAATCAGTAGTCACATCATCTTCACTCTCATCGTCCGATGAAATAGGAACTGGGGCATTCGCTGCTGTTTCTTCACCCATGTCCATATTCTGAGACTCGGAAGACTCATGGAAAATGGATTCATCCGGGTGCTACGATGGTGTCCCTTCACTGCACGTATGATCCACTTGTAGTTCCTGTTTAGAGGGAAATACAACGTACCGAGGATTTAGCATTCCCAAATGTCATCAATATAACTTTTTACATTCATTCCAAATCTACAGGCATGATAATATTTTTTAAGAACGAGTCGTGCCTTCAAACATGCCTTCATGCTTACTAAAGTTCGTCATTAATATATATGAACCTACGCAATATTATTCACTTACTAGTGGACCACATACTAACTGATCAACTATTATAAGAACAAGGCATGCCCTGATGCATGCCTTAATGCTTACTATAGTCGACCAATTTAAACTATGGTGTACCATAGTGAGGACTAATCTCAATTTTTTTTATATCATTCACTTACTAGTGGACCACATATTAACTTATCAACTATTATAAGAACGGGGCATGCCCTGATGCATGCCTTATTGCTTACAATAGTCGGCCTATTTCAACTCTGGTGTACCATAGTTTGGACAAATCTCAATCTTTTTTATATCATTCACTTACTAGTGGATCACAGAGTAACTGATGGACTATTATAAGAACGGGGCATGCCCTGATGCATGCCTTAATGCTTACTATAGTCGGCCAATTTAAACTATGATGTACCATAGTTAAAAATCACCGACTATTGTAAGCATGAAGGCATGCCTCGTTCTTAAAATTGTTGAGCATTTTTCATATATGTTGTACCAGACATATAAATAGTTCTTCCCTAAGATTCAATGTAATGTTTTTAATTAACGAGATTTGGAAATGCTAATTCCTTCGTATGTTGTATTTCAATGTAAACAGGACCTACACATGGTCGGTCATTTTTCATATATGTAGTGAAGGGACACCGTTATATCACGGGACGAATCCACTATCCATGTGTCTTTCGAGTCTCAAAATGTGAACATGGGTGAAGAAACAGAACCAAATGCCACATACAGTTTCAATCTCGCCTGACGATGAGAGTGAAGATGATGTCATTACTGATTATGAGACTGCCTTAATGCCCCCACCATTGATCAAATTATGGAAATGAAGTTTGATTCATTAGATGAAGGAGATGAGTGATATAAGTGTTTTGCAAGGAGTGATATAGATGAAGGAGATGAGTGGTATATATATTGCTGCAACAACATTAAAAGTAAACATTTTTTATTTTGTTGTCAAGTAACATATGTATAGTCCATATATCATTAGGCACACATCACTTTTCAAACATGATTACTCCAAATAAGACCTATTATTTACTTGTATGTAACGATTCACCAATATTACTATTTTTTCATCAAATAAGTTTCATCAACTTAAAAATATTTATTTTTCATGAAGACAATACACATGTAGACACACATAAACTCCCTATAAAGAAATATATAATACAAGTCATTAGCTACCAAAAATTCACTTTATAATTGCATAACATGTTTCCTACTTCAAATAACCTAGTATATACACCATGTATTGAAATAAATCATTTCAATAAGGTATACATCGATCCACCAAAAACTTCAGTGACATCCTTTTTTAATATCACCCATTTCTTTTTCTCAACTTACAGATATAATACATTTTCCTAAGGTATATACAATTGATAATTATGGATTTTGAAAGATACTTCAATTTATTATTGTATAACATGTTTCCTGCATAAATAACGGTACTAATTACACCATCTATTTATATGAATCCTTTCACTACTGTACAAATCAGTCCGCCAACTAATTCATTGGTGAACCATTTTCCATATTAGAATAAATATAGAATAAGTCACCAATATTAGCTTAAGTGGACAACCCTTTGTTTCAAATGAAGTACATCAAAAAATTTATTTTCCTTACTTCAAATAGACAATCCATATTTCATAACAAGTAGCAGATACATCACTTTTACAACAAAATATATTAGCTTAAAAAGCACTATACAGAGACAACCTAAACTTTTATTTATTTTTCTCTTCTTATTTTATTTTATCTTGTTTTCTAGATTAATTTTCCCCGTTTTCCTTTCACATTTCTGAATTATATAGGATTTTTCCATAATTTTTCCTCTTTAGTTTTAGTTAAAGTTTTTTTATTTAACTTCATTTTTTTTTCTTCAGATTTTGACATGATTTATTATTATTTTTTAAAAAATTTCGTAGGTTATTTTCTTTTATGAAAAAGAGGAAAATAAAAATAGAAAAAAAAAACTCACGACAAAGTAAAGATTATAAATTATATAATGGTGTTGCAATGATATTTTATTTTTTTTGTCAAGTAACGTATGTATACTCCATATATCATTAGGCACAATTACTTTTTAAACACAAATACTCCAAATAAGACTTATTATTTACATGTAACAATTCACCAATATTACAATTTTTTCATCAAATAAGTTTCATCAAATTAAAAAAAATAAATTAATTTTCATGAATACAATATACACTTAGACACACGTGCAAACTCCTTACAAAGAAATATATAATATAAGACATTACCCACTAGTTCCATCTACAATATATGTTGCACCAATGTTCAGGGTTTATTATGTCGTATTTTTAATAGAAAAATGTATTATAATCCATATACACATTACGCACACTAAACTTTGATAAATAAGGGTGTGTTTGATAGAGCTTATACGGTCAGTTCAGTTCAGTTCAGATGTCAATTCAGTGATTTGAAATTCAGTTAAATGTTGTTCAGTTCAGTTCACTAGTGCTGAGTTCAGAATCATACTTTTTGTCTCACATATCAAGTTGTGTTCAGTTCAGTTCAGTTCAGTTGTGTCCAGTTCAGTTCAATAGTGTTCAGTTTAGTAATGTTGAATTCAGTTTAGTTCTGGTAAGTTCAGCTCTATCAAACGCACCCTTAGTACTCCAAATCAGTTTGACCATTTAGAGATAATGATGCATCGTCTTTGTTTCGAATGGTTAGTATTTATGTGACTCGTTTTTCAGTTAACTAAGTCACAGACATATTGGTATACCAAAAAGTTTAATTGGTCTACTACTTTTTCCAATAAAGTAAGTTACAAACATATTGTTGGACCATAATGTTTAACTAGTACACCAATTTTATATTTATGTTATAAGTTCGCCAATTGTTATTCTATTTAATCTACTTGTAAACATATTGGCAGACCATAATGTTTAACTTGTACATATATTTAGTTATGTTACAAGTTCATCTATTTTCATTCAATCTAATACTCCGTATATTAGTTTTACTACATATCTAAAAGTAAATACACCACTTCTTCTAATTTTTACATTGCTTTCTCGCGTAATTACAATGGCTCATTTTACAATGCGTCATGTCACTTAAATTAGTCGACTACTACGTTTATTGGTCGAACAAAATGCGCAGATTGAATTTCCAGTCAAAAGAGCCTTCGTAACCGGCTCTAGCCCTTCATTGTCAACGCCATTGTGTCTCACGCGCCTAAAAGTCAAACTACATGGTGCGGCACAATATTATAGTAAACGCGGTAATATGATATCCAAAAATCACAAATCATCCAAATACATCCAATGATAAATATATAGGTTCTCACTAGCACTCAATAATACCTATACCAATTAGCAAATATCTAATAGCATAATAAGACTAACAGTCCACCATTCAACAATTGTCTAATATCCAACAAATGGACCAATTAATTCTCGAAACATGATAATATCGACATGCTCATTATAATTCATAATTACAGTAGTAAACATGCTTAATAAATATGATAATAACGATGATATAATTTAATCATGCTTTGCATATTAAATTCACAACAAATTTCCCAATTAGCACATAACAAATCAAAATAGTTTTGATAGGGCTTTGGAAGAAGTTAGGCATGAGCGCTTACCACTAAAGCGCTTCCAATAGTAGCTACACTCCAACAATTAAAGACAATCACGCTTGCTCGTTAGTTCCTAATTAAAAACAATTACCGGACCAATATTAATTAAATACGAAGATTCAAACAATAACGAAATATTGATCTGATAATATTATTAAATCCCTCAATTTATTTCAACCAATCTAAACTTTTGAAAATCCGAATTCCGAATCCGAATGAGTGCAGAAAAATATAAACAAGAAAATAAAATCTGCTGAAAATCGAAAATAAATAATTAAGAAAATAAAAATCGAAACCCTAACTTCAAACCAAGTTTAGGTCACGGTCACTCATGTATGGGGCCCATGACCTGATCCATCACCATCACCACCACCCACCGACCACCCAGGGCCGGTGAGGGCGGCGGTGGCTCGCCGGAGCCACGAGAGAGAGAGAGAGAGAGCAAAGGGAAGGGCGAGGCCACAGGCCACCACAGGCGACCACCTGGTGGCGCCGTGGTGGTCGTGCGGTGGCGCGACCCAAAACAGGGGAGAGAGAGAGAGGAGGATTACGGGAGAGAGAAAGGGAGAAAGAAAGAGAAAGAGAAAGAGAAGGAGAAAGAGGAGGCGGTTACCGGCGGGAGGGAATTGCCGGTATGGTGGTTCTCCAGTCACTACAAAAAAACATGCGATTTGCTACCAATTGAATCGGTCGCTAATAACCTAAAATCGGTCGCTAAAGTTCGTCAGCGACCGATTTGCGACCGATTTTCGTCGGTCGCTAAAATCTTGGTGGCTAAGTGCTTATCGGTCGCAAAAAATATAGCGACCGATACCTGTCGGTCGCTAAAAGTATTTATACGGAAAAAAAATATCCAGATTAGCAGCCAAAATATTTAGCTGCTAATCTGGAATTTATGACTATAGGAAATTTGCAATATCAAAGGCACTCATAACAGAGACAAAAGAAACATAAGGAGATTGAGAATGAGAATAATACACCAAACTTGATAAAATTCACCAAACAATACACCAAACTTGATAAAATTTACAAACAATTACTCTTAATCATTCAATAGTCAAAAAACATGAAAATATTACAGATCTAACTTCCTAAAACAACGACTTTATTACTACAATTTTTTTTTTTGATGAATTCGACCTAAAATCTGAACTACCAAAACGAAATTGAAAACTAAAACAAAAAAGAAGAATAAACCTAAAAAAAATCAAACTTTTAGATGTACTAGACAAAACCCGAACTAAACTCGAGATCTATACCAACAAAGTCACCAACTCACAATCAAGATCGATGGAGAAGAAGCTCGATCTAGTTCATGGACAAAGAGTTGCCGAGGAGAGAGAACACGGTGGATGAGTGGACATTTCCCCGCCCAGGTAACCACCGATCTTGACCTCAACCACCATTGAAGGTCTTCACGAAGAAGAGGTAGAAAGAGGGGCTAGATGATGGAGGGAGAGAGGGAGGCTGAGGTGGTGGCGAGAAGTGGTCTAGATTGACATGGCGGCGGCGAGAATTATGAAATGGTCGACGGCGAGATAAATGAAGTGGTCGGCGGCGAGAATTTTGAAGTGGTCGGCGTCGATGAAGATTTTTGGTTGTAGATCTGGTGGAGATTGAAAGAGAAGAGAGAGAAGGAAGAGAGAGACAAAGGGGACGGAGTAAACAAGGGCCAAGGAAGGGGCTAGGGATGATTTAAAGTGTTGGCTTTTATATCTGTGAGGGTTTGTGGGGGGGCGACTAATTGAGTAAGTTCACTTCCCCATTCAATTTCTGAAGTAGCGATCGAATGAGATTCGGTAGCTAAAATCGGTAGCAAATCGCATATTTTTTTGTAGTGAGTGAGCAACCCGAGGAGAGAGAGAGCGCTCGGTGAGGGCGAGAGAGAAAGGAGAGAGAGACTGTGTGTCGTGCATTGTGAGAAGGAAGAAAGAGAAAGTGATGACGATTTTGATCAGTTGTGAAAACTGACTACTTGTCCCATCTTTTTCTTCATATAGGCACTGAGTCAATTAAAGTCAATTTCTAATAGGTTTAGGAAAACTTTAATTAATTTTCTGATTTAAATTGCTAATTAATTAAGCTAATTAAAACAATATGAATAGTTCTTATTCATATATAAAATATTTTAATTAAACTTCCCAAATTTGATAAATATAAACTATGAAATCCCATAATGATCGCTAATATTATTATGGCTTTAATTGAATAAATCGAATCCTTGAATGAAAATACAATTTAATCTCCGAAACTATTTATAAATCATTTATAAACCAATATAATAACACTACAACAAAAATGCTATTTTTTACCCTAAAATTCTTGATTTTCTACACCTACAAGCGTGGAAAATTGTATTTTTCACGCTTTAAAAAGCGTGGAAAAAATCAATGTGGAGATTTCTCACACTTTTGAGTGTCATATTTTTCCACACTTTTAAGCGTGGATAATTGAACTTTCTACGCATATATGTGTCATAATATCCCATTTTACTTTGAAGATGAATGAGTATTTATGTCACTTAAAGGTGTGGCAAAAAGGGCGGGAATTTGGAACAACAAATAAAACAACAAATTTTGGTGGGAAAATATTTTCGAGGCATACCTACAGCCAACCGTTGTATATCACATAAGAACTTTTTTTCTTTGGACAAAGAAACAAGCTAATATTATTCATCCACTTGGGGGAAAAAGTGTATTATACAAATTTACAGCAAAACATCAAGGACATAAACAATCGCCTCTTAACCTGAAAAAGAAAGCAAACCCAAAAAAGCACTCACACAAGCTAAATAAAATCCTTATAGACAGAAAAGACTACAATATAATTGGAACTGAATCAAACTGCAGATTTTAGTAAAAGGTCTGTATAGTTGTTGATGAGCTTGTAATTCCGCTCCCTCAATATTTCGTTAATTGATGCTGAAAAAGCTGTCCTTCTGGCTCAATGCAGTATGTTCTCACCACACCACAGTACTTCTAAAACCACTTGAGCTCATCTGCCTCATAGGTCTAGGAGTAATGCAAAGTCATTTCAAAATATTAGACCAGATTTCAGCTGATAGGTGGAGCAAAAGAAGAACTATCCAGCAGATTGTGATTCATGACAGATGAGACAACTGAAATGCTAGAACTCCCACCTCAAGTTGGTCCCCTTCATGCATTTGTGACGGCCTGCATAATCCAAAAAACAAGTTCACAAACACGAATTTGCTTTCAATTTTTCTATAATTGGCTTTTCGCACTGCACCTTTATCAGAAGAACATAAGATGAAAAACCTTACTTGCACTGAACCACAAGAGTAGGCTTCAAAGCCTTGGGCCCATTTCAAATGCCTCTGTTGTGTTTGGAAACCTGTGTAATGCAAAAATGATTCACATCAAATACCAAAATGAACAAAAACAGTTCTAAAGAAAAATAAAATAAAAAAACTTGGTCCGTATATATCAATTAGCCTAAGATTCTTTCCTCTGTACATTGTTAATAAAAATTCTGTTCCACCAACAATTTAGTTGATTTGTAAACTAAGGACATCATAAATTCCCAAATAGCTAAGCCAGCAAAATCCTTTTGAGATAGACATAATAACAAATTAAAGAAACGATGATCATCTAGAGTTCACTAAAAAAAAAGGATTGCTTATAGAATTCTGCCTAACTATACAACATGATTGATGAGAAATAGTGCTTCACAGAATTTCAGCCCATGCCTATTTGTAATATGAATACACTAGTACACATTAACAATATCACAGTCAATCAATGGCATATGTATGATTATTTTCAACTCTATTTCAATAAATTGCCTACATAGAGAAGAAGGGAAAAGTCAAAGTCTTCATTAATTTACATAACATTATTTCACCCCTAGTCCCCACTGATAAACTCAAGCACGAATTGCTCACATAACAAATCCTAGAGCCTAGAAATAGTAACCAACTAAGGAGAAAGAAGACCCCCTACGCAAATGGAAATTGAATCCTTTTCAATCACAGACCCTACAATCCTTTATATATGCTACCTATATACAAATTTGACGACTGGAAGGGTTTGGTGATCATATGGATGTGAGATAATCATTTAGACATAAGTTTAAGGAGGCATTCAAGATGCTTTATTGGTTCTGACATAGTGGCACTTACCATAGAGATAAGAGTGAATGACAAAGCCCATTACAAGCTACAACAAGAAGGGCATATATTTTGTTTGCCAACTAACTTTACCATATCTAGAAATACTAACTAAGCAACTGCTATTTGTATGTCATACACATATCATGACATCACACATGCATATACCCAAATCCAAGCAGCGGGAAACTAATGTTTAGTGTTTCTTTTTCAGGGACACCGGACATCACAAAATAAAATGCACATTTATAATAAATAAATAAAATGAACATTTATATTTGCCCTCTTTAACAAATAGCCAATCAGAACCATATAAATAGCTTAACAACAACCAACTTTCCTCATCAATCTGTAGATTCAATAATTCGCTACTCTAAACAGATACATGTTAGTCCTGCAACACACCAATAGGAAAGGAAAAGAAATTTACCTGCACAAAATATGGCCTTGTGCCCATTGATTCTATACATTGCAGCAAATACTTTCAAGTTAACAACAACATTTAAGAAATTAACAAAAGAATCACTCAAGGTTAAGGATAAATGGGTGGTCTTATCTGGCATTACATTGGCCTTGCTTTATTCTCTGTGACATTCTAAAATAATAGTGCATCGTGCTTTCATTGCCAAGCCCAGAGGTATATCAACAGGAGACCAAAAGACCACTTGAGCTAGGAACACAGAAACCAGGATGGAGGCGAAGATGGTTAAGTTAATTAATGGAGAAAGACACAACATTAAGTAATAAAAAAGCCATTTCAAGTTCATTTCTAGCATAAAAGTCCTGGATTATAATCTTTAAAGAGAACTTGTACTTGCAAGTGCTGTGTCTTAAGCCTATCCAGGAAACTCAGCCCAGAAATGCTAGAGATTAAAGAGACTTTCAAGATGGTGCGGACACTTACGACAAAGATAGAGTTAATTAATTGTGACTAAAGGCACAAGGAGGTGGAGATGTAGACTCTGGAGTATATTTGGGGGAAGTTGTCATGGAAAATAATCTATAATACACATTCTTAAGAACATTTCTTCATAGTGAGCAGAAAAATTCACATGATTCATATCAACAAGCAACTTGCTATTTGTATGTCATACAAATGTGATGACATTACACAGGCACATAACCAAATCCAAGCCCCAGGAAACTTGTGTTCAATGTTTCTTTGTCTGGCACATCACAAAATAAGATGCACATTTATAACAAAAAGAAATAAACTAAACATTTATGTTTGCACTCATTAACAAATAGCCAACCAGAACCATCTAATTAGTAAAGGATAGCAACAAGCAAAGTTTCTCATAAATTTGCAGATCGAAGAATTCACTGCTCTAAACAGTCATAGATGTTAGCCCTGCAACAACACACCAACAGGAAAGAAAATGAAAATTACATGCACTAATATTGTCGGTTGCCCATTGATCCTACACATTGCAACAGATATTATCAAGTTAAAATCAACTTATAATAAATTTAACAATAGAATCATCTTTATGCTTCAAGTTTGTTATTCCAGTAATTGGAAGTTCTCTAAAGTCTTTTTTGTACTGCACGAGACGAAATACAATAACAATAAAACCAAAAAAGGTAAGAGAAGAGAAAGAAAGGAATCAAAAAAAGATGAGGAAGTATTGGCTATCCTATAATCAAATGTTTAAGACTCCAGAATCAGATTCATGAGTTAAGAGGAACTAATAATTTTTAACACCTCTTTGGTGCCTGCCTAGAAAATTAGCAAAGTATCAAAGCCCAAAAGCCAAAAAGAGTGAAGCTGATCAGTTCACTGCCATGATAACAATAATCAACAAAATCCTCTTAGATATCTACTTCTATCTCTTCCAAAAACCCATCGACAGTATCATCATCTTTTCCAGTCATCTCAAGATTTCAAGGATACATAAGAATGAACACAACCCAACTACACGCAATACTATGAAGCCGCTGGTTTCATTCTTTCTCAAGCTAAATCTTAGACCACTGAATTTGTCAAAAATAAGCCTTTAATTTTGCTTAACTGGTATGTAAAAGACCCTAACTTACCTCTGTTCTTCTGAATCCTCTGATGTCGTTCCAGTTGAGACCCAGAAGTGCACACATCCTCCTTCTGATGCCCATATGAAACGAAACGCCAAAATCAGCGCTTAAAGAGTCAATTGGCCAAAAAAAAAAACAAAAATCAGCCCCACATGACCAAATAAGTGAAACGAAAATCAAGCTTATAAAGTCGATCAGCCAAAAACCGAAAATCAGCCACAAAAGACATGAAAAATAGCCCCAAAACATGTGCAAATTGTCACAAAACGCAAAAACTAAAGAAAAAATCAAGTAGCACAATCAATTTGCAGTAAAGAGAATGGGAGAAAGAGAGAACCTCCATATCAAATTCCACGAAGATCAGTTGTTCCATGACCAATTCTTCACTAGTTCGATGAACGCTTGGAGTATCACAAGATCGGGAGAGAGAGAGAGAGAGAGAGCAAAGGCCTTGAGCAGTTAAACCTAATTACGACTAGGTCTTTGGGCTTCTCTCGACTTCTTTATATTTTTTTCTTTTTATTATTTTGTTGATCAAAACGAGGCGCGTTACCAGTTGTCGCTGGCGCACTTGAAATTCTAATTTTGGAAGCTTTGTCTATCTAATTTCAGAGACACGTGTGTAGAAAACTTGTCAATTTATTTTCCGCGTATGCAAAGCGTGGAAAAACTCTGTTATTTTAGCCACACTTCTATAAGTGTGGAAAAAAAAGTGTCATTTATTAGCAAATTTATTGTAGTGTAATTATAGAAAATATTGGGGTATCACAAGATATCCAGCAGCCTATGTTTTGATTCTAGCTGTGATTTTCTCAATAAGCATCTTGCATTGAGCAACTTGCAGTTTCTTAGTTGACAAATGCACACCCAAATACTTCACATGTAGCTCTCCCACTGAATAGCCAAGCACATCCAAAATAAGAGACCTCTCCTGATTACTCACACCTCCAAAATACACTTGGCTTTTATCTAGATTAGTTTTTAAACCAAAAGCTTGAGAAACGTGAGTGAATTTATCTTGCAAGCATCTAATTAATAGACACTGCATTACCCCTTGCAAACAACAAATATATAATATAATTATTATTATTTATAGAATATCTTCATAATATGGTCAAGCAAAAAACTCATATGAGACGATCTCAATATGAAGCGCCTCAAATAAGCATGATGTCATACTAACATCATAGTTATTTATAGAGGTGACATTTCATATTGAGCCAACCTCATAAGAAATCATTGATAATCAAGCATGTACGTACTCAGAGTCTAAAGTTGATATTACTTTTATTTATTTATGGTCAACGTTTTATATTTCTCTATTTATAATATATAAGGGCAATATTCCCTACAAATTTTCAAAGTTCTCATGCAACCAATGGACATACACAATCAAACATCTTTTCAATTCATTGTCAGTTTAGTCACATGCATATCAATTAATCTCATCACCATATATACTAAGAAAACTCTTTAATTAACAATGAAGAATCCCACTTTGCACAATACCAGATATGTTTATATATCTCTATTTTTACATACACCAAAAGGAACAACTAATAAGTAACTCACAAAATTCATCATGTCCACTCTTTAATCCCCACTAGCATGAAAAACTAAACTACTATTAGTGTCAAAACACAAAAGTTGTAAAATCCACTAAATATTTTATGCTTTGCCTAATGCAAGACATAGCTAGCACCTGAATTAAGTAATACAGGATAAAAGAACTACTTTGCTTTTGAGGCATTTAGATGCCTTTTAATTCCGTGTGCATTAACCTTCACCAGTTGATGTAATGCGAGAACAGATTCTAAAGTACGTAGTACGAGTTACTTGGCATTTCATCGAAGTAGTATAAATTAGACCATTCTATAGCCTGGCAATGGACCAAATTATATATCCTGATTTGTTTGTTAGTGCTATATAGAACATCATAATCTTCTATTGCTCTAGGGAGATATGGCAAGGACCAACAAATTTCTTGCATTCGCCAATGGCGTTCTAGTGAGGTACGTACCGTCATACTACTACGTATCTATCTAAAAGTCGCTTTATATGAGTCTTTGTGTTTTTCTTGTCAGAATTTTAGTAATCAAGACTCTACATAAGTAGTGGATGATAGTTAAAAGTAGCGTATTATTCTTGTCAACAACATAAAACCTAGCTTGCATTTATAAATAAGACGACATTCTGCTATATTCAATTAATGACTCTTACAACAATATTACTCTATAATTAGCATGATCATAAATTTTTGTTGTGAATTTGGAGAGGATAGCACAATGGCGCATTCCCCACTCATTGTCAGTATTAAAATGTGATCGAGTCTCATTACCTAAAACAGGATGGCTTCCTTGCAGTTCAAAAAGAAAAACAAAACTTTCCTAGATCACATTATTGTTATTTTTTTTCCTTTTTTACTCCTTATTGCAATCTCCATGCAGGGGAGCTAATAGACATACAGCCACTCAACCTCACTACTCAATGACCCGCGGATTTGCAGCATCAGCTCAAGCAGCAGTAGTAGCAACAACAGAAGCGCAACACCAACATGACCATCATCAAGAGCCACCAAAACAACAACAACATATCAAACTACCTGCAGGTGTCAATGAAGATGATAGAAAAACCCGAGGGCGAACCGAAACGAAGAAGATGGTGATGGACCTGAACTGGACTCCTCACGCAAGGACGGGTATCTACTACCCAGAAGGGCAAGACTGGGTGATGAATGATGTTCCAGATAACGCGGCTTATTTTGGATATGGACAGACTTATTGGCTTAGGAATATTGATGGGGTTGAAAACCCAGATCCTGATGTTTAATTATTCCTTAACTAATTCTCCTGATCATTATTAATATCACCGTTTAATAATTAATATATAGGAATTGTTATCATGTGAGTAATTGGGATACTTTGATACTACTTTAATCAATAACTAATTAACATAGTAACATGCACTTATGTAAAAGCTGCAGAAGGCTTTAGCACCAAAAAAAATGTACTTTGAATTAAGGATTAGTATGCAATGGATACTGATGATTAATAATAGTAATGATAAAATTGTAATAAAGATAATTTGTCTATGGATTTGGTGGAGACTAGTGGTCACTATGGTTCTGTTTGATTCACCTTATTAATTTACCTTAAATTCAGTTCAATCCAGTTCTGTTTAGTTTAGTTCATGTGTAACTTTATAACTCATATAACTTTTTATTGCGAAATAATTTCATGATGATAATTATGTCACCGGAAAGATCTCAATGCATACTTTCAAATGAGTCCATTGACTGTGTTTGGACGAATTTTAAATGGTTAACAATTAAGTTTAAAAAATCAATTTAGTTCAGTTTAGTTTATTTCAGTTCATTTCAATTCAGATGAATCAAATGGATCCTATATCGGAATTGATATACATCTTTGTCGAGCGATCACCTAACTCAAAATTTCATATTATCTTGTTTAATTTTCATTTGCATTTTTAGAGATTTTTTGGTATGACATTTATATTTTATAGGCACTCTCATCCATTGATAAAGGTTGAGAATTAAAAAAAAAAAAAGAAAAAAAAAACTCATGTTGCTTGAGAGTTTAAAAAAGTACATATGTTGAGGGTTTAATTATTGTGGATGGAGTAATTACTTGTTAGGAACACGTTACACTTTAGCTAGTTAATTCTGTGCAGACAAAATTAATAATGACCCAAAGAATTCAGAGTGAACTTGCGTGTAGTACTCAAATAGAAATCTTCTCTTTGATCTTTTTTTTTTTGTTCTTGGTTCGATTTCTTCCACCTCGCCCCTTGTCAAAAACGTAAATGGAAGGAAAAAACGAAATCAACAGAATAAATGTAGAGCATGTCTGGCCTATCTTGTGAGTATCTTCTACTTTTCTCCTATTTTCCCTCACAAATCTCCCACTCCACCTCTTTCTCATTCCCATTTTTAACTTCCTAAAAGCATAAAACACCGCATTACGATCCACTAAAGGCCCCAAAAGTAAAAGAATCAAATTTGATATTCTACTTTTGGGCATTCCATGGGGTATTTTGGGCTTCTTAGAAGTTAAAAATGCAATAAGAATGAGGTGGAGAAGGATATTTATCAAGAAAAGTAGAAGTAAAAGTAGAAGCAACTTATAAGTTCGGCCAAACACTACCTTAGAAATGTGGTTCCAACTTCTACCACCTTGCCCCTAATCATAGATTTTGCTTTGGGTTGAAAAGTGATATGGTTACTTATTGACTTAGACTCTGTTCTTTTCAACTGGAAAAACTTAAACTGACTTTAACCGAATTAATTTGTTAACGTGACTTTTAGCCATTAAAACTTATCCAAATAGCATAATTAATATTGAACTCATTTGAAAGTATGCATGGTATAAAATTTTTCTAATAACATAAGTATCATCATGAATTTATTTTTGAATAAAAGATTATCTGAGTTAAATATTTCACATGAATTACATTGAACTGGACTAAATTGAATTCATCGAACTGAACTGAAATTAAGTAAAATTAAGCTGAAAAACAAAGCCTTATTGTGATGATATCACGTGGAGGGAGAAGTAACTTCAGCCAAACTTAAAGCAATGGGCAAATGCCAATGTAAGTTTTATTCACTCATTTCCATAGTGAAAATGTGAAATACAACCAAAGAATGATCCACATACACAAGTAATCAATAACAATCCATATTGGGTTGATATGCCACATCAAGTGTGATGCACACGAGCCATTACATGCTTTTTACCCCTCTCTTTGGATTACGTAGCTTAACTGACCCTTGATAACATTATATATAAACCTTTGATTAGCTATGCAACTAGTTAGGTGTGTGAAAATTCAAACTATATCGATGGCTAAACTCTTGTTGTTGCTCTCCCTACTTTCCTTTGTTTTGTGCAATCTATGTCAAACAATCTATACAAATGATCAAAAACATAATGGTTGGAGTATAAGATTGATTTTTCGTGATTCTCCAGAATCACCTTTTTATCAACCTAATATAACTATGGAGCAAATAATTGAGAGACATGTTCAAAGATCGAAATTCAGAGTTCTTAAATTAACTATGAACCTTAGCAACAACAATGGCTCCAAATCATCTTTATTTGGTGATGATCAATTCATTCGACCCTCGATTCGAAATTTTGGTCAGTTTAGTTATATGGTGCAAGTAGGGATTGGCACAACCAACAATCCTCCTTATCATTATGGTCCATATTACTTGGGACTCGATACTGGTAAGTCAAAAACTTATATAAAATGGTATCACCGTAAGACGTTTGTTACATTTTGAACAAAATGTATCATTTTTGGACTAAAAAATATCAAAATGATGTTACTTATCAGCTTTTTGGGAAAAAAAAAGTATTACTTTTGATTATTATCTTTCCAAGAGACAATCTCACACAATGCTTTATGTACAGGTAGCGGTTTCATTTGGACACAATGTCAAGGGTGCAACCCTTGTTTCCAACAAAGAGACCCCGTTTTCCCTATGACTCAATCTCATACTTACTTCCGATTACCTTGCCATGAGTGTCCTTTTGGCACAACATGTCAACAGGATCAAGATCATTGCACTTTTGATTTGCCATATTGGAAAGGTCCCCATGTACGAGGAGCTTTAGCAACAGAGACTTTCACATTGGAAACGATAGATGGCCAATTTCAAAAAGTCCCCAATATAGTTTTCGGTTGCGTGTTTTGGAGTCAAAACATTAATCTTGGTATGTAAATCATGCTCACCTTTTTTTTTTCCTCATGATCATATATCAAGACTGCATAGTTGTTTTTTTTTATTTGTAGTAAATCTGCCCCAAGCCTTTTTTTCTCGTTTTTTTTTTATATGGTCAATACACAAAAACTTGTATAAACGGACTTAACTTAACTTCAGGTGAGTTGAAAATCACTTTTAGTGAAACAACGATCACTCACTATTTATGATAATTGATACCTATATTTCAAATAGTGACCCCATGACCCATATTTCAATAAGTCGGTATCATGCAAGACTTGCTCATATTCAATAACATGATGGAACTTTGAAAGAGATCAAATACATTGGTACCATGAGTGTTATTCTATAAGCAGCATGCGAGCAAACAAAAACTTTTTATCAAGTTAAAATATATCTTCGTTTCATATTATTTACAACCATATCTCCCGTATTGATTTATTTAGTCTACCATGCCAAACATGTAAAATGATGAAATGTTGACAAATGAGTGTATTAAGTAATGATCTAATGTATTGTAATTCTTATGTCTACAACATATATTATATGTACAGGTCCCACAAATGTCGAAAGTGGTATTTTCAGTATGGATAACAGTGATTTCCGTTTCGTTCATCAAATGAACGACATCACTCAAGGGAAATTTTCATATTGCCTTAAACCATTGGACGACAAAGTTGATCGTACTCCTATGTACCTACGCTTTGGAAATGATATACCACGTCGTAGATCGCAGTATAAGAACTGGCGTAAAACACCTATCCTGGAAAATATAGGTCATAATAGTAACTACTACTTAGAACTCCTTGGCCTTAGTGTTGGACCAAGGCGTCTGTTACTTACCAACAATGTTCTTCGTAGGAAGGAAGATGGATCTGGCGAAACCATCATAGATGCAGGAACTGGTACAAGTTATATAATAGATGCAGCTTTTAACTACTTCCAAGAAGTCTTTGTGGAAACCATTGCGCTCCATAATGAATACCTTAGGAGGGTTAATTCACCTTCGCAAAGCTACCAGTTATGCTACGAGAATCTTATGCCAGCTAGACAACCTCATTTTCCTACAATTACATATCATTTTGCAAATGACGCAAATTTAGTAGTACAACCATCAACATTCATGACAGAGTTGAATACTTCTCCGTATCCATTGCATTGTTTGGTGATCCAATCGGGACCATTTACTATCGTGGGAGCACTGCAACATGTTAACCATCGTTTCATCTATGATACTGTAGAATCTGAGTTGCATTTTGTTGCGCAGGAGTGCACTCGTAATTAGCATACATATTACAATGTACCTATGGAATGTGTATGGATGCTTGTAAAATTAGTTTTTAGTTTGGCCTCTCTTAAATGTTAGTGCTTGATGAAGTTGGATCAATAAACATATATCGTACATCTTTACTTTATGTAATGACAAGCACACATGAGTTTTTCCTATTACGATGTGACCTAATGGTGTAGGTGTATATGATTAATAATAACAATTAACATGTCGTGTATTCACAGTCAGTTTTATTCAGAATTTCATCTAAAAAAAACACAATTAAAATAAAGAATCAAACTATCAGACCCCTTAATCAACATATGAGAGTGAGAGATAGAGAGGACTATGAATTGATATCAGAGAGAAACATACTATAAACTTTCAGTTAGGTTGAGAACAGTGACATATACATTTATAACGTCGTTTACCCCAACATTACTTTTATACCTGTTGGAAATAGGGGTGTTTTTAGACACAAACCAACTTTCTCCCTTTTTCTCGTTATTCTTTATTAAAATCTGATGGACATCCCCACCTCTAAATTCCCCATTGGTTACATAAATTGATGAGGGTCATTATTTGTTAATGCTCATCATGTTTATCACACTAACTTGATAAATGATAACCAAAATGAAATCCCGAATGATTCAAAACTATCTGTCAATTTCCACAACAAAATCAAATTTATATAATGGTAATAGCGAGTTTGAATTTAAGCAAGCCAAGTCGAGTCATATAACACTTGTAAATTGTAACATGTTGTTGCGTTTTTTTATGTTTCATCACTTTGATAGCAAAAACCTTTGTCAATGGTCATCGTGTTTATTATACTAACTTAATAAATGATTAACCAAATGAAACCCTCAAGCATTCAAAGCTATCAGTCAATTCCCACACCAAAATCCAATTTCTATAAGATAAGATTCACAAAATCACATTAGTATAATACTTGTTATAAGTTGTAACATGGTGGTGATTTTTTTATGTTTCATTCATCATTTTGATAACGAAAACCTTTGAATGAAAACAACAAAACCCAAAGTGTCAAAAAAACCTTATCAAGATGAATGATGATGAATCAGAACACTAGAAATTAAATATTCTCCCCATTTGGAAGAACAAGAACAAAAAGAAAGCGTTAATGTTAAGACATGAAACCGATCACTTTCATATCTCTCTCTCTCCTCAAAACCCCCAAAAAGCTTTAGCTCTCTGTAGCTCAAATTCTCAAAAACCCATCACTTCTCTCTCTCTCTCTCTCTCTCTCTCTGTGTTGATGACAAGCGCTTGTGTGATATTCTATGGCAGAAGATCTCGACCTCTTCGAAGCTTCGACGATCTAGCTTCATCTGATCCCAGTAGCAGTGGTAATCACCATAATCGCCATCGAAGGAGCGATTTTCTTCACCGTAACACTCATCGCCATAATCATAATCATAGTAATCTTAATGGTGCTGACAAATCTCGACCCTCTCATGTTGTTCATCTTGGGGTAAGATCTCTTTCTTTTACAATTGATTTTTTTCATCTTTTTCTGTGTTTTCTTAGTGATGAATTTATGGGTTTTAGTTGGATTTTTGTTTCACTGTGTATTCTATGATTTTGGTAGCTGAGAATTATGAATGATTGGATATGTCAAAGGCTAAATGGATTTCTTGTATTTTGAAACTGAAATGTGTTATTGTGTTGTTCTTCAATTTAGAACTAATAACTCAATTGATTATGCTGTTTCTCTTTGGCGGGGAAAATTTTGGAATTTAAATGAATTTGAACAAATCGTTTGTCAATGGGTCATTTTCCATCTTACCCAGAAAATATCACCTCCTTAAACCACTGACTTAGCCAGAACCTATAAAAGTATAAACCTTTCACCGTTAAAGTCAAATATATATTTTGGGGTAACCAGGTTATATCAGCCTAATCTTCAGAATTTGGCACACTTACTACCCAGATGGCAAAATGGAGCATTTCGTATAGACACTGCTAGCCTGTACGGTTTCTATGTGACAGTTGGATAGTTTGTTTCTTGCTTGAACTCTTCAATTTTCTCATGGTTTGTCAAGAGTGGCCGTATCTCATATAGGATCTCATGTTGATTGATTAACCATTATTCCTAGCAAACATTTTGAGTTACATATATGTTACTCTCCCCAAAGAGCACGATCTGTGCTCCAAGCTGGGTGTTGACTGTTGTGCTACCCTACAGTTTGTAGTTGTATACTCAGAATGATGTCAGTGGCTAGCATACACTTCTAGGTTCGTTTCTCGCAAAGAAGTTGACTTTGCAAGGCCATTGTTCAAGTGGAGAATTTGTGACGATTGATTGTTGAGTGTATGTCTTGCCTGAAGGGTTTTATTAGCTGATGAAAAACAATGGTACCGATTCGATTAGCATCACGTAGTCACGGGTTGGCAAAGAGTGAAAGCATGGAGGAGTGGCCGCTTAACTCCATTTGGTGATGGAAAATACCATGTTGGAGTCGTGTGTTGGAAATCAGGAAGAGATTCCAGTAGAGAGTGACTGTGTACTGAAGAATGACATAGTTCATTTTATGTTTCGTCTGTGGAGTAAAGCTCGTAAGACTCTTCATTGGGCAACAGTAATTGTGCTCTTCACATCCATATTAACTAGTATGATGCTACTGAAGTTAACTTTCCTGTGAGGCAGCGGGCTTGATAGCACGCTTAGAGGGAGATCTGAGTATATGAGGCCTAGAAGCCTAGTACTGGGCGTCTTGCTTGACGGAGGCTCTTACCTTTGATTGCTTTACAGGACTTGATGTCGTCTAGTCAAGTTAAAGGGACCAGATCTTGTGATGCCTTCTCAACATGGGTTCCTGGCATAAGGCTACATGCCTACGGTCATCACGACATTGGGAACACGAGGGACGGTGTCCCTGTGTGCAATTCGAGGTTTGAAAGTGATGCTCCACTGTTAGAGATAGAATGATGGCATGAGAAGGTTCCCTACTCGGATAAGCACATATTACTTGATGAGTGCCTGTTGACTTGAGTGCGCTGAGAAGTTGAGATTTGAGAACACAAGCTAGGCACATTATCCTGTTGACTTGAGTGCACTGAGAAGTTGAGAACACAAGCTAGGCACATCGTTTTATCAGATATTGGATCTTTGAGTTGTCACTTCCGAACAGTCACGCGATGCTTTTCTCCACGATTCTATGTTCATCATGTATGGTCTGCCAGCTGCCAAATGAATAATTTTGAGTATCTTTCACCTGTTTAAGCTTATTTATTTGTCACGAGGCCCATTATACTGCATGAATAATTGGATGAATTATGTGATTGATCTCAGGAGAAAGGGGCATAGACCCTTCTGCCTTGTCGAATTGATGAAGTCTTGCTGCGGGGGTTTTCTAATTTCCATTAAATGAAATCCGCCAACTACAATTGATAATCTTGAATTATTTTTGAGTGCTTGTAACCTGTTTAAGCTTCTTTATTGTCAATGAGGCCTACCGTACTAAAATGAACAGCTGGATGATGTGTGTGCTAGATGTCAGGAGATAGGGATGTATATCCTTCTGCCCTGCTCCGAATTTGGAATTTTAAGCTTCATTAATAAGGAAGTTGCTGGCTCTTTAGCTGTTGATAACTTGAGCAAAATGATCTTTCATGCAGTAGCATCCCAAAGTTTGTTTGTCAATGTAATGGTGGAAGATCAGTTTTCAGTTGCGCTTATAAAGGAACCAATTGTGGCTTAGATTATTGAGACAATGCTAGTATTCGTCTGGGTTAGAACTTGAGAGGTTTACAGTGGGATCTCTACTGGCTGTAATTGGGTGATTTGCATAACTGCTTTGTAGTTTGTATATTTATTTTATTGATTTATAAAGCAATTGGACGAAGGTCAAGGTCTTACAAGCTATGACAGTTTTTTGTTGGCTCTTTGTAAAGATAAGTGGCTTTACACGAGGAACAGTTTAAACCCATAGATTTGTTAACTAATTCTGCAAATCTCTTATGAGGCGGCCTCATAAATAAGGTTACCCAATGTATCGCTTTACTCAATTTATTTGTCCACTTGCATCACTTTTTTGCCGCAATGCCGCCTCATATGAGTTTTTGTGCTTTTTCTTTGTAATTGTGCTTTTCTTTGGCCTTATTGGTCTCCATATATTCAACTGTAGAAGAACTTCTCTGAAATAAACTTAATATCCAATGTCAAAACTTTTCTAAATATAAGGCATGGTTTGATAACAATATCCATTGTGGCTCCTGCCTTAGATGGGCTTCGAGATGTTAAGATTATGCGACCATATCCAAACCATTTCAAGATAAATTAGTCTGCTTCCAAGTGAAATAATGTTGGTTTCTAGTAATCTCTTCAAGGTAATTCTTAACATAACCTCACATGTTATATGCTCTCATCCTGAACATCAAATCTGGATGAAGATGAATACTTAAGAATGAGGGGCTGTAGTAGCTGTCTGGTATTCATTCTTGTTGACTGCTGCTTGGTTCTATAGCAACTATTCTTGCATTAATGATCATGATGATGGTAATTTTACTGGTGATTATTGTTCAATGACATCACCTTTACGCTCATTTCTCATATTGTGCACCTGTAGGCGAGTGAAGCACATCAACGAGGTGGTCTTGGTGAGTCATCCTCAAGGAATATCATAAATAGGGAAGCTACACATGGCATGAATAGAAGACATGGCGGGAATGACAGGCTCCCTGGTACTGTATTGCTTGCTAAGGAAAGGCTTCTTCAAAGATTAAGAGGTGTATCTGTTTCTGGGGACAGGTTGGTAGCTAGGTGCTGACATTTTACTTCTGAGAGAATACCCCGAAGGGGTTGGGTTTGGATCATCTTCCTTGTTCATATTGATTGACTTGCTCATGCCTTGTGTGATTGTAGGCACAGCGAGGAAACATCAGCGAGTGTTGATCGCAATGACTTCTGGATGGTTGATGCACATTGGGAAACCAGTGTTTCAAGAGAACAGTCAGCCGTGAATACCGTTTTGAACGAATCGCCTCCAGGACCAGATCAGCATTCAGCACTACAAGAACCAAACAAGAAACCACTAGGGCTTACGAAGAAAGCCTTCTCTGGGTTGCGCCATGTTGTTTTCGTAGAGCCCCAAACAGGCATCAATAAAACATCAAAGGAATGCAGTATTTGTCTGGAGAATTTTGTGGAAGGTAATGAGCTCATAAGCCTACAATGTGGTCATAGATTTCATACAGAATGCTTGTATCCTTGGCTTCAAACATGCGGAGAATGCCCAAATTGTCGTTCTTGTATTGCGACTACTTAACTAGTGAACGCGAGGTACATTAGTTAGGAAGCCTTGCTACCACTGATGTTGTAACCCTATATGTGAATGTAGCAGAGAGTTGGGTTTTGTAACATAGAAGAGCTTTTCCTTCCAAGCACAAAAAGGGAAGAAAGAAACAGAATGAAGGGAAAGAAAAATCAAAAGAGGGGGAATTGTCATGCATTTTCCTTTCTCCTTTTTAGACATGTGATATTTTGTAATTTTGACTCCTATGTTGTAGTAATCTCTACGCTCTACCTTCTCGTGTTGGATTTGTGTACCATTTTGGTAGTGTACGAATAAGATGTGTGCTTTGGTTGTACAAATTACCTTTGTTATTTTCTCCCTATCCCCTGTATATTTTTCTTTGCTTCTAGTTTTATCATTTGGTTTCCCATTAAATGACGACAATTCTTTTTTTTTTTTCCCCATGATCGTCTTATCTTTATTTAGGGTTCGTTGACTCTTTTATGAAGGATATATGGGAGCTGCAATTTTTTTAATTATTTTTGAGATTGAAGCGTCCACAGTCTAGACTTTCAACCTCATAATCTATGATTAAGTTTAATTTGGTTCTTACAAGTATGATTCTTTTCTACAAATTTTGATTCGATATGTTTCATTTACACCAAACATGAAAAGAACAAGCTTTAATAAAAAAAAGAAAGATTTAACATATATCACCATCACCAATGTGTATATTCTTTGTCGAAATCTATAATACGAGAAACGTCACATTTAAATGTAATACAGTTATAATTGAGTCCTTAACAAGAAATCATCTTCCCATTAAATTGCAAAGATCTTAATCTAATTTGATTCTCTCTAATCCATGAAGATAAAAATGAGGTGGGTTTATCTCATAACGATATAGATATAAAGCCCATATAAATTAAAATTATGGCAAAAAAAGAAAAATCAACCATACTCCTTTCACTCCTCCTCCACCATCCCTCTCACATCATCTGTTCCCATATTAAACAACATATTTATATTTTTTGGGTCAAAACATTACATATTGAAATCAAAAATGAATGTGAAAGCAATAAATTGAAATAATCCAATAAGAAAAAGAAAACCACACAGGATATATTCTGTTATAAACCAAAAAGGAAAGAAATATTTTATTATTAGGTGAAAAAGAAGAAAAAAAAGACCTTGGCCCATAAATTGGGGCAAGAAGAATGATATATGATTAAAGAAAAACTTCCTTTTTTCATGAGTTGCTGACACTGAAAACCAGACCAACCCCTAAAACAGGTCAGGTCAAATGGGAGAGAGAGAGAGACGGGAGAGAGAGAGTGAGTTGCCTTACTTTTTACTTCCTTTTTTCTCTCCACCCTCATGAACGCGTAGAGTAGAAGTTTCATCAGTCTTCTTCCTTTTTTTCTCTAATAAAACGCGGTTTCTCCACACTATTTTCTCTTTTCTGTTCAATCTCTCTCCAGATTTCACACACACACACATATACCCACAGTTTCTCTTCTCCCTTTTCTTATTCCCCCTGAATCACACCTAAGCCCATCAAAAACCCACATACCCAGATTCTCAATTCACTCAATTTCATGTGAATTATACCATAATAGTCTAAATAGAGCTCTTTTTTGTTGTTTATTTTGTTGGGTTTTGAACAACAACAACTAATTTCACCAAATCTAATCATAAACCCACATACCCAGAATCTTAATTCACTCAAAACACATGTGAATTATACAAAAAAGCTCTTTTTTCTGGGTTTTTTGAATAATAGCAGCTGATCCTTACCAAAACTAACCAAAATCCCATATACCCAGATTCTCAATTCAGTCTAACAAGGAAAGTTTTAGCAAAAGGACTGGTTTTTTTTTTTTTTTTTTTTTTTTTTTTCTGGGTTTTGATCTATAGAGAGATATATTATAGAGAGAGAATGTTAAGGAGTTGTTACAGGTGTTTAGGGAGGAGAGGAGATGGATTGATGTGGCATATGGACTTGAAGCCTCATGCTTCAGGTGATTACTCAATAGCTGTTGTGCAGGCTAATTCCTGTTTGGAGGATCAAAGTCAAGTTTATACTTCTCCATCTGCCACTTATGTTGGTGTCTATGACGGCCATGGTGGCCCTGAGGCCTCTCGTTTTGTCAATTCTCATCTCTTTCCATACCTGCACAGTAAGTTTTTCTTTTATTAGCAACTGAATTTTGGTTTATTATTGATTTTGATTGATGTGGTATTTTGGGTTCTGCTTAATTGTACAAATTGTGATCAGGGTGAATAATCTGGGTTTTTGTTGATCATCATGTATTAGCTGAATTGATATCATTTTTGAAGTAGTACTGTTTGGTCTAAAGTTTCAAGTGATGGGATAATCTTGGTTTTGTGGAGAAAGGGAGAAGTTTAAACTTGGTCTTTTATATGCCTGTGTCGTTTGAGATTTGGTGTGCTTTGTGGTTGGTTTACTGGTTTGATGACTAAGTTGATGATTTTGTGGTTGATCTTATCAGAATTTGTGTCCGAACATGGGGGATTATCGACTGATGTGATAAAGAAGGCATTCAGTGCAACTGAAGATGACTTCTTGCGTTTAGTAAAACAGTCATTGGCAGTTTATCCGAAGATTGCATCTGTTGGATCATGTTGTCTAATGGGTGCTATTGCAAATGATGAGCTATTTGTAGCCAATCTTGGTGACTCAAGAGCAGTGTTGGGTAGAAGTGCTTCTGGGAAGCTTAAGCCAACTGTTGTGGCAGAGAGGTTATCCACTGATCATAATGTGTCAGCTGAAGAGGTTAGAAGGGAGGTTGAGGCACTTCATCCTGATGATTCGCATATTGTAGTGTACAGCCGTGGAGTATGGAGGATTAAGGGGATTATACAGGTATTAGCTTTTTCATTGCTTTCCATGTCTTTGTGGCTGTTGTACTTGTTTTGTTTTCTTTGTTTAGGTGGTCATTATCCTGGTATGATATTTCCAATATCAATGTTTTGATTGCCATATGCTATGCGGCCTATGCCGTGCCAAGGATCTCTTCACTACGCTTGGACTCCATTATATCCTGCATCGTAATTTTCTGTGGGCTTGTGGACTTATACTTCTATGTTCCTTAAATGGTTTATGCTCTTTTCTAGGGTAACGCCGCGTTAATCTTACCCTTCTAGAACCTGCTTTGGTGGGAGCTGTTCTAGTTGATTGTTGGTACTGTTATTGTTTGTTCTGTTGGAATTTTGTTTAAACAGGAAATGAGTGGTGTATATGATGTTATATCCATCATTAGTAGTTTTCTTCTTTTTTCCATCATTTTCTGCTGGTCTTTTGTTACATCTTGCAAATGCAAATGGCTTATGTCTCCTTTCGGCAACGAGGACAGGATTGGTAGTTGAAATTGCACTGTGGAACAACTATCTATGTTACTCAGACTTGGCTACTAGTGTCCAAATGGGATACGTGTGAAGTGTCGGATTCGGCCATTTGTGAAAACTTTTGCATGTTTTTTTCCTAATATAAAGTGTCAAGTGTCCATCTCATGTAGAATATCAAGTATGTCTGACACTGGTACCTTAGGTGAAATACCGAGTCTGAGTAACATAGGCTGTCAATGTCTTCATCAGTTTCTGGAGAAAGTAACCCTTTTTCTTTCTTGTTACCCTTTAAACACCGCAAATTGTTGCTGTTTAATTACCTAATATCTGCTTCTAATTGCAGTGTTATTGTTACTTTGCTTATTCAAGTTGCCGTAGATACTTTAAAAACAAAGGTGTATGCTTTATTACTTGAAATGGATTGCTTGCAAAAAGATATCTTGCTGAATCTTCTTTAACAATTTTGAAATGATACCTTTGGGTCGCCGTCCATGGAGTTATTGTGTTTTACTTGCCTCCTAGTCCCTCCCACCCTGTCCCCCTGATTTTTGATGATGAACTGTGGCCTTTGCACAACAATGGAAAAATTGCTAAGCTAATGTGATGGTTGATTCACACAGTACATATTATGCTAGACAAAGGGACATAGTATATTTTATCTTTGTTTGCAGTGATTGTCAGCTGATTTCCTTTTTTCCTTTTAGCTATGTTTTTTTAAGTTTGCCCTTTTTCTCTTCTGTGGTTCTTTTTTTGTTTCGGTTTTTATGCCATGTAGAAACTAGACACTCTTCCATGAACATCTTTTAGGGACCATGGCTGCTCACCAATTTTTGAGGTTTTTAACTTTATAATACTGAATCAGATGCGAATGATGGCTTTAGATGTATAATCATATGAGAAATGGTAACTGCTAAGCACACTCTCACTTTATCATGTGACACATGGACTTGATAATAATTTGGTTTTATTTTCTCTTTCTTTTGTATTAACCATGTGAGGGAAATGTGTGAGAGTGCACATAGCACGCCTCTAATCATATACCTCCCCTTTCCCATCCCCAATTTTCAAATCCCTACAGGTAATTAAGTACTTGAACTAAAGCAATTAAAAGATTAAGAATGGTGATATTCTGATTTGTATTCTGCCAATATGCTTTTCTGCTTCTTTCAACAACTATACAATATTAAAAGTAGTCCCCTTATTCTATCAGCTCTTAAACGGCAAAAATTTAGTACTATCCTATATGGGAAAAGGCATCTGGTAAAGATGCTATTCTGATCACATGTCTTTTTCAGGTTTCAAGATCTATTGGCGATGTCTACTTGAAGAAACCAGATTTCAATAGGGACCCTCTATTTCAGCAGTTTGGGAACCCTGTTCCGCTAAGGCGTGCTGTAATAACTGCAGAACCATCAGTACTTCGGAGAAAGCTTAAGCCAGAAGATTTATTTCTAATTTTCGCATCAGATGGCCTTTGGGAACAATTGTCTGATCAAGCTGCAGTGGAGATAGTTTCCAAAAACCCCAGAGTCGTGAGTGATTAACTCCTCCCCATTTTATTTCTTACTGTATAAACTACACTTACACATCCCAAAACTGTAAAACTCTGGGGGGAAATGAAGAGTAAAATCGTTGAACCGTTAATTGGTCAAAATGAACGATAGCTGTAGATAGAGATTAGGACGATCGTGTTGGTTGGTTAGGATACTTCTGTACTGTTTCCTTTTTCTTTCTCTGTATAAAATCAGGAGTGCTTTTGTTAAAATATAAACTAACAGTTGAATTATTTTGTAGGGAATCGCCAAGAGACTAGTAAAAGCCGCCCTCCAAGAAGCTGCAAAGAAAAGAGAGCTTAGATATGGTGACATAAAGAAGATTGAGAAGGGCATAAGACGGCATTTCCATGATGATATCTCGGTAGTGGTACTCTATCTCGACCATCACAAGGGCGATGGGAGTGCTAGATTCAAGCCATCAGCCATCGGCTGCACTAATGCTCCTCCAGACATCTTTTCCTTCAATTCAGATGCAGTATAATAACAAAGGTGTTTCACATTTTGAGCAAAGATAAGTTTTACAAATATATATACATAGTAGCGATAAAATGCTAACTTGACTATTGACTAAAGGTTAGCTGGTTAGTTATACTTTGATAATGCTGAGATGCTTAGCAAAAGATGTTTTAGTAAAGGGTGGAAAAATCAGATGCAGTAGTTCTGTAGATATTAGGTTGCTCAAGCCTTGGTGGTATTTATTTATTTGTTTTTGTTTTATTTATTATCATGTTGGTCAATGCCGTGGTCTGACAGTAATTTTTGAGACATGTCATATGAGCAATACTATTACACTTGACAGATTTTGCTACCTATTGTGTCAACCAAAGGCCTTTCCCATTTGATCCTCTGGTTTTCTTCTGGTAAGGGCTTTCGAACGGGGTTTGATGTTTTTTTTAACTATTACTCCGCAGTGTTGATTTTTTCTAGGTCTATGTTGTGATCACTCAATATTGTTGACTATTCCCTCCGTTTGTTATTGTTGATTCCATTTGATTTTTTACCGTCTCTAAAACGATACTTTTAACTAGGGGTGTTCATATGCGGGTATCCGAAAATCGGATATCTCCCAAATTTTGATATTCGAACCCGTATTCAAAATTTCGGATATCCGATTTTCGGATAGTTTCGGATATCCGAAAATTTTCGAAATTTCGGATAGTTTTTCAGATAATAACAAATATTTCGGATATCCGAAAAATTTGGAAAATGGTATCCGAAATTTTGGATATCTGTTTTTCGGGTACCCGAAATTTTGGATATCCGTTTTTTCGGATATTCGGATAGGATGCTCGGGTTCGGATATTTTTGAGCGGCCCTGCTTTTAACCATATGCGATTCTAATTTTATAGCAATGAAAAATTATAAACAGGTGATATTTGAAAATTGAATTACAAATGAATCTAATAATAATATTATTACTTTATAAATCTAAAAAAAATAAATTCGGAAAATTTGCAGAGGAACACCTCATAAAATTGTCAATTTGCAAAGAAAAATCTAAAAATCTTTTTTTTTTTTTTTTTTTTGATATTACACGCTATACTCCTGTGGTTTGGCGAAATGTCTGCTGCGTTCGTATTTCAACTTTCTGTATATCGTATCCCTCTACTTAAAGTATATTGTTCAGTACATACTAAAGTCTAATTTATATTTTCTCCATGAACGAAGCAAACGATTATCAAAATCAATACAAAACATGCTAACCATTATGAACACCACGAAATGGCCAAAAAAAACCTAATTTCACATTATCCATCTAACCACTATTCTCCATCTGTGAGGGTTAGTTTGTCCCATTCGTTGGGTTTAGCTGTCTCTCACCTTTTGAGAATATTGTTAGTTTTTCATTATGTCGTTCGTATGGTACTTGCGGATCTATTCTATCAAGAGGTGGTCTATTATGTCGGATCAAAGCATTTAAAGCTATAGCAGAGGCTTCCGCGAAGAGGTTGTAATATGGAAAACAGCGATTAAATGGAAGCCGGTCGAAATTGTTGAATCTCTAATGCTACATAGCTTTTTCATTCGAATGTATTTTGATGTTTTAGATCTATTTTTTGTTGAATTCAAACCTTCTTATAAGTGCTGTATGACTTTCAATTAATGAAATTTATTTTCCCCTAAAAAAAATCTAACCACTATTACTCCACCACATCAAATATAAAGTGTATGGAAAATAGAGAAAAATAGATCACGGGATAGATAAATGGAGGGAGCTTTCATTCCGTTTACGCTCCAATTTATGGTCTTTCGTTGCTGCAACCCAAAATTCTAATGCTTCTTCAACCTCAAAGCGTAGGTTTTAGGAAGGTTTTTGAAAGGTTTGGGGTTTTGGAATTGCGATAGTTTTTTGAATTGGGTCTAATAGGAGGGCATTTTAGTAATCTATCTTGGCACAGCTGACGAATACCTAAAGTACGTTGCCTATATGCATGCGCTGGACATTATACTTCAAGTACAAGGGTATATCATACAGAAAGTTGAAAATACGAACTCAGCAGACATTTCGCCAAACCACAAGAGTAAAACATGTAATATCTCTTTTTGTTAACTGAACCACCACACATCACTTTCTAGCTATTTTTTATTTTCCTTCCGCCCTTAGTTGCGTTCAAGTCTAGTTATTATCTTGCATTGACCCCACTTCAAATAATTGTACCACTTCCTAACAAATCAGTTCTTCCTCTTCTGAATCCGAGTTGATTTGAGTTGAGCAGGATCACCATTGCTAAGCTTTAGAGAGAGAAAGGAAAAGAAAAGAGAATGAAATTGTATTCTGTCCATCTGATTGATAAATCATTACATGACCCTATTTATACAGCTCTGCTGTAACAACCTTCTGACTTGAGCTCTCTAACAGAATTTACAGCTCAGCATAAAGCCAAACAAACTTTCTGACTCAGCATAACAAACTTGCCATGTCACCTTATTACATATAACCACTATTTCTAACTCTCCCCCTCAAGTTGGAGGTGAGGTGTCACTAATTACTCCTAACTTGGATAGAAGAGTTTGATGCTGATCAACTGATAGGATCTTAGTCAACACATCTGCAAGTTGCTGAGTTGTGTGTACATAAGATGGCTTGATGAGTCCTTCTTTAATCTTGTCCCTTATGAAGTGGCAGTCCACTTCAATATGCTTTGTCCCCTCATGATAGACTGGATTTGCAGCAATATATAGAGCTGCCTGATTATCACATTTTAAGTCTGCTGGAGCTAGCTTATTTAGACCCAAATCTTTTAATAAACTCATGAGCCAGGTTACTTCACATACAGTCAAAGCCATTGACCTGTATTCAGCTTCAACAGAGGACCTTGCTACAACATGCTGCTTCTTGGACTTCCAGGAGACTGGAGACTTCCCCAATAGGATACAATAACCAGCTGTAGATCTTCTTGATATGGGACAAGAGGCCCAGTCTGAGTCACAGAATGCAGTCAAATGAGCTGCAGATCCATGAGCCATGAGAATGCCTTGAGATGGATTTTTCTTCAAATATTTCAGAATATGTATTGCAACTTCCATATGTGCAGTTGTAGGAGTCTGCATAGATTGACTCAGTAACTGAACTGAGTAATTGAGATCAGGTCTTGTAATTGTAAGATAGATCAAATTTCCAATAATTCTTCTGTAAGGTTCTGGGTCTGTCAACATAGTACCTTCTTCTGTAGTGAGTTTCTTGTGCTGATCAAGAGGCAACTGAAATGGTTTTGCATCTTGTAACCCATGTTCTTTCAGTAAATCATGCACATTTTTCCTTTGTGATACAAATATCCCTTGTTCTGATCTGGCAATTTCCAAGCCAAGGAAATATCTCAATTCTCCTAAATTTTTCATGTGAAATTGAGTATTTAGAAGCTTCTTTACTGCTTGAATGTCCTGGACATCATTTCCTGTCACTAACATGTCATCTACATACACCAAAATTGCAGTAAATGAGCTTCCATTCAGCCTTGTGAATAGTGAGTAATCTGATTTTGATTGAACAAAACCAAAGGATATAAGAGCTTCTGACAGTTTAGCAAACCACTGTCTTGGAGCTTGCTTCAGTCCATAAGGAGACTTTAACAATTTGCACACCTTAGTTGAGGTAGAATGCACAGTCTGACTGCTACACTCCCCCTGATTGTGAATTCTCTCCCCCTGTCCTGCATAACCTTGAGGCAAAGCCATGTAAACTTCCTCAAACAAGTCACCATGCAAGAAAGCATTTGTGATTTCCATTTGGCATGTGTGCCAACCTCTCATAGCAGCTACAACTAATAGGGCCCTCACTGTAGTCATTTTTGCCACAGGTGCAAAAGTCTCTTCATAATCAACCCCTTTCTTCTGATTGTTTCCTTGAATCACCAACCTGGCCTTGCACCTTTCCACTGTGCCATCTGAATTAAATTTGGTTTTGTACAACCATTTGCTACCAATTGCTTTCTTTCCTGTAGGCAAGTGAGTAATAACCCATGTACCATTTTGTTCTAGAGCACTCAACTCAAGATTCATGGCATTACACCATTGAGGATCCTTGACAACCTGGTGAAAGTAGACCTGGCAACCGGGTCAGTTGGCTCGGGTTCGGGTCGGGTTGTTTCGGTTTGGTTTGATTCGAGTTATCTCTAATTTTGGTTCGGGTATATTTGGGCTCGGGTTTATTCGGTTCATGTTGTTTTCGGGTCGGTTGCGGGTCGAGACGGATCAATTCGGTTCGGGCCATATTGGATCGGGTTGAATTGGATAATCACGCACTGTACTCGGTTCGGGTTCGGGGTTCGGGTCGGTCCGGTCCATGTATATTTGGGTTCGGGTCATGTTGTTTCGGGTTAGATATGGGCCGGACAGATTTCAATCACAATTTTGTTTCAAGTTCGATTTTAGTACAGTTTTCCCGATCACATTACAACATTTTGAGTTCAGGTACAAGTCAGGTCAACATCAGAATGATTACATGTTGTTTTCAAACAATATCTCATCACAATGTTGGGAGTCACATATTTCAAAGTGGACAATTAAATTGGGACGGAGGGAGTAATATTTTGGAGTGCTTGGATTTTTATAGGAGTAAATGTAACAGAGTTAAGGAGATGTAATCAATTGTGTTGCAATTTTTGTAAGGTAACTATTATAGGGCTACAAATATATAAATTAATTATATAAATAGATATTTTAATAGGTGAGTGTAATCACAAGGTTTTAAAAGATTTTAATTTTACTATTTTAAAACACTAACAAATAAATAAATAAATAAAATTAACTAATTAAAAAAAATAAAAAAAAAATTAACTAATTAAAATAAATAAAAATAAATAAATAAATAAATATAATTTTTATAAGTTTCGGTTCGGGTTCGGGTTGGTTTGGGTCATGAATTTCGGGTTGTGTTCGGTTCAGGTTATTCGGATTGGGTCGGTTTCGGTTTGGATCAGATTCGGGTACGGGTCATATCGGGTCTGCTAATTTCGGGTCGGTTCGGGTTGTTTCAGATTTTCGGGTCAATTTCAGGTCTTGCTATTCGGGTTGAATCATGTCACGGGTCGGATTATTCGGATCGGATTATCGGGTCCCGGTCAGTATTGCCAGGTCTAGGTGAAAGGATGTGGGATCATTTGTGTTGGCTAGAGAGGAGATGTAGGTTTCAAGCACAGGTTTTATGATGGTATTAGTGGTGTTGCCAGCAAAAGCAACATGAGCCATAGGAGAGTCCTGACCTAACAAGGGACTAGCAGACACAAAGTTACTTACATAGTCTGCAAGCCAACTTGGCTTCTTCACAGACCTGGTGGACTGTCTAGCAGGAGCAGGATCAGAAGTAATGGGAACTGAAAGAGAGGGAGCAGACACAGAAGGATTAGCAGAGCCCTCACCGGACACAGGATGATATGGAAGATCAGGTGTAGGGATGTCCTCATAGTACTGAGTAGTACTAATGGGAAGAATAGGTGGTGTAGGTGTAAGAATGTATTTGAGAGTGTCTCTGTGATATGGAAAGATGTGCTCCATGAAAGTCACATCCCTGCAAACAAACACCTTGTTTGTTAAAAGATTTTCCAGTTTGTATCCTTTTTGTGTTTGTGGATAACCAAGGAACAAGCAAGGAATTCCTCTTGGTTGAAGCTTGTCAGTACCCATCTGTGGGTTGACGGCAAAGGCAAGACAACCTAAGACCTTTAAATGATCATAGGTGGGAGGGGATTGAGTGAGAATTTCATAAGGAGATTTATTATCTAAAATAGGTGTAGGAAGCCTATTGATAATATTTGTAGCAGCAAGGACACAATCTCCCCAATAAGACAAAGGGAGACCTGCATGAAACCTAAGAGCTCTAGCAGTATCAAGGATGTGTCTGTGCTTGCGTTCTACTCTTCCATTTTGCTTGGAAGTATCAACACAAGTAGTCTGATGTAGAATGCCATGAGCATTAAAAAATGCTTGACAAGGTGTGCTATCAAATTCTAATGCATTATCAGATCTCAGAGTTTTGATATTGCAATTGAAATAAGTTCTGACAAAATTGTAGAAATTTTGAAGAGTGGAAAATGATTGAGATTTGCTCCGAAGAAGGAATGTCTAGTGAGCCCTGCTTTTATCCTCAACAATTGTGAGAAAATATCTATAATTCCTATGAGTAGGAACTCTGTAAGGTCCCCATATATCAATATGGAAGATCAAACAAGTTGCTAGAGACAGAAGAGCTATGAGGAAAAGGTAATTTTGCCATTTTTCCCATAGGACAAGCGATACAGACAGTTTGACCTTTTTGACTTGTGGTTTGAGAGACAATAGAAATGTGTTTCATTTTGTTGAAAGAGGCATGACCTAGTCTGTGATGCCAAATGCTATACACAGAAGTCTTATTGAGAGATGTATCAGTACAAGGACTAATATTAATATCAGTAACACTGGAAGACACAGTCTGTACAACACCAGCAATCGTTAAAGCTTGTTGTGTCAGAGTGGGGTGAATTTTGTCCAAGGGCATGTCTAGCAAATAGTACAGTCCATTTTGTTGTCTACCAATCCCTCTTAGCTTATGAGAGGTAGAGTCCTGAATGATACAGAATGAAGGATAAAATACTACTCTCAAATTTGAATCATGCAACAATTTAGGAATAGACAATAAGTTGTACTGAAATGCAGGAACATGTAAAGCATCATGTAACACAAGACCATTAGCAAGATTTATCTGACCAGTGTGTGTGATATCACTTGTGTTACCCTTTGGCAGGGTTATTTGTGGTTTATTAGGCAAATATTTTGGCTGTTTAAAGTTTGAGAAAGTGAAGGACATGTGGTCTGTGGCACCAGTGTCAAGAATCCATAAATTTGTCTTAGAAGAAGCACCAGAGCAAAAGACAGTACCTGCAAAGTTGTCTCCTATCTCATCATCTGTTTCATTACCAGAGAACTTGCTTGAAGATGGCATACATTTGAGCAACTGCTCAAATTGTTGTTGTGTGAAAGTGATCTGACCATCTCCTTTAGTCAAGGCTCCTACAGAATCCACATATGCAGCAGATTTCTCCTTGCCTTTACTTATGACAGTATTTCCTTTCTTTTGAGGAAACTAACCAGCTTTGGGATGCCAGTTGGGATAACCAATCACTTGCCAACATCTTGATCTGCCATGACCTTTGTTACCATATTTCTCACAAACCTCATCAGACCTTTTATAATTGTTTCCCTTGCTGTATAAGGCAGCGGTTTCAACCATTAGTTGCCTTTTATCAAGAACTTCTCTCTGTGACTCTTCTTGTTGCAACATAGCACATGCAGTTTCAACAGATGGCAAGGGTGTCATGAGTAGCAATTGACTCCTCTGAGGTCCATACAGATCATCTAGACCATTGAGGAACTGAAACAGCTTATGTTCTTCAGCTTGCTGTCTAAAAGCATTGAGAAATTCAGTTATCTCAGGATGTGTTATAGAAATCTTTGGTAATGCACACATAGCATCTATCTCTTCCCAAATACTCTTGAGTTTTGTGTAATGAGTAGTCATAGAACATCCAGCCTGTTTCTCCTCATAAGTTGCCTTATTGAATTTGTACTTCCTTGAACCATTGCTGAGCGAAAACCTCTTTTTGAAGGAAATCCAAATTTCTTTTGCTGAATTCATGAACAAAATAGATTGAGAGATAGATTCTGATACAGATTGCATTATCCAAGATATGATCACACTGTTGCAAGTGTCCCACTGATCTGCTTCCAAGGTGTCTGTAGGTCTTGCAATAGTTCATGTTACAAAACCTAATTTCCTTTTGGTAGCCAATGCTATCTCCATAGACCTCCTCCATGATCTGTAGTTTTCAGCTCCAGTCAATTTTACTTGAACTGATAAAGAACCAGGTCCTTCTAAGGGGTGTAAAAACAGTGGATGATAGAGATCAACAAATGCAGGCCTTGTATTTTGTGATTATGTTTGTGAATTTTCTGGCATTGTTAATGATTTTACCAGATGATCAGAGTTGAATCCCTAGAAAAACGAGCTAGATTTCTTGATGAAGCAAATCAAGAAATCGATATATGAATTGAACAGATTGTGTTTAGTTTATGAGCTTGATTTCTTGATGAAAACAAATCAAGAAATCGATTTATGAAATGAATTTTAGAAATTTCTAGGGGATTCAGACCAATTCTTCAATCAAATCAGTTGTGATTTTTCTTGAATGAATTTGATCAAATTTGAGCGGAAGAATTTGTGTTTAATGTGATTGACAGGAGAATATAAACGTGAAATCATCTTCAACTTTTCTTCAAGCTTTTGAGCTACAACAATGGCAGCTTTGATACCAAGTTGAGCAAGATCACCATTGCTAAGCTTTAGAGAGAGAAATGAAATGAAAAGAGAATGAAATTGTATTCTGTCAATTTGATTGAGAAATCATTACATGACCCTATTTATACACCTCTGCTGTAACAACCTTCTGACTTGAGCTCTCTAACAGAATTTACAGTTTAGCATAAAGCCAAACAAACTTTCTGACTCAGCATAACAAACTTGCCATGTCACCTTATTACATATAACCACTATTTCTAACTATTTGTACTAATCACATCCCATATTCCCACCTATTCTAGCAAATCATTTCTATTTTGGGTACTCGAAAATAACAATGGAATAGTAACCAAAACCGAAACTTACATTTTGAAAATTTATAAAAAACTAAATCGATTTCCCACTCGCTTATGTTGTCCTTCATTAAGGTTCTGTTCAATTCGACGGAAAAAAAAAATGAAGTAAACTGAATTGAATTAATTTTCTTAACCATTAACCATTCAAAACTCATCAAAACATATTTAATACTAAGTGGATGCACGTGCATTGCACGGACTGTGATTATATAATAATTAATATAACATGATTATTAATCTCATCGAAAATCAAAGTGTAATTGTCACTTTTGAAAAATATTAGTAAAATTTTAATTTAATTCTTTTAATATCATGAATGCCATATAATAAGATTACTAATAAGATTACTAATACTTTATAGGAGTATCTTATATAATTTAAATTCTTATCAAAACTTTCAATTAATTTTTAATTAACTCACCCTATATGTTACATGATCAAAGGGGTCATAGTTTCAAAGTCTTTCTATACTTGATGTTGGTACGCAAATGCTCTTATGTTGATATAAGTTTACAACTAATCTTCCAAAGATATGATTATTCTTTTATGCTAAAATCAGGTTAAATGTGTTATGTATACATATTCTTTTCGAAAAATAAATTAAAGAAGTTTAAGACGCGGCCCTTAGAATAACAACACAAATTTTAATGGTTGCTTGACTGCTTTTTCTTTTTTTTTTTTTTTGGAAAAAAAACTTGATTGTTTTTTCAAACTTGTATACATTAATAATTATAGAATTGAATGGAATATAAATTAGAGCACTAAAATAACATGGGGAATCAGTCTATTACGTAGAGTTATAAGCATACGTGATAATATGCATTATTATGTATTTATTTCATAATAAAAAGTTACGTGAATGATAAAGTTACGCATGAGCTAAACTGAATTGAACTAAAATGAACTGAAATGAATTGAATTAAATTGATCTGAATTGAATTTAAGGGGAATTAAGGGTTTGTTGTTTAGAGCTTACCCTGTCAATTAAATTCAGTCGTTCAGTTCAACAGTTCATTGATGAAAAGTTCAATTCAATAGTATTCAGTTTAGAAACATAAACTTTGTTTCACATATCAATCGGTGTTCAGTTCAGTCCAGTTTCAATTTAGTATTGTTGAGTTCAGTTCAGTTCAATCCAGTTCAGATCAGTTCAACGCCAAAAAATACACTTTAAGTTGAGGAGAACCGAGTCTAAGAAAAGTACCAATTAGTGGAAGGAAAACAAAACATAAATTAGAAACAAATAACAAAGTCTTCGTCTTCTTTGATTTAGTAAGTACTCGTGGTAGACAAATGGTTCTTTAAAGCAGATTTCTGCTTATCCATCTCTTCATACTCGTAAATTGTGATGTACAGTATGAAATATGGGGGACAATGTTTGATCTAATTTCGTGAAATTTTACCCATGTCCTGTAGACTACAAAAAGCCTTTTGCATTCAAATTCAAATAAGAAAAAAAAAATTCATCATCAAAACAAATTTATCAAATTTATCAATTAACAATTCATATCATATGGGTAAACTACCCAATAAATAAACAAATATAGTACAGTAAGTAATACTATTACATTTACTATTACCAAATTAATAAGTCAGCTTTATATTCAAAGCCGTAATTAGAAATGAGTAAACACAATAAGGTCGAAAAAAGAAATGAGTAAACACAATAGCTTATATTCAATGCACTCTTATGTTTTCTCCAATTCCATTCTCGTTGTCCAAATGCGATGGTTATACACTATGTTGAAACTTGAAAAGAATCAAAGGCACTTACAAACCATTATTTTTCGCAGAATTTTGTCATTCGTGTCCCAAGTCCCTACAAATTATTGTATAGTTACGAATCATTGCTCCATCTTTCACAAAACAAGTTGACTATCAACTTTGAATAGAAATTATTGTATAATTTCGAACCATGCAATAAACTCTTCATAACTTCATCCTATGATCATTTAACACTTAAAGCGTAAGTGAGCCTCGTTGACGTCAATAGAAACAAACTCTCAACATACGTGAAGCAGCTACGTAATGCGGGTCCCAAATCCTTAAACTTGCGTGTCATGGGATTAAAAGTTGAGTATGTTCATCTTCATTACTATCTCCAGTCTGAATTGAAAACACTATATCACCATTCATCCGAAATGTGCCGAACTCTATACAATTGGATATAATAACAACCGGTGCAATAGTAAACAAATGTTGCCAAGACAACGGAGCCCCACGACCACCACCAGTACCACTATCATCATCATCAAATTCAGTTACTACCCAAATGTCTATGCAACAAAATGCCAGATCTTGATGGTTATTGCATTGGAAAGCAATCACTGAAAGAGAATCCCTATATACTCCAACCCTCCAATCAAATAGAGAACGACCCCCTGCCATAACAGCAACAGCACCACAAGGAAAATTTAAGACCCTGAAAACCTCAGTACTAAAATTGAATGAAAGGATTACATAACGTCTACTACGACTACGAGCATTCTCACAGGCTGCCCAATAGTGAACACCATTTAAGTAACCATCTTGATCTCTCTTAATATAAAGCAATTTAGAATTAGTTGATGGTTCTCTAAGCCTTTTCCAAGAATTGGTTCTTAGGGAGTACATTTCATAAACGAGCACACTACTATTTCCGTGGAATATGTGCCTGCGTCCCACAATCTTGAAATCATTAGACACGGGATCAAACCCTAAGCCAATTATTTTCGAGTGCAATTGAGTTCTTTTGTCTTGCTCAATGAGCCAATTAGGAACGACCTTGAATTCTCTAGTTGCCGGATTCCACAAACCCAAATGCACCTTACTCCATCTGAGCAGAATGACTCCATTTTGACCTCCCAAACAAGAAAGGGTACTCTTGAATAGATTCGGATCATGATACGCGACATGAGCCTCACTATCGCGGTATAGATCAAGAGTCAAATCTAGAACAACATCATCTTCATCCCCTTGTTCTCGAGAGACAAGGGAAAATTTAGTTACCTCATCATCTGTTAGTGGATTCTCAATCTGATTGAGAAAAACAGGTGCATTTCCATCTACTTTGTACATGTCATATTGACATAGGTATTGTTTCCTGATGAAGCTGTAGTCGTCAATAAGGCACACCAAGATTTACTCACACATCTGAATCGTAATAAAGTTCTTACAGGAAGCCTTGATAATACTTCCTCTACCAGGTCATCTGAAAGGTTGGTGCTTCTTTCCATGATGGGCTGAGAGTTGCTAGAACATGAAGTGCCTTCTACCTTGTTTTACATTTGTTCTCACTTGATGAGATGAAGTATTACTTACCTACAAAAGGGTAAAATAAAAATAAAAAACAGATTAGCACTCAACTGCCATAGAGCATTTGAATTGTTAAGAGGTAACACTAAGACAAAATGCCGTTAATATGAAACAGGACATAATTGCCAGAATTCCAAAGCATAGAAATCTGATTACACAATACTGGATCTAGTCTACACAAACTAGCAAGTTAAACTAAAATTTTACTTTCTAAACGCAAAAACTTAAAAGCGGCGGACTTTTTGTATAGGTCCAGGCGTCCAGCTTTTAACGTGGTTCCCCCTTTCGAAGATTGGAAAATCAGAGAGGAAGTTCCCCTTACTTGGGAACCACCAATACAGGGATGTAAAAACTTAAATGTGGATGCTGCTTTTAATGGAAAAGATCAAAGTGCAACTGTTATAAGGGTAATTAGAGGGCACAACCGTGAGTGGCAAAAGGGTTTCTTTATGAAGATTAGAGCAAAAAATGTGCTAACTGCTAACTTGCTTGCTGTAAGGGAAGCACTCAAATTACTAAAGGAGCAAAATGACACATGTTTCAATATAATCTCAGATTGCAAAAAGGTTAATGGAATGTATTAGTCAAGATAGTCCAAAGCAACATTACTTGTCTAACTTGATCGTCGTTGATTGTAGGGCAATGATGAGGACTTAAGGCAGCTCAGGATCCTTTTCTTGCTATAGACAACAGAACGAGCTAGCTGATAGAATAGTAATATGCTATGAAAAATGACGTGAACATAAATTGTCTAGTTAAGTTTGGTAATATGTCCGAGATTTATAAACATTTTTGGGACTTGGATTTTGTAGACGCAATGCCTCTCGCTTGGTGACAAACAAATTTTTACATGTGATGCACTCTTTCGAAGAAAAAAAAAATTAAAGTAAATCAATAGAAATGTAATGATTATATAATATCTGAAGACTGAACTCGAATGACCAAATTGGTATGTTTTGTGAACCATTGGTAACACGAAAACATGGTATTTTTTACAACATGACACATGTTCACCCAAAAATTAGACCTCCGGTGAAGTTAGGGCGTCAGACCAGCAAATAACAAACTTGTCTTCACCAAGTTCAGAGCAATGGTCACACATGATGAAGAATGAAAACATATAGAACTCAACCCGTGCATCGCACGGGCATGATTACTAGTATGTACTAAAAGTCGAGGGCATCGAAGTTACAAAAACAACTTACCTGGGTCTCAGCCGAGCAATCTGAAATTCAATATCCTGAGCCTCAGTATCAAGAAAACACTAAATCAACTCAGAAGCTGTAACTGGAATGACCCGAGACTGAAATTCCAATACCCATGTCACATATCGAAATTCAGAGAAAACCCAATTCACACATGAAATATCAAAGAAAAAATAAACCCAATTCACATAACTAAATGAATTCAAAATGTAAGCAAAACCCATTGTAGAAAATTAACAAAAACAATTAACCTGAGGGAACAGCCTCACGACGATATTTCTCTTCCCTTAATTGACGCTCATAAGCTTCTCTAGAATCTGCATCTTCGTCAATGCGTTCCTCAATTCTAGATTTGCTATGTGCCCTGTAAATCGAAGGATCCAGTATTCCCGTGAGGAACGTAAAAAGCAATCTAGGTGTGGCAGAGACCCAATTCTGTGAGAAAACACAAGCGTTCCCAAATAAAGATGGTGGAGTTTTAATGTATGTGGGTGTCATTGCTACTCAACGTAAAAGGCGGAAAGTCCCTTAAAAAAATCTTGTAAAATGGTTTAGAGCACCCACGACCCACATGCCAATATTTGCAACCCACTTATTTCTTCTCTCTCCTCTTTTTTCAAAATTTGACATACACAATTACAATGTACATATCTAATTTGGCATGCAAAAATGCAAGACTCTCATTTTTTCTCTCCTCACTCCTCAATGTTTTCACCACCACCACTCATCTATTTCTCTCTCCTAAATATTTACATTCTTGGCATATACATTTTTGTGATATATATTATTGTAAGCTTCAATACTCAGGAAATGGTCCGGGAGTTCAATGAACCACCTGCAGAGATGATGAGCGTTCTACTTGATGATCAAATGGGCCAAAAATAGAAGAAAGTTATATATATATATATATTAAATGTTGGGACTATTAAGCATGACTTAGTCTTTGTTTCAATGGTTTGAAGCGCTGAATAAAAGGCATTTGCTCTCCTCTATTCTACCCAAGATAGATTCTTTTGGTTGTCAATATCAGGTGTAATTGCTTTAACCTTTTGGAATTCTTATATTTTAGAGGTTACAGCAATAGTACACTACCTAACTCCAATTTCAACTTTTATAATTCTTCATCATTCAAACTTTTGTTTCTTGTTGTAGATACCATTAAAATAATAATAATAAAAATAAAAATAAAAACAAGTGTGATAACATATAATTTCCCTTAAACTCCAACTAAACGGAATAGGTTAGCTACACATTATTATGAAGTATTCCCTCTATTTCAAAATGACCTTCTTATTTCTTTTCTTAAGTCAATCTTTACAAATTTTGACTATTAATTTGTGAAAACAAACTGAAGATTTATAAGATGAAAATACATTTGTTTGATTCATTTTTAGTTATACTTTCACAATATCAACACTTTATAAATTAAATATTGATATAATTATAGTTATTAATGGTTAAAGTGTTATCTCGAATACTGTGCAAAATCAAACCGAAAGATCATTTTGAAACGGGGATAGTAATAACTTTCAACTATTATACACACTACATAGAAATGTATTTTCGTTTTTTCTTCATTTTTTGGTCCTTGAAATGTGCTATTGATTTATATTTTAGGGGTCCCTACTATAATCCCGCATCGGAGCCTCTAAAATATTATGACCGAGCCTATAATCTAATTTTTTTTTTTTACACAGGGCCTCCAATTAGTTAGGGAAGGCCCTGTATATACATAGCTACTATAACAAAGGCCATGTGTCAAGGGCCAACTCGATGGGTGGTAGGTAGTCAGACCACAAGGCCCTATACTAAGTATCCCACGTTCCCACCTCAAGGTATGGGCTACTGTATCCAAAACGTGAATGACTGTGTCTTGTCTTGTCTTGTCTTGTTTTGTTTTGATTTTGTTTTGTTTCGTTTCGATGGACGGTGGGGTGGCAAAGTTCGTTTTTTCTTATCGATTGGTCAAGTTTCTTTGTTTATTATTTTTAGAGCTTGTATGGTGATTATCTGTATTAATGTAGCCACTACAAATTTACACGACAGTCGTTGATCACCATCTTGGTCAAACCATATCATTTATTGTACTTTGGTTGCAACTATAATAATTAAAATAGTTGGCTAGTGGTTCTAACCAATTCTTTAATCGGTCATAAATATTCTACCAATAGCCAACTTGTTATCACCGATAGTGTAATGACTAAACTAACATCAAGAAATTAATCTAAATTGGGTAGTATCAAATCGAAATTAGTCTTACCCAATTTAGTCAAACCAATTAACGGTTGAGATTGAGATCGACGGTTGGAGTGCATATATAGTTATGGTGACTACAATTTAATGGTAATAATTATACAAATGGTGTCCCCCCCCCCCCCCCCTCCACCCCTACCCCTAAAACTTGTTTGTAATTTTGTATACATTTTGCTTTGGGACGGACTTCACTCAAGCTATAAATAGAAGAGGTGGAAGTACTTGAAATTAGGCACACTAACAAGTCTAAAATCACGAAAGAGAGGTCTAGGGAGAAATATGTCATTGCCCTTAGTGTTAGCTTTTGTTTTTTTTTTTTTTTTTTTTTGGTAAAAGGTCAGTATGATCTTATACCAACTAGTGAAAAAACAACTGTAATAACAGATAAAAGGGAGGGAAAGGGGAAAACTCAAATCACCTCAAGGTAAGATGTCAGATTCCCAGACTTTCCCAAGCCTCACAGTAGTAACACCTAACAGTTAATTACATCAAGCTGTCCAAAAATAACTTATCTCTACTAGTCATTTTCCCAAGAGTATTAAAACTCAGTCTGATTCTTATCTCTTGGATTATCACCTTTCCTATAACATTCACAGGTCTCTCCATGTTTCTCAAAATTCTGATGTTCCTTTCTATCCATGCATGGTAGGTGATGGCTGCCAGGCAAGCTGCTAAAATCTTCTTTTGACTTCTGCACATTTTCTTCTTGTTATCCATCCATCTGTGCCATTTCCCATTGCCATCAGGAAGATGGTCCACTTTGGCCCAGGTACATACTGTCTTCTTCAAGTCAGCAACCCAGGGGCAAGAGTAGAATAAATGATCATGGTCTTCATCTGCATTTTTACACAGGCTGCATTCACCATCAGTAGGGCTGTTATACACTCTGGCCATTCTATCCTTCTTAAGGAGCCTCTTCTTATCAGCTATCCAAAAGATGAAAGAGTGCTTTGGTACAGCCACTCTTGACCATATAGATTTTGCAGCTCTACTGTGTCCTTCATTTTTCCTTATGAAACTGTAACCTTCAGATACCCTGTACTTCTTCTGCAGGATTCTCCAATCACAGAATGCAGGGAACAAACTCCTCATTTCAAATAATTTTTTAAGATACCAGCTACAGTTAGTTGGAGTTTGTACTTCCCAGAAATCTCTCCCCCTCATGTAGATGCCATTCACCCATCTAACCCATAGGTGGTCTTCCTTTTGTGCCAGAGCCCACATTAATTTTGCAACAGCAGCTTTGTTCCAACTCTGAACATGTTTAAAATTCAGTCCTCCTTGTTTCTTGCCCCTACAGATCAGATCCCAGCTCACAAGGGGAATCTTGTTCTGTGTCTCACTGGATCCCCACAAGAATTTCCTGCAAATAGTTTCTATCCTCTTGATGATGCTCTGTGGTAACAGAAAGATTGATGACCAATACACATGGATTGAAAGCAGTAAAGAATTGATTAACTGGCTCTTTCCCATGTAAGACAAATGCCTTGTACTCCAGCATCTGATTCTCTTGGTGATCTTGTCTACCAAAAACTCACATTCTACTTTGGTCCATTTAGTGGGTGCCAAAGGCATCCCTAAATACCTCACTGGGAACTCCCCCTCCATAAAACCAGTGAGCTGAATGATTTGCTCCTTATCTTCTATACTTATGCCGTTAATATATAGTTGTGACTTCATTTGGTTTGCATGTAAACCAGAAACCTCAGAAAAATGCTCAAAAACTTACAATAACCTTTTCACTGATTGTTGATGACCTTTACAGAAGATTATTAGATCATCAGCAAAGCATAAGCTAACTAACTTCAGATTCTTACTTGAGGGATGGAACCTGAAGTCATCTAGCTCACTAGCTTTTGTAAGTGTTCTTGTTAACTACTCCATAACCATCACAAAGAGCAATGGTGACATTGGGTCCCCCCTGCCTCAAGCCCCTTTCACCTCTAAAATAACCATGCAGGCCACCATTTAAAGCTATTGAAAAGCTTGCAGTTCTGACACATTAGATAACCCAATTACAGAAATGGGGGGAAATCCAAATCCTCTCAAAATCTCCTCCACAAAATCCCAATGTACAGTATCATAAGCTTTCCTCAGGTCAATCTTAAAAAGATACCTAGGAGAGACATTTGTTTTCCTACTGTATAATCTAATCAAGTCCTGACTAATCAAGATATTGTGAATAATTGATCTGCCTTTTACAAATGCAGCCTGATTTTCATCTATAATATCAGGCAATACAAGTGAGAGTCTACTACAAATCATTTTTGAAATGCACTTATATAATGTATTGGAGCAGGCTATTGGTCTGAAGTTACTAGGTTTAACATGACAGTCCGTTTTAGGTATCAAAGAAAGAACAGTAGAGTTCAAGGCTGAGAGCATTTTACTTGATTTGAAGAAATCAAGTATGGCTTCTGAAACCTCCTATCCAATGATACTCCAAGTAGCTTTGAAAAAACCACTTTCATAGCCATCAGGGCATGGGCTCTTACTGAATGGGATAGAGAACATTGATTTCTTTACCTCCTTACTTGTAAATGGTTTAATCAATCTAATCTTGTGTTCTGTAGTGAGTCTTTTCCATTCTGAATTATGCTCAGCCTAGCATTATCCCTGTCCTCCTGTGCAGTCCCCAACATCTGTTTATAAAACTGAATAAACTGATCCACAACGTGGTCAGGATCATGAATCCATTCATCCTGCTCATTCTGAATAGCATGCACATTGCTCTTGATGCTTCTTGCATTAAGCACAACACGAAAATATTTATTGTTTCGGTTACCAAGGCCAACCCTTGCTTTGCTTTTTTGCTGTAGAAAAGATTCAGCAACTAGGGATAGCTTTCTGAATCTAGCAGTAGCCTCTTTCTCTTCCTGTTGCATAGACCTATCCATCAGATTGTTGGGTACAGCTTCCTGAGCCTGAATCATTTTAACTAATGCTGTCTGAGCTTGTAATTCAATGTTGTGGAATTGGGTTTTGTTCAGTTTCCTTAATTCCCCTTTCAGTTTCTTCATTTTCTGGGTGATTTTAAACATCTTACATCCATGCACATCTCCCCTCCAAGTATGTTCCACAAGAGGTATGAACTCCCTTGAATGTGTCCACATATCAAAAAAATTGAAGTGAGGACTGTGATGTTGTTGTTCAGCCAGCATCCTTACAAGTGCAGGACTATGGTCAGATAAGCCCTCAGGCATGAAGCAAACTTCAGTATCCTCAAATTGCTCAACCCATTCTTCATTGCATAGGACTCTATCAAGCTTAGAGAAAACCCTATGCCCATCTTCTTCTTTATTGGACCAGGTAAATCTAAATCCTTTCCACTCAATGTCCATCAAATAACAGTCAATCACACATTCTTTGAGGTCAATAAAATCTACCATAGTCACAGTATCACCACCTAGCCTATCTTCAGGTTGAAATAGACTATTAAAATCTCCTATTATCACCCAGGCAGTTTTCAAAGTACTTGCAATTTGTCTCATCTCACTCCACAGACTCAATCGCTCAACATTACTATTGAATCCATACACAATAGACACATGAAAAGATTGAGAAGATGCCAAATGATTTACCTGACAAAAAACCATTTGAGCTGTTGCTGAAACTATCTGTACCTGGAATTGATCCACTCTTCAGAAAACCCATATTCTCCCTCTAGGATTTGCATCATGATTAATATATGATCCCCAACCTGGACATACATTGTTTTGACATTTATTGAAATTAACTGCCCTGATCTTAGTTTCAACAAGACCACAAAAACCCACTTTACTCTGCAGAAGGAAGAATTTCATTTCTCTCTGCTTATTAGGGGCACTAAATCCCCTCACAATCCAGGCTAAGAGACTATCCATGCTCCCCATGGGAGCTAGATGCCCTACCCTCTCCTTCATCGGCTTCAGACACAGGCTGAATAACATCTTCCTCATTCACTTGCAGAATTTCAAAGGTATTGTAACACCACGGATTTTGGGACCAATAAAAACTTTTATAAATCAATAATATTTACGACAGCGGAAGACTTCTATACAAAATCCAAGGCGTTATCGCCACACTCACTCCAACGAATGAATGCAAGGCTAAACGATACAACTCCAACAAACTAGATAGTACAATAAGTGACTATTCATTACAAAAAAATACAAGACCAACTTCTTGGCAGTTCTATTCGATCGTCCAAACTTGATCTTCAATGCAACCTATGAGCCAATCACCAATCTACTCCCCCATGCAATCGAATATCGCATAGGTTCATCATAGGTCCACCATTTGAAGAGACATGGACAACAAACACACGTAGCACAAAAGCAACCAGTCAGCAAAGCTGAGTAACTCAACATTCATCGAATAACATACAACGTCATAATTTCATATGAATATATTCAAAAGCTATAAGTGCAATTGTGTCACATAATCAATAAACAACTTAGGTCTTCTTAGACCTTACACTCAATCCCAAAGGATATAACTATAACGTCTCAATTCCCAAATGCTCTTGAATACCACTTTGCTAATCACTCAATTAGCCCAAAACTTGTGCCATTTGCTCTTGGTCATTAACTCCTAGCCTTGGACATGAGAAAGTTGAACTAGCAGTGACAAAGCCGCAAAACCAATATCAAATATATAACCATAACCATCATAGGCTCTCAATAACATAGCCATCACAGGCTCTCAATAACATAACCATCACAGGCTCTTAAAAGTCCACTCTCGGACCAATCATAATCGAATCATAACGAGATTCCAATTTTTATAAAAATAAATGCTCATCACCTAAGAGTCAATCTCTTAGGCTACTCACCAACATTTCAAGGTCTAAGTAGCTAATAAACCTAATGAGCCTCAAACCAAAATAATATGTATCAACTCATTCTCAAGTTTATACCTCAATCGATTACCCAACATGGGATTAATTCACAATGATATCCTCAATCACACACCCATTAGGGTTTATAACAATATATAATTCACAAGTTGGCACGGTTTCCCAAAGTATAATATATTCTCGGGTTGCACTAACTATCACTCAAATAGTTACCATAAACTACTCTTAGTGTACTCATCTAGTCATCTCAATTAGAGTAACATGCATCTATCTCAAAAGTATCCCCTTTTGCATTTAATCCTTCACCATATCACAATTTAGCTATAGACTCTCATCGTATCAAACCATATCTTAATTGTATCAATTGATAATCAATAACATACAAACAGTTAACGAACGATAATTTCAATCATGTTCAACTATCATGCCAAACCAATCAATACACGTAAAAATAAAACAGATATCTTTAAACATGAAGATTGCACATGAATAAATACTCAAATAATAGTATCATATATCTCCAACCGATAAGAATGATGGTTACCTTTCAATTCAATCACCATAAACCACAAAGACAAATCTAAAATCTGAAATCAGCACGCGCAATCAGAAACAAACGCTCGAACGAACTATCAAACAAACTCGATATCATTTCAAGTATGGCGTACATGCTGAGGACACCCTAAGGTTAAATTCCACCGAACGGTTTGAACAAATACTGTATAGGTTTTGAGATATGATTGAACAAAGTAGGCGGATCTGAATCTCGCATCAGCACTGCGCTGACTCAAGAGAAAAATAATTTGGGGTACCAAACGATCTCTAAAAATTACGAAACTTTCCAGTCTGGTTCTATACATATAATTATAAAACATATCCAAAATGTAAGTCTAGAAGATAAGTAGAACAGGAGAAACAGATTTTTCAATCCGACACTGTGTGCTGGACAGTTTTTAGGGTTTTTGTGAGGCTTGCAAGAGAGAAAACGTGAGTGAGATTTATGAAAACACTAGGGCACGAATAGAGAGAGAAAAGAATTAGATTTAGGAGTGTCAAAGGTATTTATAGAGGTTAGAAAACTTTGACCTAGTTAGAATCCTAATCCAACTAGAATACAACTCAATTAAGAAAACTATCACAAGGGAAATATCTTTTCCTTTTCAAACACCAATTAATAAGGAAATAAATATTAATAAATATTCTTTCCTCCAAATATTCATATTCCAAATAAGATAATCACATTTTTGAATATAATAATATTATAAATATTCGGGGTATTACAGGTATTCTCTGTATTGATCATTTCCCCACCCCCCTCTGCATTCTTGCTTGCTCTTTTCTGTTTTAAAACAGGTTGCCATTGCTCTCCCCTTCCTGTCTGTATTTTGAGACTACAATTCTGGCCCTCTTGAAACTTGGAGCTACTAGCCACATTTTCCTTAAAAACCCAGGTTCACTAGCCCCAATACCTTATTGTTCAACATGCCCCTCCACAGGTGCAGACCCAGGAGCCTCTACAACTACCTTCCCACCTTGTGATCCAATCTTCCTCCCCTTTTTCTGGTTATTCTTCTTTCTGCATTCACTTATATCATGGCCAAAGCCATTGCAGTGAGTTCACTTTACAGGCTTCCATTCAAAAGTAATTCTCTGATGAATTAAGTCATCATACTCATCCTCAAATACAACATGATCTGAAAATTCTTCCCCTATATTTACATCAATGAGAAGACGAGCAAAATTCAATTTTGTTCTCAATTCTGTAGCCCTATCAGTCATAATTGGCTGCCCTACCAAACATGCTATCTTACTCAAGGAGTCACTTGCCCAATAAAGCATATCTAATTTATGAAAACGAACCCAGATTGGAACAGACTTCACCTCTACATTGCTGTGCCCATCCTCTGTCCAGGGTTTTACAATAAATGGCTTGCTATCAAAATGATGGCATCCAATCTGTAAAACATTATCCCTCCCCAGCAATGTCTTAAAACGAACTATGAATTTCCCATTATGCAATCTGATCTTCTTATCAATTTCATATTTTCCCCCAAATCCGATTTATATATCCTTCCATTACAGGTGTAGGAGGGTTAGAGCCAAGCACAAAACATATTACAGCATTTTCCCAATAAGCTTTCTCAGATCTAACATCATCATGTTCAATTTTACAAACAAGCACACCCTCCTTCTTCTCAGGACGAACATATGTCAGTTTCCCACCCGCATTTGTTAATTTCGAAACATCAAAATTAGACCAATGACTAGCATGAACAGACTCACCTGATGTTGCCTTTTCCACATCCTCCTCGGATTGAGAATCAGATTCAATCTCCACCTCATTCGCCCACGACTTCTTTGTTTTCGAGCTTGAGTGTAACAGTTGAAGCCACTCTTGTAGCTTCTCTTTTGCGAATTCTTTGTTTCCATTAGGTTTATTAACCTCCTGCTTTAGTGCCTCAGTCACCGATTTAGTGATTTTGTTTTCCAATTCCTTCTCCATAACTGAAGCCTCCAGCTCCGAATGAAGGTTCCGAACTACTCTACCACCGTTCCTTGTCTTTTCAGTCTCATCACCCTTCCTCTCTGTCACCGGCGAAGTGGCCGGTTGCTTCGTCTTCTTTGGAGGTCGGCCTCGTCCCCGTTTTTCCAGCGGTGCACGATCAGGAATCATGCGCCACGGAGGGAGTTTCTCTCTCTTGTTAGCTTTTGGTTCCTTATCTGATAATAAAAAGTATTTAAAATGCATAGAAGATGGTTATCTTGAGTACTCGGCTGATGTCTATAGTCCAGAAGCAAAGATGACAGTTGAGCCTGCTAAATCTGGAGAAGGTCATATCCACATTAGATGTTGTCACAACAATAAGTATTGGGTCAGGTAATTTCCTTCATCTAAATCATCAAAATAAGTAATAATTATGCAATCTATTAGCTATTAGTATTGGTTTTTTTTTAATACAATTAGCTATTAGTAATAACGAAGATTTAGGGATGACAATGGGTCTCAAATTTGGCCTACACCCACGAATTTAGACCCGTTCATTAGGGTCTGGATCTTTTTTTTCCAGACTCAATTGATCTGGATTTGGATCCAAGTATTGTAAATGAATTGGGATATGGGTTCAGCGTCTGCAGACCGAGACTCAGCCCATAGACCCACCAACATGTAAAAATCCAAAATCAAATATAATAAGATAAAGACGTGTATAGAAAAAGAGCCGAAGGTGAAAATTTGAATTTCATTTAACTTTTGAGTGAATATAAATATATCAGCAAGTTTTGTATGAGACTAACTCACAAAAAATTGGGGTCACATTTTAGAAATGTAGGGGTCACATATGGTGAACAGTGACCCTTGTTTCATTGAAAAGTTACTCCCGTCTCACAAAAAATTACAGAAAGACCGTCTTATAGATATTTTTGTGTGTGTATATATATATATAAATATTCCCCTATATATAGGTGAAGGCTTCTATACAAACCCCCTTTAAATACAAACCGTACAAACCATATCCTCACCATTAAATTTCAATATCAATGGCCTAGATTTGAAGTGGAAAAGAAAGGACACGGGCTGAATTTTTAGTAAAGTCAGGGGCATTATTGTAATTCGCGCATCACTAACACAAGATAAACAAACTGACTTTTTTTTCCACTTCTCCACCTCCACATTCCCCACCCCCTTTCCCGAAAATTTCTCCCTCCTCAAAAGGAGGTTTCTCTCTCCTCCCCCGGCGATCTCTCTTATGTCCTCTCCGGTGGTTTCATTTCTCATATCTTCGGCGGTGTCCTCTATCTCCCGTCCCTTTCTTTTCGTCATTTTCTCTCTCCTTTGTTTCTTCTCCGGCGGTTTCGTTAGACGTGGAATGGCCGTCGACCAACGCTTAGTTGTCATCGACCACGGCTTAGTGGCTGAAGACCACAGATCTAAGGTCTCCAACCTCGAATATGTGGTTGAGGTGCGTGAGGGGTGAGACGGCGCTGCGGGTGATGGAGAGAGATTGAGAGGAGTGTGTGTGACTAGTAGTGGGATGACAGGGACGTGGTCTGGCAGGGGTTTTTCTTAATGAATTTACATTTTGGCTTTAATGAATTTGCAATTGTAATTAATGAATCTGTAATTGTAGTTTAATGAATATGCACTTGTTGAATAAAGAATTTGCCAAAAAAAAAGGAAGTGAAAAACTGATGAAGCTACATTTAAGCTTTAATGAATTTGTAAGTTTATTTGTATTAATGAATCTGTGATTTAGTATTAATGAATTTATGGTTTTAATATGGTGTATACTGTGTGTTATAGTATTGGGGGTTTGTACCCGTTCCTTCCCCTATATATTTATATTTTCTAATGTTTATTTCAAGTTGTAGTGGAATAATTTTTTTTCTATTTATTTCATGCTTAGATTGATTTCGTTAATGCGTTCTAATAGTGAGTCTTACAATTTAATTAAAACTACTTTGTACAATATTCTAACACAAAAACTTCTATACGACGGTTTTTTCATAACTTTTGAGGAGATTGGGGTTACTTTTGAATGAAATAAGGGTCATTACTCACCATAACTCCATAAGTAACCCCTATATTTCTAAAAAGTGACCCCAATTTTCTTGTGAGTTGGTTTGACACAAGACTTACTGATATTCTAATAGTTTGATTTCTTCTATTTTATAACTTAATTTCTTATTATTTTCCTTTTCGCGATATAGATGAAGGTGATAAAAATGGAAGAGTAAGTCTTGTGTGACACCAAATCACGGAAATGTAGGGGTCACTGTTAAGAAATATAGGGGTTACTTATTATAAAAAGTGATCATTGTTTCATTAAAACGTGATCCCCGTCTCACCAAAAATTAGATTAAGACCGTCTCAAACAAGTTTTTGTGAAAATTAAATGATGCTAAGCTTTGCAATAGGAAAGCTTTGCAATCAACAGCAAGTCTTCTGTGAGACCAATTTACAAAAAAAATGGGGTCACTATTTAGTAATGTAGGGGTCACTTATGGTGAGTAGTTATCCTTTTTTCATTGAAAAGTGACACTCGTCTTATCAAAAGTTACAAAACGACCGTCTTATAAAAGTTTTTGTTACAACAGGAAGTCTCATGTGAGACCAACTCATAGAAAATTGGGGTCACATTTTACAATAATGTAGGGGTCACTTATGGTGAGCAGTGACCCTCATTCGTTGAAAAGTGACCCCCTCTCACCAAAAATTATAAAATGATCGTCTTATACAAGTTTTTGTACAACCGAAATAATCATACGGAGTAGCTAATAACTTTTTCTATTTAATGTTCTATTTTAATATTATTTATTTATTAAGTGAATTTTGATAGAATGGCATTAACTTTCCTACTGTCTATCTGGACCATTTTCCATTTCTTTGGCCTAGTAAGACTTTAGTGATTATTCCGTTAATCGATAATCTATTAGCAAACGATACGATCCTTCATCCTTAGATATCGTAAACCTCACTAGAAAGTATAATAATTCTAAAAGTCTGAAGTTTATACTCCGTAAAGCTCCATCTAGTAGAAGAGATTGGATTTTGATTTGGCTTTAATTTGATCCGGACATTAATATGTAATTTTTTTAAATTATAGAATGTGATTTAGCACTTTTATCTTTTAAGCAAGGTTGAGGGTTTGCTTTTCTTGAAAATAAATCAGAGAAACTGCTTTTTTAAAGCACTTTATCCTCTAATGGCCGACCTGCTGCAAACAGGACTAATGACTTATGGATAACTGCAATTTCAGAAGAGGCAATGGAGGACACATCTGCTTGGAATTGCACCTTGTTCAAGCCCATCTTTCTTAACAACAATGAGTCTGAAGTGAAATTTGTTCATGTCCAATCATCACTTGAAGTGCGCCGTGTTAATTATTGCTTAAAAAATATAAATTAATTAATTAGATGTTTTTCTTAGTATTTTAGTTATGGCTGAATATTAGGAGTAATGGCAATTGTTACTTGAGTAAGTAGTATATTCAAAGTAGTGGTTGCTTACTTATAGGCATTAAGCTAGATAGTGGCTAGTGGTTCCCCTATAATAAGAGTCTTAAGTATTATTTAAATAGCTTATGTACTGTGTTTTAATTGGAATCTGAAAAACAATGTTTGTTCAGTATTTTGCTTTTAACTTTCTCTCTCCAATTCCCAACAAAATTGGTGTCAGAGCACCAGGTTCAATCCAACCCACCATTAAAACAAAGAGAGAGTTATGACATCAAACAGTTTTTCCCCAACCATTCCCACTTTTGATGGAAACAATTATCATGCATGGGCCATCAAAATGAAAGTCTATTTGAAAGCCTTGAATTTATGGGAGGTAATTGAGAGTGATGACAATCCTACCCCACTTTCTCCAAATCCCACACTAAACCAAATCAAAAAATATGATGAAGAAGTGGTAAAGAAACCGAAAACGCTCTCTTGCTTACATTCGGCCCTGTCACCGGGAATTTTCACAAGTATAATGACTTGTGAGGCACCAAAAGAAGCATGGGAAAAGCTTAAGAACGAGTATGAAGGCAACACACAAATAAAGTTGATGCAGATTTTAAATCTCAAAAGGGAATTTGAGATGCGAAAGATGAAGAAAGATGAGAGTGCCAAAGATTATGCAAACTCACTCATGTCAATTGTCAATGAAATTCAACTACTTGGCGGAGATTTTCCTACCCAACGAGCCGTTGACAAAATTCTCGTAACACTTCCGGCAAGGTATGAGTCAAAGTTTTCATCACTTGAGGACTCTAAACATCTTTCCAAAATATCATTTGCAGACTTAGTTAATGCTCTTTAAGCCGTGGACCAGAGGAGTGAGATGAGAGATGAAGACAAAGAGGACAAAACTGAGGGGTCTTTTCTAGCCAAGACATCATATTCAAAGAGAAGAGTCAACATCTCTCAATGTGGTATATGCGACAAGCTTGGTCATGAGGAAAACAATTGTTGGCACAAAGGCAAGCCAAAATGTTTCAAGTATAAGAGATTTGGGCATCTCCAAAAAGATTGCAAAGTTGATGAAGCGCAAACAAGCATGGCGCAAATAGTTGAAGAAACTCTTTTTTTAGAGTGGTTGGTGAGAAGTGCACCAAGGGAAGAAGTGCTCCTAAATTTGCAAGTTGGTGATAATGTGCATCAACAAAGAAAACAAAAAAATCGGCCGATGATGAGAAGTGCATCATATTGTGAAGAGAAGTGCTTCACGAGTTATGGAGAGAAGTGCTCCATGGATCATGAAAGTTTTTGAAGCAACAGGGTGTGTTAATTATTGCTTCAAAAATATAAATTAATTAATTAGATGTTTTTCTTAGTATTTTAGTTATGGCTGAATATTAGGAGTAATGACAATTGTTACTTGAATCAGTAGTATATTCAAAGTAGTGGTTGCTTAATTATACATTAAGCTAGATAGTGGCTAGAGCTGGTAAAACCCGACCCGACCCGATCCGCCCGATATCAGACCCGCCCGACACTCGAAAATGTATCAATTATCATTTATCCGAAATCGATCCGATCCGATCTGGTTCAACCCGAGACGCGACAACACCCGTTATCCGAATTGACCCGAAACCGATAACACCCGACCCGAAGTTACCCGAAACCGAAATGAACCCGAACCGACTCTACCCGAGACCCGAGTATATCCGACTTATAGTGACATAATATTCAAAATGATTGAAAAAACACTAACTTAACACACATGTAGTCCATATTATTGAAAATTTTCATATAAAATTGAGTTTTCATATTATTTTCGAATTTATATGCTCTGGAACATGAATTAAATTTGACCTGATATGACCCGAAAACCGAACTAACCCGAATCCGACTTAATCGAAACCCGAACTAACCCGACCCGAGTTGACTCGTGACCCGACATCAACATAAACCGAATCAATCCGACTCGACCCAACCCGACCCGATAACTCTTCTGACCCTATATTACCCGAACCCATATTGACCCGAAACCGAAAGATCCGACCCGACCCGCCCGATTGCCACCTCTAATAGTGGCCAGTGGTTCCCCTATAATAGAACTCTTAAGTATTATTTAAATAGCTTATGTACTGTGTTTTAATTGGAATGTAAAAAACAACGTTTGTTCAGTATTTTGCTTTTAACTTTCTCTCTCCAATTCCCAACACGCCGTTGAACGGTAAAACCAAACCAGTATCGCTTAACTATCAACCCTGACCCGGCAGATCACCATGAGATAGCTAAATCCAAAGTGGTGGATTATGAATCTTTGGTAATCCTCCCAAAGATTGTGGCCTTTGTGGGTGACAACAAAATGTATTTGAAAGCTTATGATAATGGACGCAATCGTTTGCAATTTGGGGAGGAAGATATTGCGTCACAATGGGTTCCCCAAGAGGTGTTTCCTAATAGTGACGGTGATATTCGTATTAAGAATACTTACTACGGAAAGTTTTGGCGTGCTGCCAATTGGATCCTAGCTGACTCCTCCGATGGTAATGGTAACGATTCACTTTTTCGGCATGTTAAGGTCGAGGACGGTGTCATTGCCCTCCGTGCATTGTCCAACAACCAGTTCGTTCAAAGATACACGGACAGCGACGTGCGAGACTGCTTGGCTACTGATGGCTATAATCTTATACAGGAGACAAAGCTGCAATTAGCTGAGCCTGTCCTTGAGAGGTGGATCTCAGGGATCAATTTCCACCTATATATGATCAGTTTGAGCGTGTTATGGGTGTTAGTGAAGAGCACTCCAACACATCTGGTGTCTCTAACCGGATAACTCTAACCGCTACATACACCAAAGCCCATACCAAGACATGGAATCATAGTGCCAGTGTCAAAGTAGGTGTCAAGACCACTTTCAAATCCGGAATTCCGTTCATTGCTGAAGGAAAAATCGAGGTCTCGACCGAGGCCTCATACACCCATCAGTGGGGAACCAGTGATACAACCAGCGAGACCGCATCATCTTCAGTTAGCCTTGAGGTTCCTCCTGGAAAGAAGGCTAAACTCGTCGTGTATGGCACCCAAGGCCGCTGTGAAATTCCTTTCTCTTACATTCAGACTGACAAACTCACTACTGGAGAGACTGTTAAGAGTACCTTGCATGATGGTGTTTTTCAAGGCGTGAATAACTACAGCTTCATGTCTAACAGTGTAATGGAGGACCTGTCCTACCTAATTCTAATTATTCTTGCTTTATTATGATAATTTGCTGAAATACACCTAACTAATAAGTTTAACAATTTGTGATGATACACATACAAATTTGGTCGGAATAGTGATTTTGGTGCGTCCCCCATTAGTGATTTCTTTTGTTTAGGTATATCACTACAAATTGTTTTTTAATAGGTGTATCACCACAAGTTGCTAAAAATTTTATGTGTATTTCAGCAAAATTTCCTTATTATTATTCAGGTCAACAACAAAAAGTTATCTCTATATCTTTAATTGTCGTTTTACATCTCAAGAATTAATACCAAGCTTATTTTACCAAATTTCTTTTTATAATCGGATAGTTAAACCAAGGATAATAACCAAATAGAAATAACCAGCTGATAGAACACTACCATCTTGTTGCCAAATAAGGCCTATGATACTCATGAGTTTATCAGATCCTTTCCAAATAGTGCTACAAGTGTTGGAGTGGTACACTAGTACCACAATTTAATAAAGAGATCGAAAGTTATCGGGTTAGGTGAGGTTTGTATTCGGGTTAACCTAATTTATTTATTAAATGTGTCAAAAATTGCAACTCTAATTCAACCGATTTAATAAATGGGTTAATCAGGCCGACCCGTTTAATCCATTTAACTAATTTATTATATGTACAAAAAGATAAAAAAACTAATATACAACGAATAGATACCCACAAAATTCTAAAAATAAATCTACATACTTACAAAATAAATTACTAGATTAAGGAACATTTATATTTCTCAATGATTATTAATTATTTGCATCATAAATATTGATTAAAATTTCTAAAATAAAATTGGAAGTAAACCGGTTGGATACATTGTTTTCGGGTTAAAATTTTGACTATTAACCTAACCCATTTAAGTGAGGGGTGAAAATCTCTCTAACCCAATAACTTCGATTGAGGAGAAAAATTGGGTACCCATATTTTGAAGCGGAATTGGTGGTTTCGTATTTGAAATTGGTTTAATGGATCCAATTACAATTTTCAAAATTAGGAATCAATACAAACCAATTACAATTCTGATTCTTTACTTTTTGGATCAAGAATTGGTTGGATACCGGGGGTAAACCAATTTCTATTTTGGGTACCCCAAATCAAAATCGGAATAGAAACTGAAATTGTAATGTACATTTTGAAAAAAAAAAAAAAATTGATTTCCCACTCGCTTTTGTTGCCCTTCATTAAGGTTCTTTTCAATGCGATAAAACAGAACTAAATTGAATTGATTTTCTTGACCATTAACCACTTAAAACTTGTCCAAACATATTCAATTTTGGACTCATTTGAAAGTATGTTTTGAAATATTTTCAATGACATAGGTACCATCACGTATTTATTTCAAAATAAAAAGTTAATTGAGTGATAAAGTTACACATGAGTTGAGCTGAGCTAAGCTAATTGAACTGAATTTAAGGGAAATTATGGTTGTGTTCTTTAGAGCTTACCCCGTTAGTTCAGTTTTGTTTAATTCAAGAGAGGTCTCGTGTTAGTTCAGTGGTTTTCAATTCAGGTAAATGATGATTATTAAATTTAATTCAGTGGTTTTCAGTTTAGAAGCATACATTTTGTTTCACATATCAATTTGCGTTCGGTTCATTTCAGTTTAATGTTGTTGAGTACAGTTCTATTCAACCCAAAAACCACACTCTAAGTTGAGGAGAACCAAACCTAAATAAGGTACCAATTAGTGCAAGGAAAACAATACTTAAATCACAAACAAATAAACAATTAGCAAGGTCGGTATTTAGATTGTACGATTGGATTTTAAGTTTGTTATCAAGAAGAAACAAAATTTGTTAGATTTATGGACTTTATACTACATGTATATGGACTATTATGTCATACGAATTAATTGTATGTTATATGCTATCTTACGGTTTGGCCTAATATTAGTGGTCCTACGGATATTAATATTAGGTGGGCTAATATATCGTCTTATAAGGTATACAGTCCAATTGTGTAGAGACCCACAGGCTTAACTCTAATTGATGATGGGCTAATTAGGGATAAGAAACTCTAGGTATACAATGGTTATGGTCCCCAATTGAACACACGTTACATCTGTATGACATCCCATCATTAGAGAGAGAAACCTTAGTGTGTGCATGAACTGGAAGACGCTCTAACCCTAGACGATTTTCAACCCGGATTAAAGGCTTGCACTTATGGATTCAGGTACGCTTCCGCTTATGTTCTAGTCTAAGTAATTCGATATGGAGGTTACAGTTTTAATCGGATTTATTCCAACAATTGGTATCAGAACCTCCTTTATATTGGGTTATTTAAAATTAAGTTTCGGTAATTTTAGATGCAAATCGCTTTGTTCATGATCTGGGTTTATGGGGTTCGGTATCGTTTATGATTTGCGTATTGGTACTGTGAGTTGTTCTTATTGTTTGGGTGCTGCGCTATTCGGCTAAAGTTCGTTATGGATATATTGCATATTGAGTTTTATGTTGTCTTATGCTAGATTTCAGTTCGTTTACCAATTAGTCTAGCACTGTTATTTTTTTACGAGGCATGAGATCATTAATTTGATTAGGTTGACTTTTTCATATGTGAGGATTCAGTGATTGATATGATTAAATCAATATGATCCTTTTTTATTAAGCAGCGGTATGCCAATTTAGAATTTGTTTATTTATGTTAATTAGACCTCTTGAATTCATTGTTCAAGTATTTTATGTTCTTCCTGCTGCGCTTGGATTATCTAACTGACAATTAAAAAGCATCACAGTTTGTGACCATAACAAAGACTACGATTTTGCAAATCGTACATTATTCAAATTTAATGATTTGCATGTTAAGCCTAAGAATTCGGATTCATATTTGGCAATATAATTATAATTATTTTAGGGATGTCTAATATTTTAGATTAGTTAATTGAAACAATATGTTACCGAAGTAATCTCTTTTGTGTAGATTGATTAATTTTAAATATTGGATGATTGTGTGTGTGCGAATTCCATGCGTTTAGCACCCGGCCCAAAGGAAGGTTGTTATTTGTCTGGAATTCAAGCATGCTTGTGGTGATAAATGTGTGACAATTGTTAGGTTTTCCATGTGAATATTGAGTCGGTTCAAAGAAAGGCTTGATATTTGACAGGATTTTATTGTCAGTATTTGATTACTACACCAAGAGTACCACTTACAAGTTGATTTTCTATCCATAGACTAAAATCGATGTTGTGCTAGGTATCTTGTGATGGGATTTGCCATTTAATTTTGAATCTGTAAATGAAAGTTAAATTAAAGTAATTGTGAGCTTGTTGTTTATGTTATCTTTTGTCCTCTTTCAGTCAATAATTCTGCTGCTACGATATCTGCAAACATTAATAGTATCCCTGTGCTTAACGGCACAAACTTTAATGAATGGAAAGAGAAGGTTATGATAGTTCTCGATTGCATGGATCTAGACCTTGCATTTCGGATTGAGAAACCCGCTGCTCTTAAGAATTCATCTACCCCTGATCAAAAGAGGGAGATGGAGAAGTGGGAACGCTCAAATCGCATGACTCTTATGATCATGAAACATGCAATTCCAGAATCATTCAGGGGCACTATGTTTGAAGAGTATAATACCAAATCGTTCCTTGCCGAACTTGAAAAATGTTTTGCACAAAACGAAAAGGCGAAACTAGTACTCTTTTGAGCAATCTAGTTTCCATGAGGTATAAAGGCAAGGGGAACATAAGGGTGTACATTTTGGAAATGTCTCATACTTCTTCAAAACTAAAGGCACTCAAGCTAATATTATCAGAGGAATTGCTTGTGTATTTAGTTTTGATCTCTCTTCTTGCACAATTTAATCAGTTTAAGGTCAGTTACAACTGCATAAAGGAGAAATGGACTCTTAATGAGCTCATTTCACATTGTGTGCAAGAGGAAGTCAGAATTAAGCAAGATAAGACAGATTGTGGTCATTTGGCATCAACCTCTAAGGACAGCAAGAAAAGGAAAAATAAGGAAGCTGCGGTGCCAAGGCCCCAAAAGAAGCAACATAAGGAATATAAGGTTGAAACTAAGGAATCAGGTTGCTTCTTTTGCAAGGGGACTAACCACATGAAGAGGAACTATACCAAATACCACGCTTGGCGTGCGAAAAAGGGTATGTCTCTTGCTCTTGTTTGTTCTGAGGTTAATTTGACTTCGGTACCCAAAGACACTTGGTGGGTAGATTCTAGTGCTACTACTCACATAAGTGTGTCTATGCAGGGTTGTCAGAGCTGTCGAAAACCGATTGATTAGGTGCCGAGAGAGCTGTCGAAAACAAACAAACAAGACTAGATTAGGTGCCGAGAGAGCTACGGATGTCTTAGAATTGATACATACGGATATTTGTGGGCCATTCCCTACACCTTGTAGAAATGGTCAACAATAGTTTATCACATTCATAGACTATTACTCTCGTTATGGGTATCTATATCTAATTCATGAGAAGTCCCAATCAATAGACGTGTTCAAATCATCTAAGGCCGGAGTTGAAAATCAATTAGGCAAAAGGATTAAAACCGTTAGATCTGATCGTGGTGGTGAATACTATGGCAGATATGATGGTTCAGGTGAACAGCGTCCAGGGCCATTTGCTAAATTCCTAGATGAGTGTGGGATATTTCCTCAATACACCATGCCAGGTAGTCCTACCATGAATGGTGTAGCTGAGAGACGAAATCGGAGACGAAATCGGACATTAAAGGACATGGTAAGAAGTATGATTTGTCATACTACCTTACCAGACTCACTCTGGGGAGAGGCATTAAAAACTGCAGCATATATACTTAACAAAGTTCCAACTAAAGCTACAATTAAAACCCCATATGAATTATGGACTGGGAAAAAGTCCAGTATAAAGCACTTGCATATTTGGGGTTGTCCAGCTAAGGCAAGGCCTTATAGGCCAAATGAAAAGAAACTGGACTCTAAGATAGTTAGTAGCTATTTTGTTGGGTATTCTGAAAGGTCTAGGGGGTATAAGTTCTATGATCCCACTTCTAGAACTATTTTTGAGACGGGTAATGCCCGGTTTTTTAAGGATGTCGAGTTTGGGGGGTGGGGAGTTAAAATTAGAGATTTTGTCTTTGAGGAAGAATATGTGTCTCTTCCTTCAGTTGACGCTGATCATGATCAGGGTGTTCCCATTCCTGACACGGATCACAAGACAACTCCGGTGCAAGACAATGTTGATAATCTCCCCAATCAAGTTCCTGACATTGTTAATGTATATCAAACTCAACAACCTCAAGAACATGAAGTGCCATTAAGGAGATCCACTAGAGAAAAGAGAAATGCAATTCCAGATGATTACATTGTATATCTTCAAGAACATAAGGTAAGCTTGGAAATGGTGGAAGATACTTCTGTCTTTCTCCAGGAATAAGATTCAGACCTTGGACTTGTGGAAGATGATCCAATCAACTTTCGTCAAGCCATGGAAAGTTCTAATTCTCAAAAGTGGATTGATGCCATGAATGATGAGATTAAATCCATGAATGACAATGACGTTTGGGAGCTTGTTTCATTACCCGAAGGTGTTAAGCCCATTGGTTACAAATGGATATTTAAAACCAAGCGGGATTCAGAGAGCAATGTCATTAGGTTTAAAGCTCGTCTTGTCGCTAAGGGCTATACTCAAAAGGAAGGCATTGATTATAAAGAGACTTTCTCTCCGGTTTCATCGAAAGACTCTTTTAGGACAATAATGGCACTAGTGGCACATTTCGATCTTGAACTTCATCAGATGGATGTTAAAACAACGTTTCTCAATGGTGACATTGAAGAAACAATTTATATGGTGCAACCATAAAACTTTGTTTCCGGAGATCCAAAGAAAATGGTTTGCAAATTAAAGAAATCCATCTATAGGCTCAAGCAAGCTTCCCGTCAGTGGGTGAACAAGTTTCATGAAGTCGTTACATTATTTGGTTTTGAACCAAACGTTGCTGATGACTGTATATACCACAAGTCTAGTGGGAGTAAGCATATTTTTCTGGTTTTATATGTCGATGACATACTGCTTGCCAGCAACGATATATGCTTATTGCACGAAACTAAGAGATTTCTTTCAATGAAATTTGAAATGAAAGAACTTAGTGATGCCTCTTTTGTATTAGGAATCCAGATTCGTCGTGATCGCTCGAAAGGTGTTCTCGGACTGTCACAAAAGGGCTATATCGATAAGGTTCTTAAGAGATTTTGCATGCAGGATTGTAAACCAGGTGATACCCCTGTTGCTAAGGGACACAAATTTAGTCTCAATCAGTGCCCAAAGAATGGTTTTGAAACTAAGGAAATGGAGAAGACACCTTATGCTTCGGCTGTAGGGAGTCTGATGTATGCTCAGGTTTGCACACGACCTGATCTCGCATACATTATTGGGATGCTAGGCAGATATCTCAGCAATCCGGGAATGGACCACTGGAAAGCAGCCAAAAGGGTCATGCGGTATTTACAAAGAACAAAAGACTACATGCTCACATATCGGAGGTCGGATCAGCTTGAGATCATTGGGTACACCGACTCCGATTTTGCTGGATGTCAAGATAGTCTGAAATCCACTTCAGGCTATATCTACATGCTTGCTGGATGAGCTATCTCTTGGAGAAGCATTAAGAAAACTCTTACGGCTACTTCCACCATGGAAGCAGAGTTTATAGCATGTAATGAGGCATCCAATCAAGGACTATGGCTGCGAAATTTTGTTGCTGGACTGCGAATAGTTGATGGTATTAAAAGACCACTCAAGCTAATGTGTGACAATAGATCAGCAGTCCTTTATGCTAAAAATAACAGCAGTTTGACGAAGGCAAAACATATAGACGTCAAATTTTGAGCTGTGAAGGAAAGAGTACAGAATGGACAAATGTACATTGAACACATCAGTACAAACTCCGTGGTTGCAGATCCGCTCACTAAGGGATTGCCACCCAAAGTGTTTCATGAGCATGTTGCTCGTATGGGTGTCAAATTAGTTAAGGATTGTGAGTTTTAGTGGGAGTTTGTGTCATAGTGTTTCTATGTTGTCCAAGACCTTTGGTAATTCAGTCTTTAAGGTTTTATCTGCAGATATTTAGTTTTTAAAGTTGTGCGTACTCTTACAGTTCTGAGGTTGATCTCACTAAAGTTTAAGGTGGACCAGTTGGAAATAGACATTCTATTTTCGACCACACTTTGTGTTATTTCCATGCTACACACCAATACTTGATCCATGTCGTTGATTATATTGGTATACGCGATCATTATTGGGTCTAGTTATATTGATGTAACGAAGATCTCTTTGGTTCTATGTTGATATGATTGATGGATCGGATTGGTTAATGACGATTTCAGGTTGATAGCAATTCTGAGCTCTTAAGGTTATAAAGTAACATACAATACTAAGTTTTGTCCATATACATGAGTATGTCGTCCAAGTGGGAGATTGTTAAATTTATGGACTTTATACTACATGTATATGGATTATTATGTCATATGGATTAATTGTATGTTATATGCAATCTTACGGTTTGGCCCAATATTAGTGGTCCTACGGAAATTAATATTAGGTGTGCTAATATATCGTCTTATAAGGTATAGGGTCCAATTGTGTAGAGACCCACATGCTTATCCCTAATTGATGATGGGCTAGTTAGGGATAAGAAACTCTAGGTATATAAGGGTTATGATCCCCAATTGAACACACGTTACATCTGTCTGACATCCCATCGTTAGAGAGAGAAACCCTAGTGTGCATCAACTGGAAGACTTGCTAACCCTAGGTGATCTTCAACCCGGATCAAAGGCTTGCACTTATGGATTCAGGTACGTTTCCGCTTATGTTCTAGTATAAGTAAATCGATATGGAGGTTACAGTTTAGTCGGATTTATTCCAACAAAATTTTCATAAATTTTATTTGTACCATAATGTTTTTTTTTTTTGGTTTAAAGATAGCATTGTATTAAATCAAACTGGCACCATACAACCTAGCAAGACTAATATGAAAAATGTCATCTACTATGTAGGGTACCCATCCAATATTAATTCTGATATCTACAGTACATAAAACCTCACACAACCAAACATAACAACAACGAAACAGACCTCACATAACAAAACAACAAACTGCAAACAACATTACAAGCTAATTACAATATTTTGTCAAGCAGCAACTTATCCGAGCCTGATAACTTCTTGGGGATTCTTCGTGCAAAACGAATTCTCAGCTCAGATTTAATCTGTAACAAGATTGCGTCATTCGTGAGTGCACCATCTCCAAAACAGACATCATTTCTTGCTTTCCAGACCCAATATATCAATGCAGCTACAGCAACCGCATATATATTCCTCTTGAATTGTTGTCTTCTTATCTGTTCACCTAGTTTAGCAACCCATCAATCCTCCTTGAATTAGCACTGCATCCCATCCAATTTTTAATTTCCTCCAGCAATGAATATGTTCTCATACACTCAAATAAAAGATGATGATGACTATCTTCAACTTGGTTACAAAACACACATGCTGTGTCTCCATGGAAAAACCTCATCCTATGCATTCTGTCTTTAGTAAGTAACCTCCCAGCTTGTGCTAACCACGAACACAAACTGTGCCTTCGCATATTAATCCCTCTCCAAATGAGGTTGGCATGCCCCACTTTGGTAATGTTACCTGCCAGAAAATTATAACCACTTTGTACAATGTACTACCCATTTGTTGTCAAACCCCACACCTTACCATCTGTATAGGGTTGTATAAACAACAGCTTGTTCTTATTGAGCTTGCCATGCCTAGCTACTATCAGCTTTTGGCACAAATTGCCAGAAATCTTCATTCTTCAAATACACCCTATTGATCCATCTTACCCACATGTTGTCTTTTTTAGCTGCCAAATCCCATATATGCTTCTCATTCAGAGCATAATTAAATTTCTTGCAGTCTTTGAAGTTAAGACCACCATTCTTCTTTGGCCTACACACAATACCCCAGGCAACTAAACTGCACTTTCTCTTCTGTTCACTTCCTGTCCATAAGAACTCCCTACACTTCTGCTCAATTGCTTTGATGACACTAGCAGGCAGAATAAAGATGCTCGCCCAATACACATGTAAGGACATAAGAACAGAATTTATCAATTGTGACTGCCAGCATAAGATAAGTTTTTGGAGGCCCAAGTGTTCAATCTTTTTGTTATCTTCTCAACCAAACAAGCACAGTCTAGTTTGTTCCACTTAGATGGGGACAAAGGAACTCCTAGATACTTCATGGGGAAATACCTTTCTGGAAAATAAACAACTGTACGAGCTCTTTCTTCACATCCACTTTCACACCAGCAATGTAAATGTGTGATTTCTCCTTGTTAGCTTTCAAGCCTGTAACTTATGTGAAATATATGAAACATTCCATAACTTTCACCACTAACTTCTTAGTGGCCTTACATAACGCAATGAGGTCATCTAAAAGCACAGATGATTGAGCTGTACTTCTTTGCACATAGGATAATGGTACTGAAAATCATGGGTAGTACTCACAACCTTCAGCAACTTGGCGAAATTCCATCACTAAAACAAAGAATAATGGGGAAACTGGATCCCTTTGTCTGACGCCTCGCTTAGCTTCAAAATACCCTTTGCATTCCCCATTCAAACCCACTGCAAAACTTGCACTTTGGATACAAGACATCATCCAGTTACTAAATTCCACAGGAAAATCATAACCTATGAACATTTCAGCTAAAAATTCACAGCGTATTGTATCATAGGCCTTTCTCACATCTATCTTCATTAGACACCTAGCAGATGCATTCTTCCTTCTATGGTGTCCTATGAGGTCTTGACAAACCATAATATTATGCACAATAGACCTATTTGTCACAAAAGCTCCCTGATTCAAAGACACCACACTAGGCAAAATTTTTGCTAGTCTACTACACAACACCTTTGAAATGCACGAATAAATTGTGTTGCAACATGCTATAGGACAAAAATCTGATGCAAATTCAGAATTTATACCTTAGGAACCAAACAAATAGTCGTTGCATTGGTCTGCTTCAACATTTTCTCTGATTGGAAGAAGTCTTGTATAGCAGAGCACACATCCTCACCTACTATATTCCATGCATCTCTGAAGAATCCACTGCTAAACCCATCAGGGTCTAGGCTCTTATTGCTGTCAATTGAAAACATAGCAGTTTTGATCTCCTGGTGACTCACATGTGCTATGAATTGCATCTACTGCTCAGTTGAGAGCATATTACCTTCTTTGAATATGAAATCAGCAGCATGTACCTTATCTTCATCCTTCTCACCCAACAAACCATTATAAAAATATTCCCCCAAGCTTGAACCTTTGCTTGTCCCCAAGCAAAACAAGTCAAGACAACAGGAAACGGGAACAAAAGGTCAAGAAATCACCTTCTCAAATTGAGTTTCAAATGCAACATCGAATCAAAAGAATCAACCCAAGTCAAGAACAAAAATCTCAAAGCCAATCGAATTCACATAGGACATCATGTAATCACGATCCAAAATATCAAAATCTTACCACAAGACCCACTCTTGAATGTAGCATAGTAAGTAGATAGACCCTCACTTTAGGTTAGTGGACACTCACACTCAAGTGTTTAAAATTGACAATCCAAGTGGGTTTCCCTCAATACTCATCTCAAAAGTCACGGTTTACCATAAGCTCACCAATCGTCTCACATCTCCTCCGGTAAGGACAATTGAAATAAACGAGTCAAGAGGACTTTCAAAGGTTGTAACGTAGGCTTAGGGTGAAGGGTAGGACAAATTCATTCGGATAGTTGGCTAAGGATGTCATGAAACTAGTGGAGCAAAAATCATCAATTCACCTCATGGCCAAAAGGTAAACAATGCGAAACTCCGACTAACAGAAAGCAACATCTAACAAAATTCACTAAATCTATTGAAATACTATTCATTGAAGCACAACATTCAAGAATTCATCCTTTTTATTCCCTTTCTTTTCTTTTCTCTTCTTTCTACAGAATTTTTTCTGATTTTTTTTTTTTTTTTGGGAACCAAACAATGAATTTCAACCATCCTTCCAAGCGCTTACACAAACTACGGAGTTACACATTGTGAAATGTAACATAAACTCCAAAGTTAATCCCTACTCCACAAGTCTTATGACACAAGGGTTAAACATGGTTTTTTCGGTCAAAAGGCTTGTAATGCGGGTGAAAGTAAAGAATAGGCAAAGCTCAAAGTGGTTCACAAAGGATAAAATGTCAAGGTAGGCTTATCTGGCTAAGTGAGCTAAAAATTCAAAGAATGTCTCAATCATACTCGTTCAATCAATGTCAAGTGCAGATTCGATGGAGAAAAGAGAAATGACTACTCTTTGGAGAAACTGAGAAACCTCTCCCCATGGTGAGTTCTAGAAATCGACGACTAAGAGAGAGTTTCATACATTAAAGACAAAAATAGACCGTAGTGATGTAAGGTCTTCAAGGCTCAAAACTCACAGGTCAATTTGGTCTATCCAACACAACTACACAACATTCAAGAGTCATCATCAAGCATGCCACAAACCATGAATCGCAACAGCGATCATGTTATGTAAATCTTAGGCTCAAACACATTTGCACAAGAACAAGGGTTGATCCTTTCGGTTTTTCACAATAAAACACGAATCATCATCAAAGGATCATATCTCGATCATTTTTTTATTTTTTGACTTTTTTTTCTTATTTTTGGTTTTTCTATTTATTTTTTTTGGAATTTTTTTTCATGCATGCAAAAATAAAACCTAAACTATATGCAAAACCAACAAAAATAAGAGAAAGAAAAAAAAAGAAAAACAAACAAAAAAAACTAATCTAAAAATACAAAATAAAACAAAAACTATATGCAATACACATTTCAAAAAGTAGCTTCCAAATCACCTCCCCCAAGCTTGAAACGAACATTGTCCCTAATGTGAAAAGAGACAATAGGAAGAGAGGAGAGAAAACTCACGGAGCCCCACCGTTTGGTGGTGGAGGAGTGGAAAAGTATTGTTGGTTGATATATTAACTAGTTATTGCTCACAATCATCACACTCACGTATCCATTTTGACTTGCATAAAGAGTGCATCAAATCATATAGGTATAGTGGTGGTGCTCTTCTTCTTTTTTTTTCATTCATCATCCTCTCCTTGAATTGATCATAACAAGCTAATGCCCGTAACATTTTGTCAAAGGCACTTGCAAACATCTCAAAAGAACACAAATTAGAGATCATTATCACAAAGAAACTATAAATAGTCAAAGACCTCTTGAACTTGTGAAATTTTCTTGAAAAGTCAAAATGACAAGATGAAGCTTCCCACATACTAAACTCATGATCATTCTCCCCATGAATTCCGTTGGACGATTTACCTATGATCTGATCATAAACCCTGTGCATACAAGAATCATGAATCTCTAATACATCATTTGATTTCACATAAGCATATCCAATCGAGTTATTGAGAGCGGGATTAATATGAGGATGCACAATTATAGAAATTGGCATGTTAATAGATTCAGAGGGAAGTGAATCATAATGCTGAAGATCGTCAAACTCATTCTCAACCAACTCATCAACAATCTCATGCTCAATGCAATGTTTAGATGAACACAAATTATCCATGGAATTAATTTGAGGTTCTATTATTGGCAAGTGGGAGCAAAGAGAATAAACTTTGGAGCACAATTGCGCTAGTAATTCTTTTTGTTCCACAATGGATTGCTGCAAAAAGGTTTCCAAATTTGACTTGGGTGGATGAGGGATCATTGGAGTTTGGTCAATCTGCATAGAAATAATTAGGATAACACAAATTATCGAAATTGTTTACATGGAAATAAGGTTCATATTGGTCACCTTGGTAGAGGTGATCAAATTGACATTCATTAGAATTATAACCAACATATCCATTCCAATCATATGAGGCATTGAGCATATCACATTAATTCGAATTCACGTAGTTATCACAAGTATAATCATATGAACTCGAATTATAATCATCATATCCGCCATGATGCCAAGAAGACATGAAGAAATCAAACCAAGTAAGACATAAGTGCTTAGTCTAGTCAATTCAAGAAACTCCTAATATTGGAATATGTCAAGCTCCCCGGCATTGACGCCAAAAACTCGATAGCCTCGCAAGTATACGGATTTTATCGAGTAGTATAAAAGATTATCGTACCCACAGGGAGCTAGTATATCCAAGTATTATGTTTTCTCAAATGTATAACAAGTTAAGCAATTCGAATTGGATTTTTGAGTATTCAAACAAATAAACTAAAACGAACAAAATTACGAGTGTCTAGCAAGATAAAAGATCTAGGGTTGACTTCACTTAACTAGATTACTTGATGGGCGATAGATAAACCTAATTAGCATGTCAATGTCAATTGTTGCAAGGACGGATAAAGAAGCCTAAACCTTCTCTCAAAGCGATAAAGGCAAACTCAATGCAAATTAACTACCTATTCTCATGGACTCAAGTAACATCAAGAGCATAAAGAACGAAAATCAATCCAAAGCCCATAAGATATTTTAATCTACTTTCGTGATTAGGCAATCAAGATGATTATTCGATGTCCGACAATTAGCAATCCCCTTTGGATTTTATGCTAACCATCCAAGTATTCAAAACCTTCTTTCAAAAATTATGAATAACAATAAGCAAACAAATAATCATGTGCAACGATTAAACGACATGCTAGCATCAATTTACTAAAATATCAAACAACCCAAATTAAGCTACATCAACCCTAGAATAAGAAAATTAGTCATTCGTGAATAAAGAAAATACTAAGCAAATAATCAAATTCAAACTAAACATGAATTAGTAAACTAAAAGAAATAACAATCATAAAATAAAAAATTAAAAACTAGAAGCAATTGAGAGGGGGAAGAGAGATAGTAGAGATGAGAGATAAACCAAAACGCTTCAATTGAAAATGCCCAAAACTTGAACTTGTTCTATAAATTGCAAAGAAACTAGAGAATTTGAGAGTATCTAAGTGCTCAATGTAAATTCTAAGCTATTCTAATGGAGTAGAGAGATGATGAATGGATAGTGAGAGAGAGACTCCTTTTATAAGCATAAAAACGTTTTGTCGGATAAGAGAAAGAAGAGCAAAGGTCTCTTGTCGTCTATGCACAAATTGCACAGGAGCATGATCGTGCCAACATAGGCATGATCGTGCTTGCTCTTTTTTTCAAGATCGTTGGCTATTGATATTCTCATATGACGACACATGATCATGCTTATTGGAAGCACGGTCATGCACTGTAGAAAACTCCAAGACTTCACGTTTCTAGCATCTCTTTTCATTTCAACTTCGATTCCTTCTTCTTTGCTTCTTCTCTTGACACTGTAAATTATCCATCTTGATTCCAATTGCACATTTAAGCTCCAAAATGATCCTAAAATCACATTAAACGCGCAAACATACCAAAGTAGTGATCATCACCATAAAATGAATAAAATCCAATCAAAAGCGAGGATACTCACACAAATATAGGGCAGATGAGTGCATGTATACCATGAAAATCAACACTATTTAGGCACTCATCATAGAGCACGCATCCTCACCTATTATATCCCATGCATCTCTGAAGAATCCACTGCTAAACCCATCATGGCCTGGGCTCTTATTGCTGTTAATTGTAAACATAACAGTTTTGATCTCCTGGTGACTCACAGGTGCTATCAATTGCATCTGCTGCTCAGTTGAGAGCCCATTACCTTCCTTGAATATGAAATCAGCAGCATGTACCCTATCTTCATCCTTCACACCCAACAAACCTTTATAAAAGGATATCAATTCTTCAAAAATATGATCCTTATCAGTAAATCCTACCCCAACTGCATTCTTCAGGTTATACACTATTACTGTGATTTCTCTTCTTCAATACACCATGAAAAAATTGGGTATTGTCATCTTCAAGTTGCACCCATCTCATTTTACTTCATGTTCTTGAAGTTCTACTTCATGTTCTTTATATCTTTGTATTAAGAAAAGGAAGCCCAAAAAACTTTTGTACTTGGATAATCCGACAATAGCAAATGGGCAAGTTTAATTAACAATATTCGCGAGATGTATCTGTAAACACAAATTAGAACAAGAGTCACCTAATTGAAAATAAAAATAATACATGTAAATCTGATGGCAATGAGTGGAGTAATCCACTTGCTTATATGCACGCTCAAGACCATTAAATCTTTCCATGTCGGACGCAAACCCACTTCAACACCACACCTCAAGCAAAGACCCATCATGGGCTAAAACGTGGACCAAATAAAGCCTACTATGGGTCAGTCATATGCCAATAAGGGGTCACATTAAGCGGCTAGTATTGTGTGGACTTAGTCCACCGTGGACTTAGTATATTTGAGGGGTGGCTACAGATGAAGTAAGGGGTGGCTTCACTATTAGACGGGTAGCTCTAGGTGAAGTATGGGGTGGCTCCACTATTAGAGGGATGGCGCCAAGAGGGGTGGCTCCATTAAAAGTAGGGGGTGGCTCCACTATTAGAGGGGTAGCTCCAGGTGAAGTATGGGATGACATTTAAACCATTGTTCCACCATGGACCAAGTTCACACAAGTTTTTGTACACATTAAGCCATGATAAATCCCTCTTTAGTACCATGATAAATTTCAGTAATTGGGCCTTAACTAATGAGCACACATAAGAAAATTGAGGTTCCAACCCAAAACCAATTGGCAATGGGTGGAGTAAACCACTTGCTTGCTCAAGACCACTAAATCTTTCCACAAGAGACACAAACCCACTCAATAATTGCACCTCAATAAGTGAGCACATATAAGTCAAGTGAGTTTCCAACTCAAACCAATTGGCAATGGGTGGAGTAATCCAACTTCTTATATGCATGCTCAAGACCTAAATCTTTCCATGTGGGACACAAACTCACATCAACACCCCACCTCACGCAAAGATCCATCATGGGCTGAAGCGTAGACCAAATAAAGCCTATTGGTCCAGTCACACGCACGTGGGCCAATAAGGGCTCACATAAAGCCAAGAAAAAACCCGCTCTGATACCAGGATAAATTTTAAAAATTAGCTTTAACAAGTAAACACAAATAAGTCAAGTACGGTTCCAACCCAAAACCAATTGGCAATGGGTGAAATAGTCCACTTGCTTTTATGCATGCTAAAGAGCACTAAATCTTTCCATGTGTGATACAAACCCACTTCAAAATCTAAAACTATTTCTATTAAAGTATTGGTAAATATCTTAGTCAATGTTATTCCTTTATTTTATAATATTATCTTATGATCATAATTCTTGAGATAGTTTGCATAGTTTGTACTTAATCTATCGGCTCTCCTGTCTAATGGCTTGTATGATCGAAGTATTGAACATTAAGGTCTTATATGAGCACCTTTCAACGTTAATAGTTGACGTAGCGAATATAGACAAAGTTAATGGCTTATATGACCTTTGTTGTTTTTTCTTCGTCTTCTTTGGTTTGGTAAGTACTCATAGTAGCCAGATGGTTTTTTAATGCAATTTTCTGCTAATTTACCTCGTCCATACTCGTAAACCGTAATTTATGAAATACAGACAATGTTTGATCTATTCAGTGAATATTTTACACATGTCATGTAGACTACAAAGAGGCTTCTGCATTCAAACTAAAAATAAGTTATTTTCAACATATACAAATGATATATCAAAATTACCAATTAACGTACACTTCATGTCATGTGAGTAATCTACCCACTAGACAGACAAATAAAATAATAGTACAGTAATACCATTACATTTACCATTACCAAATTCAATGAGTCAACTTTATATTCGAAATCGAAGCCTGTAACTATAAGTGAGTAACAGGCTAAGATGAAAAAAAAGAATTCAGTAACACAAAAACTTACACTCTTAGATGAGTACCAATTTCTGTTGTCTTTATTACTATTCTATTGATTCGTTAAGCGAAATGTAAAAAATATTGTCTAGCTAACTATATTGGCCAATGAATAAAATGCAAGATCAATCTAAATTCTCTTATTTTTCTCCAATTCCGTACTTGTTGTCCAAATACAATGGTTATACGCTATGTTGAAACTTGCACAAAGGCAAAGGCACTTACAAACCATTACTTTTTTTGCAAAATTTTGTCATTCGTGTCCCAAGTCCCAACAGGTCGGCGTGTAGTTGCATTATGGAGTAACATCCATCCTACAAATTATTGTATAGGTCCGAATCATTGCTTCATCTTTCACAAACCAAGTTGACTATCAACTTTGAGTAGAAATTATTGTATTAGTTACGAACCATGCAATAACCTACTATCCAGGACTTCATCTTAAAATCATTTATAACAGTCAAAGCCTAAGTAAGCCTCTTTGACGTCAATGGAAACAAACTCTCAACATACGTGAAGCAGCAGTGAACTAATAACACTATATCACCATTCGTCCGAAATGCGCCGAACGATATACCATTGAACACATCAATTGATATGATAGTAAACAAATGTTGCCAAGACAACGGAACCCCACGACCACCACCAACCACTTTTATCATCATCATCATCATCATCATCAAATTTGGTTACTACCCAAATGTCTACGCAACAAAATGCCAGATCTTGTTGGTTATTACATTGGTGAACAATCACTGAAAGGGAATCCCTATACAACCCAACATTCCAGTCAAATAGAGAATGACCCTCTACCATAATGGCAACAACACCACAAGGAAAATCAAAGACCTTGAAAACCTCAGTACTAAAATTGAATGAAAGGATTACATAACGTCTAAGTCTGTGAGCATACTGACAAGCTTCCCAATAGTAAACACCATTTAAGTAATCATCCTAATCTCCCCTAATAAAATACGTATTAGAAGTTGATGGCTCACTAAGTGCTTGTTTGGTTGAATTAGGGAAGTAAGTTGTCATGGGAAGTACAAATTCATGGATAGAAAATCATGGGAAGTGTCCAAATAAACTTGTTTGGTTGCACAAAGGAATTCTATATTCATGGGAAGTGACGTGGGAAGTAGTACTTACCTAGGGGACCTTGGTAAGTAACTTCCTCCATTTCGGGGGAAGTGACTTTCTATGGGAAGTTAGTTCCTATGTTTTTCTGTCAACCAAACAATAAGGGATTTTACACTTCATGGGAAGATGCACTTCTTATGTTAGTTATGTGTCAACCAAACAAGCACTAAGTCTTTTCCAAGAAATGGTTCTTAGCGAGTACATTTCCTAAACGGGCACATATATATTTCCGCAGATTATGTGCATGTATCCCACAACCTTGATATGATTAGACGCTGGATCAAACCCTAAGCCAATTATTTTCGAGTTAATTCGAATGTTTTTGTGTCGCGCAATAGGTCAACTAGGAACGACCTTGAATTCTATAGGGATTCCACAAACCCAAATACACCTCACTCCATGTGAGCACAATGACTCCATTTTGACCTCCCCGGCAAGAAATGTTAGTCTTGATAGATTCGGATCATTATACGCGTCATGAGCCTTACTATCGCGGTATAAATTAAGAGCCAAATCTTGAACAACATCATCTTCATCCCCTTGTTTTCAAGAGACAAGGTAGAATTTATTCACCTCATCATCTGTTGCGGCATTCTCAATGGGATCGAGAAAAAGAGGTGCATTTCCATCTACTTTGCACTACATGTCATATTGACATAGGTATTGTTTCCTAATGAAGTTGTAATTATCAATAAGGACTTACCAAGATTTACTCACACATCTAAATCGTAGTAAAGTTCTTACGGGCGGCCTTGATATATTTCCTCTAATAGATCATCTGAAAGGATGGTGCTTCTTGCCATGATGGGTTGGGAGTTGCTTGAATATCAGGTGCTTTGCTACTACCTTATTTTACATTTGTTCTCACTTAATGAGATGAAATATTACTCACCTACGAAAGAGTAAAATAAAAATAAAAAAATAGAATAGCACTCAACTTCCATAGAGCATTTGAATTGTTAAGAGATAACATTAACGAAAAAATAACATTGATATGAAAAAGGACATAATTGCCAGATTTCCAAAGCATGGAAACCTGATTACACAAATTTGGATATAGTCTAAAACAACAAGCAAGTTAAACTAATTGCGCTTTCTAAAGTTCCCCATTTCTCTCTAAAACTTAAACAGTTTTCTAATCTTATCTTTTACCCACTAATCTAGTTATTCCAAAAAAAAAACAACAAAAAAAAAATCATAAAAAAATACCATTGAAAGCAACTAAAATTGATGTTTCACACAAAGATTGATAATATATAATATATAATATATAATATATATTCAGACTATACAGTATAAAATAGTGTGGGGCTGCATTACGTAAGTCCGCCACACACAGACTGATTGATTAATACAAAGAAAGAGCAACATTAGGTCTTTGAGAATATTGCATGTCTGAGTAATGCAAAAGAGACATTGACCAATGCAATGCGATAACAATGTGGGTAACAACTTTGTTGGTTTTTTGTCTAGGAGTTTGTGCAAATAATAGTTCTTTTGGAGAAGAGAGGGTCAAAAGAGTGCATTTTGTTGTATCCAATTTAGGGGTGTATATATATGACTTCCAAACTACATGGATCACAGGAGCATCATCTTTCTCTTCTTCTGAGATCTCTCACACACAAAGATTTGTCTAATTGTTAAAGAGCATGTATGGCTCATACAAAGATTGATTGTCAATAACACACAGATATTCAGTTATGATTATTCAAAATACATGATAACAAGCTTGGACTGACCAATTCCATACCCAATTAACAATGACAGTGAGCATCATCTTTCTCTTCTTCTAAGTTCTCTCTCACACACACAAAGATTATCTAATCGTTAAAGCATAGTGATTGTTAAAGATCATGCATGGCTCACACAAATATTGATTGTCAATCACACACACAAAGATTCAGCTATCATTATTCAAAAGACATGCTAACAAACTTGGAATGACCAATTTCATACCCAATTAACAGTGACATTGCCTTAGCCCAACTGAGAATAGTCACCATTAGCTGCAGTATCCAAAAGAATAGATTAAATTCATAAAAATAAAAAATAATAATAATAAATAATAAAAACTGTTGAAAGCAACTTAAACTAACGACAAAGATTTATATTATATTATATATTATATAATATATTACAGATTGATTGATCAATATAAAGAAAAAGCCACATCAGGTCCTTGAGATATATTTGAGAAAATACAGTATATAATAGTGTGGGGCCGCATCACGTAAGTCCGCCCCACACATATCGATTGATCAATACAAACGAAAGGCCACGTCAGGTCCTTGACAATAGTGCATCTCTGAGTAATGCAAAAGAGACTTAGAATTCAATCATATATATCCGAAAATTGAGGTCCGTACACACTCGCATCTCCATAAGATAATTAACTCTCGTACTCCTCGCACCGTAGTTGAGTTGTATGACCAAATGATCCACTTCACAAAGCCTGATAGTATTGACGGATTGAACACCTACCATACACGAATGTTGGATTATCAAGAGTCGTACTTGTATACATAAGAGTACAAAAATCAAAATTATTAAAGTTATTAATTATGAGGCACTGCAAGTCATACGCAATTAAAAGTTCTTTACCCGTCACTCAAAAAAAAAAAAGTTATTTACCCCAAATTATTCCCACATATCAAGCGCAATTTGGTAGGGTTATTTGTCCACGCCAATATGTTGGGTTTAGGCAGACTTGATCTTTAACTAGTTATTTGGTGGGTCACGACATTTTAAGTGAAGTATTTTGGCATCACTTCTTTTGGGAGGAGTTTGGTAGCCTTTGCATCTTAAGTAATAGAATATAATTACGTGATGTGTTTTAGTAGTGTTATTTTGGCAGATAGAATATTATTATATGGTAGTATCCTATTTTATGTAGGAGTAGTAATTAGGAAGGTAATAGTTATATGGAAGGAGTAGGAGTCTTTCGGAGGCCTATAAATATAGGTAGTGGTAAATTGAAGAAGTCGGCTCAGCCCCAAGGTAGAGAGAGAGCTCCCTTGTTGCAAGGGAAGAGTGGAAGAGTGTGCGGGTGTGTAGAAAGCCTAGAAAATTAGTTGAAGGGTTTTTAGCTTTTCCCAAAAGCTACGTGGAGGGTTTCTAGCTTTGACATCAAAAGTTAGGTTATGAGGAGGGGACGGTTTTGTGGCTTTCTCATGCATAAAGCCATATATAGGGTAGTGGTAATTGATGTTAGAGTCCAATTGTATGATGGGCAAAAGTGAGGATTGAGTTGGGTAGATTATTTCAATAAATTAGCTAGAGGTGATTGAGATGTTAGTGTGTTGATGTATGTCGTTGTACTTACTCTTTGTCAATGTTAGTGGACTAGTAGTGGTTCGTGGTTTTTCCCCTAGTTGAGAGGGGTTCTCCACGTTAAATATTGTGTGTGTATATTTACCTTGTGTATTTTATTTAATGTGCTTCCGATGTGGTCAAAGTAGTATGATAGTGGGGCGTAAAATCCCGAGCACAATTATTTATCCCCTTTTTACTCTCTATATCTATATCTATATCTATATCTATATATTAATACTAAAGAAGCTGCCAGAGAGAGAGAAAATAGATTAGCCATGTATCAACTTCTCATGACCACGTGGCATTTCCTCATGAGTTTGGCCATGTGTCATCAAAAATAAATTTTAAAAAAAAAACAGAATTTGAAAAAACACAAACAAACAAACAAAAAACTCAGGTTTGTTAGTAGTTTCATAAAAATAGATAACTAACTAACTTTCAAATTACAATTACAATGAAAAAAAAAAAAATACTCTATATCCCACGTTTCAACTTAAGCATTTTTTCTCAAAAAAAAAAAAAGCCTAAGCCAGTAGCTAATGGAGTAAAATTAGGAAGTTGCAACAAGGTCAATTTCTCACTAACTAACGTTTAAAGAGATACTTTGGCAATTAGAAAAAAGTATAAATAAATTACAAAGAAATAGAGTGAAAAAAACTCGATTGATCGAAAATACTCCCTCAAAGAATAAAAGATAAGCCCTTTTCAAATTTTCATCTGACAAATCCTTAATTTTCTCCCAGCTTTTTACTCTTGCGCTTAAAAATTCAACTAAACTCCCAATTTTATCAAACAAATAATAAAGGTCAATTATTTCCTAGAAATGCTCAATTAACAAAGGTCAATTATTTCCTAGAAATACTCAATTAAACTCATAATTTGTTGTTCCTATTTTGTTCCAAATTCTACTCATGCGTGAGCAAAGCTATTTTTGAAATTATTTTTTTTAATTCCACAATAATCACTAAAAATATTTTAATTTTGAATTAAAGCTCATCTGCAAAGTTCTCACATTCTTTGGAGATGAGCTTTGATATGACGTTGTGTTTATCATTGTTGGCCACTGATGATGACTCTTCAAGTTCCAACTCGTGAGATCAAACTCAAGGTTAATGTTCTTCAGTTTAATTTTGAATTAAGCTTTTGAGCTTTATTATTATGTTTATTTTTATATTGAACATTAATTTGATATGTTTTTCTGTGTTTTGTGCGTTGAGTTTGGAACTCCGTAGATTTCTTTTTTGGGATATTACACGCTGTACCCTTGTAGTTTGACGAAATGCCTGCTGCGTTCGTATTTCAAGTTTCATATATGTCGTACCCCTATACTTGAAGAATAATGTTCAGCGTATACAAGATTGTTATTTTCTGTCAAATACTCTGTTAGCTAGTTAGGGTTAGATTTTTCAGGACTATTTTACCCTTCCAAACACACAACCTTCGGCAACAATTATTCCAATAAATAGAAAAGCACTCCTCGTTTTCTCTCTGTTCTACAATTTCTCTCTTTCCTCCCTCATCTCGAAGCTTTTGACAGTTCTTCGCCGGAGAACAGCACCGCAGGAGAGAGAAAACAAAAGAAAATTCGCCGGAGAACAGCACTGCAGGAGAGAGAAAATAAAAGAGAAGGTGGCGCAACTTTGCATTCATTAGATCTGACTTTAATCTGACCAAAAATCGAAAATAATTGAAGAAATCGGCTAATGATCAACAAATTCGAAGAATTCAGCAAATAAGAGATGAATTGTTTGGAAAATTTGATGAAACTGAAATGTATAAGAGAAATTAGATCTGAGTTAAAAATAAAAATAAAAATTAAAGAAACCCCAAAAATGAAGAGGGTTTTTGTTTTTCGTTTAGGGTTGATGTTTTTGTTGGTGCTATAAGGATTATTAGTGTTGATATTTTCTTGGTAGGTAAATGGAGAAGTATAGTACTAGAGTATTGATTTGTTAATAATTTGGGTAAGTGTGAATATTTCAAATTTGGTATGAAAATGGTATGAAATGATATTGCTAGGTATGGTGACCTGACCTAAGAAAGAAGGGAGAGAGAGAGAGAGAGAGAGAGAGAAAGAGAGAGAGATGAACGAGGATGGAGAGTTGGAAAAAATAATCAATGATTGAATTTTCTGTTTATTAAATTTTCTAATTTTGGAGTAAAAATTGTGTCCAAGGTTGTGTGTTTGGAAGGCTAAAATAGTCTTGAAAAAGCTAACTCCAACTAACTAACAGAGTATTTGACATAAAAGAACAATATTGTATACGCTGAGCATTATGCTTTAAGTACAGGGGTACGACATACATGAAACTTAAAATACGGGCGCAATAGGCATTTCGCCAAACCACAAGGGTACAACGTGTAATATTCCTTTTTTTTTTTTGGTAAAAATCTGAGATTTGATTTTCATTACCAAAATTGTGAACCGTAAAGTTCTAACCCCGTAGATATTATTTGCTCTGTTTATTGTGAAATTATAATGAATGTTGTTGTATAGGAGCGAAAATTCCCATCATTGCACACATCATTAACTGTAACAGGCGTCGTTCAACAAAGTAGAAATTGTTTACTCTCTCTATGCTTCTAGCGGTAAGTATACATTCAATTCCTTAGTATTTTCTTAATAATTTGTTTGAAAGCTTTTAATTTTATTTTTATGAATTATTTTCCCTTGATTATGGCCTCAATTGATATCATTGAATGTTTATTATTTCAAATGTTATCAATATAGTATCTTGAGTCCAACTGTGTTTTATCTTACATGATATGCTCTCCTCTCTTTTCTTGACTCTTCACTGAAACTTTAACTGGAAAACAGGTTTTTTAGAGCCATAAAGGTGGTTTGATGTATTTAGGGCCGTCCCTAAGGTTTTTGAGGCCCTGAGGCGGGATAAAAGTGAGGCCCTCTAAAGTATGAATAACTTGTTTTATCGCCAAAAAAAAAAGAACTTGGGCCCGTATTAGGAAATGAGGATATAAAGAATGAAAAATTATTTTAAATTATAGAAAAATGGAGGCCAAAGAGATTTGATCTCAAGACCTTATGTACATAAGGAGCAACACAACTCATTTCCAACTAAGAAACCAGACCCTTTTTCATGCTTAGTGTTTGCCAAGTTTTTTTATTTATCTTATTTTTTCATTGCTGTTTGGGCCCTACTCAAGTTGGGCCCTAGGCGGTCGCCCCTCTGGCCACCCCCTTGGGCCGACTCTGGATGTATTAGATATGAAGAGATGCTCAAAAGAGGTAGATGATTTGAGTTTTCTTATCCAAGTTTTTGACTTATTATACATGGAGAAGTGAAAAATAAAATTGTTCTTTTGCAGGTCATATTGGAGGTGACAAATGGAAATTTTATGTATAAGTAAATATTTTCTTTTCCTTATCTCTTTTTTGTCTATCTTTATTGCTTTGTTTTTGTTTTTATATTTATTTATAATAGAACTCATTGTCTATATATTTAATGGAAGAGTAGACTGGTGGATAGGTTTAATCATCTTGAGAAGTTTTCAGTATCAACCTATTTGACTATATCTGCAGTATAATAAGTTGTCCGGGTCTCTCCCTGAGGAATTGGGAAATTTGATTCTTTGACTCGTAACATTTGCACTTAAAGAAATGTATCGTGTAATTTTTAGGGGTAAACTATAGTACTTTTCTCATCCATCCGTTCGACAAATTGATTTGGCAATTGGATTTTGAAACTTTAGTCAGGATGTCCAAATATAATTCACGATGCCCTTTCAAGTCATATATTGTGTACTTGATTTTGATTTCGGATCAAATAGTAATTCAATAAAGTTTGTTGAAACTTCTTTTACATATGTTGCTGATTGTAATTATTATCACAAAGCAATTTGTTGGAGGCTACATAACTGTCTAATATCAATTTTCTTAAGCAATATACTTATTTAGGCATAAAGTTTTGTTGGTCATACATGTTTCATCTCATTGTATTTCTCTTATTCTTTGTTTGGGTCTTTCTAGGTTTCAATGAATTATTCCGTTAATATGCTAAATTTCCTTTTGATAGAATATAAATTTTGGAAATCTTGAGTGATCCTTATGGGGCCTCAATTGATGTTGCTCAGTTTGTTAGAGAAGTTTCAAATGATTGACCGAGCAAGGTTGAGGAAAGTGGAGATGGAGTTTGGTTGCAAAAAGGAGTCTGATTCATAATAGTACTGTCTATTTGGTGTGACACGCTTTTCTTTTTATCAATTTACTTTTTACCCTGAGTGAGTATATGAAAGGTTGCAAACTTAAATTTGTAAATAGATCAACGAAAAAAGTTCAATTAAGTTTGCAAATACAAGCTGTTTTCTTTTTCACTAGCATTATTGTTGTAATGTAACATATACGGAGTACTTAGTTTTACCAATTTTTTATTTTGTTATTGATATGAATGATCTAGATAAATAAGGTACATGTAGTTACAATGTGTATCTTTCCTCCTCTACCTCATCGAAGTTTGCAATAGATAACTTATCTCTTTAAAAATTTTTAATTGTTCAGGTTTAGTTAACACCGTGCACCGCACAGGCATGAAAACTAGTTCTTCCTATTATGTCGTTCATGGCTTCTTAATTGCCTCCTTTGTTTTATCATATATTTTTTTGTCTCCTTCATTCTATCTATTGTGTCTGACTCCAGTTTCTTGCTTAGTTTTTTTTCCCCATTTTGTTTAATGTTTGGCTACTTTCATTCTCAGGTTTTTGTTTAATGTTTGGCTACTTTCATTCTCAGGTTTTATGAACGTTGTTGATATTTGTTATACACTTATACAACATCAACATCATACAATGAAGCATTTTATGAGGTGCCACATCATTTTTATCTATGTCTTATTTTAGCTTAATGCGTACAAGTTGAATATTATGATATGATTGAGTTTACTCTTCCATTTTTTTTCTTTTCTTCCCTGTGTGTAGTTCTCATCTTTTTTGATAGCAAAGCATATGATGAGGTTGAGAAAAATTATTTATAGAAATGAGAAAATAAAAGATGATGGTCTTCATTGGTGGCCTAATTCAAATTTAATTTGATGGAGACAACAATCACTAAAGATCTCATGTTTCATTTTGTGTGTCATCTCATGTCTCACTTATCTATATATTTGACAAATAAGCTTTTAAATTTATTTTACTATTAAATTGGGATGCATATGATAACATCACCGATGACTAGGATGTGATTGCATTGGGACACAAAGTGGTACATAAAAGAGGACAGATGATCCCTATTAGCCAACAACAAGGCGGGCAAAATGCCAAAATGGTTAATGGTTGTTTCTTCCAAACGAAAACTATTTACTTGAGCCGTCATCAATACTATGTTTTAGTTTCATTGTTTTTCTCGCTTTTCTTTTGTCCATCGTTTATCACCACTTTTATTTACCTTGTTTTGTGAATTGAAAGATCTCCAAAATGTAAACTCCATGCTTCATATATCTCTAGGCTACATCTTTTTTTTCTTTTTTTTAGTTAATATATTTTGATCATTTTGTCTGTTTCATGTGCCACAATATAGGTGTCGAGAGTTTTAAGCAACTGAATGATAAAGATCGGGTATAACTGTACAAGGATGGTGAAAGACAATCACAGAGATACAAAGTGCAATACAATATCCCTACTGTCTCCCCTCTAAGTTTAAGCACACCAACCCAAGGCTCAAGCACACACAATGAGGGATATTTCTAACCCTAAGCTTATAACCCCCCTTATATAGGCAAAGTATTCCTAATCCTAAAACCACTAGATTAAGGAATACATATTTAGGATACTAGTTTCCTAGTTACACAATAACACCTAGATATTATCCTATTCAAATACTACCTCCGTTCCACAACAATAACAACATTTACTTTTGGCACATAGACCAATGCACTCTCTTTTTAGTTGAAACATTCTTATTATACCCTTTGATTAATGAGGGAGTGGGGTAGATGAAAGGAAATAAAGTCATATAAATGAGGGGTATAATAGTATTTTCCATCAAAAAAGTTTACTAAAGTAAGAAATGTTGTTTTTTATATGAATCATCTATTTTAGGTATATGTTGTTATTGTTGTGAAACGGAGGTAGTAGGTAATTACTTGCCAATAGAAAATCCTCCATAATATCCTAAAAGATCCCCAAAAGATAATGGGAGAAAATCTCCCAAAAGTAAACGAATTAAGTCAAACAGCCATTTGACTCATGGCTGGGACCGCATGGTCGTGCGACCTTGGCCCACAAAATAAGCCCGGTCGTGCGGCGTTGACAGCCCCTTGATGCCAGCTCTGCATGACCATGCAACAGTACACTACCAAATCTGCCCGACCATGTGTTCTCCAAGTTTCCTCCTTTAGCTTTGCGTACTTGTCTCGTCTTCCCAGGACCTCCCGAACTATGTTGGGCTTGTTCCAACAGCATATGATTCATGTCCATCAAATTCTAAGTCCTCTTTTTATTGACTAACTTCAAAGACTAGGTTTTTAGTAAGGTTTGTCCCATGATCTCTAATTTCATACCGGTGAAGGTACGTGCTTAAATTTATACTTATCTCAAGAGTACAATTATAATTTACAGTTTAAACTAAAATATTTCACTTTGCTTTCGATAATATTCTTTCCTAATATTTTAAATAGATTTTATTACTCACATGCACACATTGCATGTAATAATGTATTAGTACTCCATATATTACAGCAATAATACACAAGAAACACCAAATCTTTCTATAAAAAAAAAAGAGAGAAACACCAAATCAAGACATCAAATAAATACAAGAATAAAACAAATTCATCCGATCTTGTCATCACAATTTGATCGTACTAACACAATTATAAGTAATTCAGGTTGCTTTCGTTTTCAGTTCTCATAACTTTAAAAACTAGCTTTTCAATATCAGTGACATTAGTAATAAGAATTAATTACACAATTATGGTTACACTTATAGAATGTAAAAGGGTGCAGTAATAACTTCTTCATAAAGTTTCAAATATTTTATGGAGGGATACAACTCTAACTACAAGACACATATCCTATTGTATAGTATACTAGTTTTAAAGTCCGTGCTATGCACGGTTTCAATGTTAATACACTCGTATATAATATTTCATATATTAAATACTCTAAACTATTATTTCATTAGCTTATACAATATTTTTTTTAAAAAAAATAGACTATACCTCAACACTTTCAATTTAATAAATAGAGTCATAAAAAAGTAACTTTTATTATTATGCATATCAAAATTGAATCCTTTATTTGTAAAAGTATAGAGTGAAATCTATATGTATGAAAATCAATATATAAAAATGGAAAAAGAAATATGTCTAAGGGGCTACGACTAATTGGATGAGGCAAATGTGAATGAGGGATATCAATCTTATATGAAGTAGGTTCTCATGCATACTCATATTAGGACTCCAAGTATTTGTAGACTTTCAGAGTTAAAATCTCAAAAAAGAAAAAGAAACAATTAAAACTACCAAGCCACGCAACAGAGTGACATCTCATATCATGTATTTGGCATAGTAGTCATTAATACTCCATCCGTTTCACCAAAATGTTTACACTTTATTTTTCAAGGTCAAAGATCATAAACTTTGACCATGAATTAGTTAAAAAATACAAAGATTTGTAATGTAAAAATGCTATTGTTAGATTAATTTTAAAGAATACTTTTGAAAAATTATAATTTTATAATTTATATATGCATACAATTTCAATTATTTACGGCCAAAGTAGTACATTAGAGATCATGAAAAAGTAAATGTAAACATCTTCATAAAACATAGGGAGTAGTACGCGAAGGTATCAAGAATTATTTCAAGCCACCATCACTCACAATGAAATTAAAATACTAAGCCATGGATTAAAACATGTTCAAAGATTATACTCTAACAAGGCAAAGCACCCAACAATAACAACCTAATTGGCCTATCATCTATGAACCAATTTATTGATGAGGAATCATGACCACGTACAATTCTATGACAACCTGTGCATTAAGTTTAACAGCAGGAGGAACATCTATGTACTGGAGGATCATCCGGCTCTTGTTTTGGGTGCTAAATACTGCTAATCCGTTTTGTTTTGTTTTTTTGTTTCTCTTTATTTTTGCCAAAAAGAAAATGACTAATTGAGTGCCTTATCCTTGCAAGTGTTCAACCTTGATGAAAATTCTTCAAACTAACGACGATGGAGCAACGGCCAACTTATCTGATGATTATCGTTTAATTTTTCAAACTATTTAAAGTCACAAAGTAATTGAACTTTTAATTTTAATCGTTAAAGTGGTGTGCCTCAAAACTCTTGTAAATATCAGCTTTATATATAGACACTAAAAGACGTCAAAAATCGATGGGACGGGGTTGGGGGATTCAAGATGCTTGCTAGTTGCTATGACAATTGACAATTAATAAACACCAAAATATGGGATTAGGGTCGTTGCTTCCATTATTTGTGGTTTATTGAAATGCAAATTCTGTTTTCTTTGAGCGCATGCAAACTCTATTTCTTAGAATTCTACTGATATTCAAACTATATTTTCTTCGAATCTTACTGATAATTATAAAAAAAAAATTCCGAGGTCAGCTACTAATTATTTATTTTTATTAATTACTTTGTTGCTTAGATGGCGCGTCTAATATTTTTTACTTAACTGTTACCCCTTATTGTTCCCTAAAAATACTTACTTATATATTCTAAACATATTGTAAATGCATCTTATTCTAGTATTTTTCGATCCCAATCTGATGGTGTAATTTTTTTTATTTTTTGAGATGTATAGTAAATGTTATATGTGATTTTGAATATTTGTCGAAGATATGTTATAACCTTTATAAAATTCTAGTAGTTTATCAATATATAATTTTACACCGATAAGGATACTAAGACTCCTAAATGCTTTACGCCGATTATCTTTTGTCTTTATCTTCGCCTAGATGGCGCACTATTAAAGTTCTTGCATACGTGGCACGCCTCATTGCTGTCGGAATATGCCTCCTATATAAGACTCTTATTGTTATGTTATATATATATATATATATATATATATATATATATATATATATATATATATATATAAGAGTCTTATAATCAATATGTATATATATAAAGGAGGCATATTCCGACAGCAATGAGGCATGCCACGTATGCAAGAACTTTATATATATATATATATATATATATATATATATATATATATATATATATATATATATATATATATATATATATATATATATATATATATATATATTAGACTCTTATTTTTCACATTGGTGTATTTTGTAAAAATATTTACGGGCTTTAATTAAGTATAAAATTTTGTAATTTTATTGAAAATTATTATGTATGGTTTAATTTCCTATTTCAATAAGCTATGATATATAAGCATGCATCACATGCAATATAAACTAATCCTGATTATATTGCAACCACACTCTTAATCTTTCTACAAATACTTCTTTTTTACTACAAAACACTTTAAGAGCATGTTTTCAAAAGACGTGTATGATTCTTCACGCTTTAGAGGTTTAGATAACTAATAAATGAGTTTATTGCATGAAAAACAAAAAAAAAAATTAAAAATTGAAAAAAAAAAGAAAAAGATAAGTGCAAGTATCATTAAAAGTTGGACCATTGTAAATTTGTACCATGTCTTGGTTTGCATCCGCTAACCAAATATAATGCACCGTAAAGTCAGAAAATGGGTCATTATTGCATCGCTGAGTAATGCAAAGAGACATTGACCATTACATTGCTACAACAAATATAGACAATATCATATTTAACTGTTAATTAAAGGTGTAGACTCAACTGGTACCTAACTTGCAAAATTTGGCACAAGTACTGCGATAGCCGGTGTTCGACTCCCACAACAATTCGTATTTTTTGGGCCATTTCACGCAAACATTCGCAACAAGAGAATATATTACCATGAAAAAATTAGGTGGATAGATCGATCATATATATAGAACAACTACCAAATTATGTGGATCGATATATTGAGCATCGTTATTCTATTCTTCTAAGTTCTCTCACACACAAAGATTCAGTAATTACTAAAGAGTATGCATGGATCACACAAATACTCAAGTTCACAATATTTAAATTTAATGAATTATCAATCACACATAAAGATTGAGTAATCGTTATTATTGGTGTTCCTCCTTTTCAGCTTCTTTTTGCCTTTTCTTCCATTAGGTAGGCATTAATAGCAATCACAAAACATCAAGCTAGCACAACAAGCATCCAATTTCACTTCCGAAAAATTAGGAACAACTAGCAATCAATTTCAATACAGTATACAAAAGTGTGGGGCCACACCACGTATGTCCGCCCTATTCAGACAGATTAATCAGTAAAGAGGAATAGCCACACAATGTCCTTTGGAATATTGTCCATACCCTTTATTCGAACCTTGGGAAGGACAATCTATATGTCGAAAGTTGAGGTCTGCGCACATTCGGAGCTCAAAAAGATAATTAACGTCATCATACTCCTCGCACCCTAGTTGAGTTCGACGGTCAAGCGGTTCTTCGCTCCGCAAAGCCTAATGGTATTGACGGATTGGATACATACGATCAAAGAATCCTGGATTATCAAGAGTGATACTTGCATACTTCTATACATAAGAGTACAAAAATCAAAATAATTAAAGTTATTAATTATGAGTCAATGCAATGCATATGGTTTTAAAATTTTTCGAGAAGGCAAGGAAAAGATAGAGACGATACCTCCATTAAATAGACTAAAGACCGTTGTATACTCCGTGTTCTTCTCACTCATGTCTCCCAAACCTAAAATTTGGCATTAGTAAGTTTCCCCGGTAAAAACTTAGGCTTGTCACTCGAACGGGACCTTACGAAGACAGATTGATTGCAATTATCAAAATAATGGCTATGATGTACTCCTATCATGTATCTCTTTTAATTTGCCTGTTATCGTTACTCATCTCATGATTTATTAATTTTTCTCCAAAAATAGAACTATCTATGTTTTAGTTGAGATATTATATGGAGGGGAACAACTTCAAATACAAAAGTCATATTATATTATATACTATATCATATGACTCTTATTATTATATTCTATAGTATATATTATTATTTTGTTTATTATTATATTATATATTATTATATTATATAGTATATAAAACTCTTATTTTTCACATTGGTGTATTTTGTAATATATTTTCACGCGCTTTAATTAATTTATTAATTATGTAACTTTATTGACAATTATTATGTATGATTTAATTTTCTACTTCAACATTATGATATATATACATGCATCACGTAGAACATAAAATATTCTTGATTATATTGCAACTTCACTTTGCACATTTTCTAAAATGTGGGAAAGGGTTGGTTTGAATGATGTTATTGTGAAGCATAATGGTGCTTTGGAGGTTTAGCTAACTACTACCTGAGTTTATTGCAACGAAAAAAAAAAAAAAAAAAGGAATAAGTGCAAGGAAACACCTACGTTTAGCAGTCTATCATTGGATGTTGGGCCATTGCAATTACGTACTATGTCTTGGTTTGGATCCGCTGGCCAAATGTGCATTGGAAAGCTATGAGTAATGTAGAGAATCATTGTCCATTAAATTGCACTTAAATAGTGGGTGACTAGTCTTAAACATTTCTAAAAATACTTCTTTTATACTACAAAACAATTTTAAGAGCAGGTTTTCGAAATACATGTATCATTTCTCATGATTTAAAGGTTTAGCTAAATAATACCTGAGTTTATTGCAAGAAAAGAAAGGATAAGTACAAGTAACATTAAAAGTTGGACCATTGTAATTTCGTATCATGTCTTGGTTTGCATCCGCTAACCAAATAAAGTGCATTATAAAGTCATAAAAGGGGTTACTATTACATCGCTGAATAATGCAAAGAGACATTTAATCATTGCATTGCTATAACATTGTGGGTAACCACCCCAATTTTCTGTGCAGGGGTTTGTTTCGATCGTAGTTCTTCTGAAAAAGAGAAGAGGGAGCCAAGAGAGAATTTTTTTACCATCATCATCATGGTGGAAAAAAGCATGGTGAATTCCATATTTTGAAGCTTGGATATTTAGTCTCAGTGGATTATTTTATGTCAATTTAGAGTGGATTTTGCTGTACCCAACTTAGTTGGATAGATCGATCATGTACATAGGACACTTCCAAATTATGTGGATCGACAGATTGAGTATCATTTTTGTCGTCTTCCAAGTTCTCTTGCACACAAAGTTTGAGTAATTGTTAAGATCATGCATGGATCAAACAAATACCTAAGCTGACAAAATTTAAATTAATAAATTGTCAATCACACATAAAGATTGAGTAATCGTTATTGTTGGTGTTCCTCCTTTTCAACTTCTTTTTACCTTTTCTTCCAATAGGTAGGCATTAATAGCCATCAAAAAACATCAAGCTAGCACAACAAGCATTCAATTTCACTCTCGAAGAATTAGTAACAACTAGCAATAATGATTGAATACAAAATACAATTGTGTGGGGCCGTATCACGTATGTCCGCCCGACACAAACTGATTGATCAATAGGAATAGCCAGACCAGGTCCTTGGAGATATTGTCCACACCCTTTGTTCCAACCCTTGGAAAGACAATCTATATATCAAAAGTTGAGCTATTGAGGTATGCACACACTCGGACCTCAAAAAGATAACTAACGTCATCATACTTCTCGCACTGGAGTTGAGTTCTACGGTCAAGCGGTCAGCTCCGCAAAACCTAATGGTATTGACGGATTGGATACATACTATCCAAGAATCTTGTATTATCAAGGGTGATTCTTGTATACATAATAGTACAAAAATCAAAATAACTAAGGTTATTAATTATGAGGCAATGTAATGCATATGCAATTAAAAGTTTTCGAGAAGGCAATGGAAAGATGAGACGAGACCTCCAATTAACAGACTCATCTGAATGTAATTTACACTAGTCTGAAAGTAATATACAAGTGACAGATCGCTGCATACTCCGTGTTCTTCCCACTCATGTCTCCAAACTCAAATTTGGCATTAGTAAGCTTTCCTAGTAAAAACATAGGGTGTGTCGCTCGGAGGGGACCTTACGGAGATAGATTGATTGCAATTATCAAACTGATGACTATGATGTACTCCTATCATGTATCCCTTTCATTTTGCCTCTTCTCATTACTCATCTCATAATTTATCATTAGTCTTTTTTTTTTAAAATAGAATTATCTATGTTTTAGTTGAGATATTATATGGAAGGGAACAATTCCAAATACAAAAGTCTTATTATATTATATACTATATCATATGACTCTCATTATTTTATTATATAGCATATATATATTATTATATTATATATTAGTATATTATTAATTTAAATAATATATAAGACTCTTATTTTTCATATTGGTGTATTTTGTAAAAATACTCACTCGTTTTAAATAATTTGTTAATTTTGTAACTTTATTGACAATTATTATGTATGGTTTAATTTCATACTTCAATACATTATGATATATATGCATGCATCACGTGCAATATAAACTATTCTTGATTATATTGCAACTTAACTTTTCACCTTTTCTAAAATGTTGGAAAGAGTTGGTTTGAATGATGTTATCGTGAAGCATAATGGTTCTTCGGAGGTTTAGCTAACTACTAGCTGAGTTTATTGCAAGGAAAACAAAAAAGAACAAGTGCAAGGAAACACCTACATATAGCAGTCTATCATTGGATGTTGGATTATTGCAATTATGTAAAATATCTTGTTTGCATTCGATGGCCAAATGTCGTGCATTGTAAAACTGTGAGTAATGTAGAGAGACATTGTCCATTGAATTGCAATTATATATAGTGGGTAACCAGTTTTAGCATTTCCTAAAATACTTCTTTTTTTACTACAAAACATTTTTAAGAGTATGGTTTCAAAAGACATGTATCATCCCTCATAATTTAGAAGTTTAACTAACTAACAGCTGAGTTCATTGCAAGAAGAAAAAAAAAGGTGCAAGTATCATTAAAAGTTAGACCATTGTAATTTCGTACCATGTGTTGGTTTGAATCGCCGGCCAAATACAGTGCATTGTAAAGTCATAAAATGGGTCACTATTGCATCGTTGAGTAATAGAAAGAGACATTGACCATTGCATTGCTATAACATAGTGGGTAACCACCCCTATTGTCTGTGCAGGGGTTTGTTCGTAGTTCTTCTGGAAAAAAAAAAGAAGAGGGAGCCAAGGAGAGTATTTTATTTATCATTATCATCAAGGTGAAAAAAAACATGGTGAATTTCACGATTTTAAAGCATGGTTATTTTTCTATCAGTGGATTCTTTTATTTCAACTTAGAGTGGATTTTGTTGTGTCAAACTTAGGTGGATAGATCGATCATATATAAAGGACAACTTCCAAATTATGTGGATCGAAAGATTGAGCATCATTTTCGTCGTCATCCAAGTTCTCTCACACACAAAGATTGAGTAAGTGTTAAAGAGCATGCATGGATCACAAATACCCAAGTTCACAAACTTTAAATTAATGAATTGTCAATCACAAATAAAGATTGAGTAATCATTATTATTGGTATTCCTCATTTTTAGCTTCTTTTTACCTTTTCTTCCATTAGGTAGGCGTTAATAGCCATCACAAAACATCAAGTTAGCACAACAAGCATCCAATTTTCACATTTGAAAAAATTAGGAACAACTAACAATCAATTTGAATCAATTTACAATCGTGTGGGGCCGCATCACGTATGTCCGCCCTACACAGACTAATTGATCAATAAAAAGGAAAAGCCACACCAGGTCCTTTGGAATATTGTCCACACCCATTATTCCAGCCCTGGGAAGGACAATCTATATACCAAAAGTTGAGATCTGCACACACTCGGACCTCAAAAAGATGATTAACGTCATCATACTCATCGCACCGCAGTTGAGTTCTACGGTCAAGTGGTCCGCTCCGCAAAGCCTAATGGTATTAACGGATTGGATACATACAACTCAAGAATCTTGGATTATCAAGGGTGATTCTTGTATACATAATAGTACAAAAATCAAAATAACTAAAGTAATTAATTATGAGGTAATGCAATGCACATGCAATCAAAAGTTTTCGAGAAGGCAAGGGAAAGATGAAATGAGACCTCCATTTAACAGACTATTCAGTAAATCGCTGCTCAAATTCTGAATGATAATTACACTAGTTTGGGAGTAAATACACGAGTGAAAGACCGCTGCATACTCCGTGTTCTTCCCATTCATGTCTCCAAAACTCAAATTGTGCATTAGTAAGCTTCCCCGGTAAATCTTTAGGCTTGTTGCTCGGAGGGGACCTTACAGAGATAGATTGATCGCAATTATCAAAATGATGGATATGAATGTTTTCCTATCATGTATCTCTTTAAATTTATTTGCCTCTTTTCATTACTCATCGCATAATTTATTATTATTATTATTTCAAAAATAGAACTATATTTGTTTTAATGGAGATATTATATGGAGGGGAACAACTTCAAATACGAAAGTCTTGTTATATTAAATACTATATCATACGACTCTCATTATTATATTTTAGAGTATATATTTTATTATAATATATATCATTGCATTATTAGATTATATAGTATATAAGACTCTTATTTTCACTTTGGTGTATTTTGTAAAATTATTCACGCGCTTTAATTAATTTTTAAATTTTGTAACTTTATTGACAATTACTATTGTATGGTTTAGTTTCCTACCATGTCTCGGTTTGCATTTGATAAACATGAATTTGTTGCATATATTGTTATGATTTATACCCATATTGTTTGATTTAGTGTGTGTTCCATGGTCTTTTAGCTTGAATTTTGTTTCTCTTGTTCCTCTTTACGTTTTTGGTATATTGTGTGCATATGTGCTCATTGTAGATTCAACTCTCGAGAGATACAAGGATATTTATAAGATGAGAATTTGATAAACATAAATTTGTTGCATATGATGTTGTGATGATTTATACCCCATATTATTTGATTTAGTGTGTGTAAAGAGCATGCATGGATCACACAAATATCCAAGTCAACAAACTATAAAATAATGGATTGCCAATCACACAAAGATTGATTAGTATTCGTTATTGTTGGTTTCCAAACCTTTCCAACTTCTTTTTGCCTTTTCTTCCATTAGGTGGGCACTAGTATTTAATAGAGTTAGGGGTGTTCCCCCCAACCTCTTTTTGTTTATATTTATTTTTGTTGAATCTTGTTTATTCTACTGAATTTTTTTGAATATTGTTGAACTTTGTTTAACTTTTTTGAACTTTGTTGAATTTTGTTTATTCAAGTAATTTATATAGGTACGTGTATGTTGTTTATTCAATTTTGTTGAATTTTGTTTATTTTGTTGAAAGTTTGTTGAAATTTGCTGAAATTTGTTAAAATTTGTTTAATTTTATTGAAATGTAACGAAATAAGTTATGCAGAACAACCCTAACCGGACACCAATAAGTCGACCTCTTTGAAACGTTACCTTGGGCTCTCAAGATATCATGGGTTCACAACACTCATATAAAGGCAATTAGGGCTGCACATAGGTCCAAAACTTAACCGAACCTGACTGAATCGAACCTGACCGAACCGAACCTGAAATGGACCGGACCTGAATCTAGTCAACTGGTGGACCGAGAACCTAACCTAAATACAATAAGTCTAACCGAATCTGGAAAATTTGGACCGAACCTAAACTGGACCTAATGGACCAGAACTGTTTTGAGCTTTAATACAAATTTTTCAATATTACTTATAAAAAAATTGCTCAAATAATATTCAAGTTCAAAAAAGTGAATAACACCAAAATAAAAAATAAAAAAAGTAATAAAAATCCAAACAAGTCTTAATATGTTTAAGTAATGTTAGAATGAATTTCTTATTTCTTACTATTTTTTATTTAAAAAAGAAACACAATTCAAAGATTTTCGTCCACAAAGGCCAAAGCCACTTATTCTTTTTTTCTTAAAATAGTTCAAAGGTTTTCGGTTTAACAGGTTCGGAATTGGAAATAGATCGAATCGGACCTAAAATCGAAAATCTTTATAAAGTGGACCATGGACCTAACTTAATACACTAGGTTCGGTCTAGGTCCGATCAGGTCCAAAAGGCCGGTATGGACTTATTTATGTGCAACTCCTCAATAATCATCACAAAATAATCCCTCCGTCTCAATTTATATGAGATCTTTGTAACTCCTGACTCTTATAATTTAGAACCGAAGGAGTATCAAGTTGTACAACACGAATTCAATTTTACTTTTCAAGAATTAGGAACAACTAGCAATCCGTTCCAATTACAATTTAAAAAAAAAATAGGGAATAATCAGATGGAATTTCAATTCCGGATAGTGCATTACACACTGACAATAATGACTCATTTTTGAAGCTTCAGTTGAGAATAATCCAACTACACAATCATTGCAGTACAAAACTTTTTCTCTAAACACATTTCTGAAGATGAGTTCCAGTATATTGGTAGCTGAAGCAATGTGGAAGAACATCGAATCCACTCGTTCAGGTTCTGCTACTTTCAAAAACCCACCAAATGTATCTTTGTTTTTGTAGCAATTAACAATTCTAGCTCTAACCCATTTCAAATACTTAATTAAATTGATATTTTTTCCCCTTTTTCAATTTTCTTTCATAATTCCTATCGACAATGTAAAATTGGACAAATTTGACGATTTGGGTGGATGTTCATATCTCCAACAGTTACTGATTATCAACTTGAAATGTTAGTCTCTTTGCTCTCTTTCAATTTGATTATTTTTCCTTGTAATTTTGTTACTGATTATCAACTGGGTAACTTTTGTTTCTCACATTTGTAGATTGCATTTCCTGTTTGGCAAAAATCTTGAGAGAGCAACGAGGATTGTGGATCAAAGAGGTGTCAAGAGAATCTCTGGAGAACCCAGTGGCCGTTCCATTTTTCAGGTATATCGTTCTTACATGTATTATTTTATTAAAGGGTATGACTTTCTGTTTGCTATTAGATTATGGTTTTTATTTGGATGTGCTCTGTTAATCAAGTTAGCATAATTGTTTTGGTAATAAGTATTGTATAAGTCCGTCCCACAGTTGTACGGGGAAACTTTTATGAAGAACAATGGACCATCCATCATTTCGTCAACAAGTTACCCTTGTTTTGCAAAAGTAAACCTGTCCTCAGAACCCAATATAAATAGAAAGTTGGTAAAATTTCACTCAAAATGTTAGGGGAATTGTTGTATGCTGATATGGTTTCTTTTTTCATTTCCAAAATTCTAATGAGGTGGAACAATGTTTGACAAGGTTTCGTGTACTGATGGTGTTATTACTGTTATATGCCATATCGATTTGGGATGTCATGTGTGTGCACTTTGAGAGTTAATGTCAAAAGTTACTTAGTTTTCTTTTTTCACTTTTTGGTTCTTTGGTAAACTAGGTTGTGGGAGAATCTCGGAGGAGGGAAGAGTATCTATGTTTCCCCGAGCATTACTGTGGGTGCTACTCATTTTTCTATGACATAGTTAATAGAGGAGAACAGCTTTGCGTAAGTTCATACCCTATAACAGATTTCTATGACATCGTGTTGAGTCATTAGCTCATAAAAAACTGTCGGATGTCGCACAAGTAACAGATTTCAAATTCTTGTCAGTGTAAGCACCAGTTGGCTGCCAGACTTGCTGCATCATTAGGAACATGTATAGAAGTCAAGGTACCTGATGAGGAGCTTGCTGTATTGCTATCAAAGCTTTGACAGCATTGATTACGTGCTTGGAAATCTGGTGCAATTTGATTGCAGTACTTCAGGCGGTAATCAAGCTTTCTTGTGAAAATTTGCTGACATGGTGATTTATACAATGCTTGTTTTAGAGGCATAGAGGGGCATTGCTTCTGTTTGCCACTTTTATGTTTATTGTCTGTTCGGGACTTGACCATTGATGTTGAAGGTATCAGATGTAGAACATTAAAGACGGCAAGTAACTGAACGAATATGGTGCACATTGTACACCATATACTCAAAGGAAAGATCTACCAAGGATAGTTTACTTGTGTGTCATTGTCTCTCTTCATATGCTTTTGGAGATTTTGTTGCTCTCGTAGAGATGGAAAGAAAGGTGACTAGTTTCTTGATCAACTAACATATGCTGCAACAGTGTAGAATAGTGGGAGATTCAGTGTGCTAAATGATTCTCTTTGAATCTGTTTATGCTGGCATGCACCGTCTGCAGATTCTAATTCTTTTTAAGACATCTAAGAACTGAACCTACATTTCTATAAGATTCTATAGTGTGTATGAGCAAAATATAGACGTTCCATTCTGCGTTTGACAGCTGCCCCTGCATATGTACAGCAATGTTTGAGTTTCAGGAAGCCAATTGGGCTCTCAATTCTTACTCTTCTTGGAAGTGCTATCATCACTGGTATCATATTGAAGACGAAGCTCAGCTCCAAAGCTAGTGCCACTCTACTTTGAAGTTGCCAACCGATTTCAATATGAATGTTTTTACCTTCAGGACTACTCTGTGGCAAGTGCAAGTCACAGAATATGATGTGTACAGTGTACTTAAATTTGGAGCATGTTAATGACCGTTATCAGTGCGATTACATGTATGTTTAAGGTGTAATGACGGACGAGATGATCTCAGCACAGATCTAATTGCACATGTTTAATTATTAGAATGAAGCAGAATGGTTTTTTTTTCCTCTGTGACCCTTTCAGCACTCTCAGCAGCTTAGAACGTGTTGCTGTGCTTGTCTCCTTGACATAGTCACTTGAAGCTCTCTTACCACTTACCAGCAGTGTAGTCTGTAAACATATTTGTTAATAAGTCCGAATCTTCTTAGTAGATCATATTTGTTTTTAGTGAATATTTTTAATCGTTTAGCATTTTGTAATCAACAATCGTTTAGGCACAATGTTGTATTATATCTAGAGATTGGATTTTTTTTTTTTTTTTTTTTTTGAGAAGAAGAGATTGGATTTAACTTGGTCCCTCGTCAACTTTGTGAAATCTATTGAATGTTTCTCTTGTTCACTTCTTGACAAATAAATGCTGCGAATATCGTGTAAATGGTTTTGTATTTTTCCTTCCTGTAATTTGAGAATGAGATTGAACGTCGGTAAGATGTAAAATGCAAAAAAATGGTGAAGAGCTTATTTGCTAATACAATAGCCAATTTACAAACTAAACATCCATTTAACAAGTTTTCACTCACCGTAACACAATGTATGATCGTTTTTTAATGGAGTAGTGACGAGACGTGTAGAGATTACAGAATAATTTCCTTCTTAATGGGCGACAAGGTACTCTTTCTAATTCACAATATAAGGCATATTTTGATTTTTATTCTTCCATTTGTGAACAAGGAGAATGTTTTAGTAGGAACGAGACATGTATGTAGAGACTACGGAACAATTTTCTTCTTAATGGGCGAAAATATACTCCTAATTCACAATATAAGACATATTTTGAGAATGTTTTAGGATTGACAATCGGTCGACCATGGTGCTGTGAACCAAACAACCAACCATTTCTTGTCTTGATGCAAGTTCAAGGCAACGATCAAACTTCTAGTTATAGCTACTCAAAGTGCACTGTCTCATAAGCACCAGATATCATATCTATTAAGCAATATACTAGCACTATATAGGAGTACTACACAGGCAAACATTTTGGATGCATTATAACTTCTCAAACAGAGTTATAAAGAGAAAAAAAAAAACTCTGATGATGCATATAATGCATTTGACTTGAAGTTAAATTTAAAAATTAGAAGAAAAAAAGGTGGTAACTATATTTTTTTTTCTTTTAAGATGAAAGAATTCTAGAAAGATAATGTGAAAATAGTATAAAATTCCACTACCACGTGGTTATTGAATAGCAGGTTATGTCCCATACAATGATATGTTCAATGACCCTTTGTTTGGGGATTAGGCTGTCAAAGTTGAGGAGCCAACCAACACATTCTAGGAAGATCTCATAATCAAGAGACATGCTGACAAACTTGGAATGACCAATTCCATACCCAATTAACAATGACATTGCATTAGCACAACTGAGAATAGTCACCATTAGCTGCAGTATCAAGTTATTTACAGCTAGGAACAATCTTGTAAGTTTTTGTTCGTCCAATCCAATAACGGAACGACTCTCTGGTGTCTCTGGATCCTCCGAAACCATACCCGTTGCATTTGTCCATGCTGCGACTGTTGTTACTATCTAACACCGGTTCCTGCCTCAGAACAGAATCCACATAACACCAAGTGCCAACCTCCTCTAATTTCGTAGGCAATAACTCCCTCTCCTCTATGATCTTGTCCCACACCAAACTTTTCCCTTTCATCATTTCCTCAAGGCTACTTGAACCATCTTCGAATTCAACGAATTTGACTTGGAATTCCTCAGCCAGTATTTTCCACAAATCTTTCCATCTGAACACATCCCCGTTGCTACAGTTAAAGGCTTCCCTCTTCCCTGGGTGCTCAAGTGCGGCCCAGATTTGCTGCTCTGCCACCAAGTCTGCATCTGCAGACTCTGAGTAGCCTTCCCAAGATGCCCGAATGCCTGGAAACTTCAAGGGCAGCCCTTCGTGCTTGCAAATAGTAGCATAAACACAAAGTGAGCCAACAATGTTTCTGGTACTGTAGGGAGAAAAGCCAAACATTGTAGCAGGTCGGTGGACTGACCATGTCAGGTTCTCCTTTTTCTGAACCTGCTCAAACAATATATCTTCCATAGCATAATAACAAACTGGAATATCTAGCCTGGGCAGATCCTCAGTAAATATGGGGCCATTTTGTTGAACTGTAACATCTTGGCGCGTTAGGGAATGGTACTTTCGACCTGTTTGAAGACAAATATGCTGCAACTTTGGCGCATTAGGTATGACCGCATTAAGAACATTCCGCAACATTTTCCCATTCTCAATAGAGTTTTCAACTTCACCAGATTTGTTGACCCATCCGACATAGAAAATATGGGTAACATCACTTAGACGTGAAAGTTTAGCTTGGCTGTCTTCAGGGTCAGCCATATTACATTGGATGTATTGAATATGGTGGTGAAACTGCCATTCAGGTTGAGGCCGGCGGGCCACACCATAGACCTTCCAGCGTCCACCAGGTGTATCAGAGAGCGGAAGGATGTCAGCAAGACTATTGCCAGAGATGCCAGTCACGCCAACTATGAGTGCTACGTTTTGGAACTTTGACGGGACATCTTCATTCTCTGTTTTCTGCAATGATCAGAGGTACACAAGTAAATCTTTAAGAGAGGTTCAAACTAAGAATTCAAATGGATAAAATGAAACACAAAGCAAGTTCATTTACATGCTTAACGGCACCTACTGCTCCTAGCCACCACCACCTCATCGAGGAAATTCAATGGCAGAAAAGTCTTGAGAGAAAGAGAGTTAGAAAGAGAGAGAGAGAGAGTTAGAGAGAGAGAGAGAGAGGCACAGAGAACAGAAGAAAGAAGCACAAGGGGAAGACATAAAAACAGATGTTTAGTGCTGACTAGACAACACCATTAGGTAATGATTATGTAACTCATCAGGATTTATTGACAAAATTGTTAAAATAACAAGGGCTTAAAGAAAAATCAGAATTGTAAATTTTCATACCTTGAAGGCACTACATTCCTGACCTCTAAAGCTGTAAATCTCAAATTAAGTGGACATATTGGAATGTTCCATTGGGGATGGGGACTAAGGAGCAGGACTGTAAGGGCACAGGAGAATATGTAAGGGAGACTTTGCCGTTCTCTCTAGAGCTCTGATTTAGTCAACATTAGATTGAGGATGATAAATTGACCTAAAGAAAATGAGAATATGACAGCAACCTATATTGTCAATAGCCAGAATATCGATCAATAACGTTTCTAAATCAAACAGTCCCATGTCGTACCTCAAAATCAAAAGAATATAAACACAAAAGGCAAAACTTCCAACCATCACCATTGTTCTACGTCTACCCCTCAAAAACCTAATCTCATAGTTTCATCTATAATATCAAACTTGCATATAGGAATACTCGTTTTTCAATAACTTCAGTTTTCATTCTTTTTTCTGTTTTCGATGAACACTTGAACTGAAAGGTAGATTTTTAGTTCTTGAGGGGAGGGGGGGGGGGTAAAAGGAAAAAAAAAAAAGAAGGTAAGTTCGAGTTCACTACCCTCTTCAGGAGCACTTGCAGACTTGCTGATGGGGTTTATTTTTTCCAGAAGAGTCAAACAGCAGACCAAAACCATACCAGTAGGACAGGTTCATGCTGTTGCTTATTAAAGAGTACATAATTAGAAAGCTAGGAAGGAAGCATAGACTTGTTCAATTCCAGCTCATCTCCCCAATAATTTTATCAGTTGAATGTCATCTGGGTATTAAATAAACGATATGATAGTTGACAGATCCCTTGAGGACGTGTAGGGAGAAAGCTCTGTTTTGTTAATCAGATAATTAAAATTGTTACTAAATGAAGATATGACTATGGGAGAACCACGTTACCACATTCATCAACAAAAAGTCTAGCTAAAATATTGCCCGATTATCGGGAATTTCTCTACTTAATCACTTGAGGAAAAAGCTCTACTTTTGTAACAATCCAATTTAATTCTTTACGTTATCAGTTTAGCCAGTGCTCTACTTTCAGCATCACTAACAATCCAAAGCTAAGATGTTTACTTTCCTTAGCTTATCAATCCCGGTAGAAACGCCCATTTTAAATTTTAATGCAGATAACTAACAAATTTTAATGGAAATACAGGAAACTTAGAAATATAACTCAGCCCTTAATCAGCATCTAGTCAATAACCTGTCTACATAATAGTATAATACCAGAAACAATTTTTTTGTCTTAAAAGATTATATCTTATACTGAAAGAGATGTTTAACAAAAATGTGAGATCCTCAGCATGTTGACTTTATTAACAAGAGACCATAATATCGAAAAAACAAAAAAACAAAAAAAAAGAAGAAAAGAAGTAATGTGACTCCCAAGACAGGATAAGCAAGGGGGGAAATATGAAGAAAAGAAAAAGAAAACAAATTATACTCAGGAGTTCTTGGTTTTGGCCATAATGACAAGTTCAGAAAAGCATCATGAAGTCTCAATGAGAATAATTAGCAAATAATTAGCACTTACATAGACTGGTTAACTCAAAAATAAAAAGGATATACAGAGCACATGGTCACATGGGCCATAGTGCTAATATAATACTTTTGAGCACATTTAAATCAATTACCTTCATTGAAAGATTCATGAGTTGACATATTTAACCATGGTCTCATCTGATAATCCCGAATCCAACAATTTCACGATCACTGCAACAGAGGAAATGAAGGTTGTAACTCAATAGTGAATATATGGTCAAAATGACTCATTGGGTTGTTTTGTTGTTGTTGTAGTATTGTCTAAAGGAATATTGCACTAGGTTTTTACCAAGATACAAAGTCCTAGAAGTAATTTGAGACAGCAAGGGAAGAACCAAACAAGGAAGCAAACAAATACTCCAACTATAAACTGAAGTGTAATTTGTTCCTGAAATGTAGCCAAGTTAAGAAGCAAACTAGGAACAAGGAGGGTCTATAGGAGCAAAAGTAATGCTCCCTGGATATAAGTATACCTGAACAAACCCGCGGGCTGCAGGTTAAAAGAGGAGGCACAAATCCGACCATCCAGGCCTCGGGCCTATTGGGCCTAGCATTTTTTATTATGCTTTTAGTAAGTCAATTCTGAGCTCATGTGTCTGATTAGTTGAATGTTTTTTATTCCATTTCATTTTTTGGGTCTTGAGATCTACAAGTTAGAAAGTCCTAATATTTATTTCATATTATTTATGCCTAATTTTTGTTAACTTCAAACTAAACTTTTCAAAATAAGAGAAAAAATCTGCCTGGGCCAGGCAGCCTCCAAAAGTTGGACTAAGGCTGGCCCAAAATTGGGCAGGGTAAAAGCTGATTTGCAGAGTGACCGTCAAGGCAGATGGCAAAGAGTTGAAATAGTTATGGAGATAATCAAATCTTGCCCCGCGATATTAAGGCCAGCATCTAACTATCTAAGAGCCTTACAGAACAATGCATCTGTTAGAGGTACTGAGGAAGGATAACATCATCAACATCAACATTACCCCAGTGCCTCCAAAGAGGCTCCCGCCTAGGCAGGGTAAGGGGGGGTCGGTTGTACGCAGCCTTACCCCTGTGAGAGTCTCACAGAGAGGCTGTTTCCATTTGACCCGAGATCCGAAGTGCGACGACTATCGGCAACTCCACAATATATAAGAAGTGCATACAGTTTTATGAGCCATTTTGCTTTAGTCCATTACATTCCGATGTCCATTACAGTTTTATGAGCCATTTTGCTTTAGTCCATTACATTCCGATGTCCATTACAGTTTTATGAGGAAGGATAACATTACTGATAATTAAAATGACCAAGATGTACAAGACATTGCTTAATTGCTATTTGAATATGTTCATTAAAATTACTGGACTGAGAATGGAAGAAACTTAGAAAGGGATCCCATTGATTGCCAGCGAAAGGTTAATTGGATATCTTAGCATTCACAAAAAGAGAGAATGATGGAGTCATGAAATGTAGAGCAGTGTTGCCTGAAGCTCCGTAAATACGACGGGAAAATATATTTAAATTTTGACACAAAGTGTTGCTTTCCAAAACAATGTTAAGCATGCTTGAAAATTCTTGCTCAATCATTAATGCAGTTTATCACCACTGCGGATAGGAGATGAAAAGGCATTTAACTACGTGAAGGGGAAGAATACCTGTTTACCGGGCAGTGTGAATGCACTAAAACAGAAATGAGGATAAACCTAGAGAGAGTAACATCTCTCAATGTTGTAAGCAATAGGCCAGAACAAACTGGTATTATAACATGGAAAGTTGGAAACAGCCAACAAATCTGTCCTGAAAATACCAAACTGAAAAAGAAAAAAGAATGATAGCCAAATTTCATTTAGGTGCTCTGAGGTTTTGCGTATTATTTTTTAGGTTATATGTGGTTTGAATAATTTCACTTAGGTGGCACGAGGTTTTGTAAATAATTCCACATAGGTGACAATTGATGATGCAGGCTAACTTCCGTTTACTTTTGCTGAGTGTGAAGGGAGATTATCCTTGATGACCTGATAAATATTGATCAACGTGCTAGAATATTATTTTAATTTTTCTTTTTTTTGGCAAATAAATTGTGTTTTCGGAAATCTGGTGTTTTGTAAATGAATTGTCGTAAAAAATAAATTAATCAAAACCATATTTTAGTACGTTAATCTATATTAATCGGGGTCATCAAGGATAATCGTCATTCACACGTCAACAAAAGTTAACGGAAGTTGGCCTTCGTCATCACCTGTCAGCTATGTGAAATTATTTACAAAACCTTGTGTCACCTAAGTGAAATTATTCAAACCACATATAACCTAAAAAATAATACACCACACATCAGAGCACCTAAATGAAATTTTTCCAAAGAAAAAAGCAGACCAATTTCTTAACTGACAGCACATAAAAACGATGCTCTCAAAAGTGCAAAAGAGAGGTCTTGTATCCTAAGAGTGCTAGCAGAAAACATGTTGCCTCTAATGGCAGAGAGCCAGAGACAGTATGAGGCATGTGCAAGATAATTTACAACAATTACATCTAACATTATCTAGCCACCTAATACCTCACCTCCCTTTCACTTACGACCAGAGGTTGAGCTGATTGGATGAACAGACCTCTGACCCTGAAGGTCATCCGTGCCAAGTTCTGGCTCAGTTTGTACAACTCACATTTTTCCAACAGCTAAACATAACATGCCTCATTGAAGAACAAAATCCAGAAAAATTCATTCACCAAGAAATGTCATGTTTTTAGTAAGGATTAAGGACATTTAAGTAACAGTTCCTATCAATTTAGACTCGTCATTTGCTTTCTACAACTCTATTCTCCTTATATAAGCCAATGGAAAGACTAAGAAGGGACTACAAAAGGATTGAAACATATTCTCTAAAGCAGGGGGGGGGGATGAAAATCGCAGTAGGGACATACCAATTAGGAATTGGTTGTGAAAGAAGTCATTGCCTGCTTTTTCTTTGCCGTTCCATTTCGTTTTCAGATTCCCTGAGATTCAGGAGAAAATCATTCGCAAAAAAAGACAACTTATTATCCAAACAAAGTAAACTAGCAGCTTAAATATGTGAGCATCAGCAGTTCATAGAAACAAAAGCATCAATTTCTAACAGTGAAAAGCTGTAATTTGTAAAATATGAGAAATGAAAAGAGAATTTTGCAGAAGAATGTTATGAAGTTTTCAACAAAGCTTATAAGTTACCATCGCCGATATTGCTTCAATATGCAAGCTAGCCAACTTGAACGGCCTAGTTACACTTCAGGTCTCGTGAGTATCCTGCATGCACATTTTTAGTGACTGGTGAGCTCTTCTTCCTTGGCCCATAATGAAGCCACATATGGTATTTAAAGGACTTGATTTTATTTATTTTTTTGTTTTAATCTCAGCATTTAAAGGACATATATACCATATATATTAGGCATTAGCATCCATCTTTCTCTATTCCATAATGTGTGTTTCTAGCAACTATTTGCTGTAGAACACTGCTGTCCGACAGGATCGTTTATTCGGCGGAATATTCCATCAAGAGGAGAATATAAATTTGTGCTTTGTATATTGGTTTAATTACCAACTAATCCAAAACTACATCGAACTTCAGTCATATGTGTAATCTCCTTTGCCTAACACTCGTGTAAGTGGTGCTCTTATGCCTGAAATCCCATTGAGGTTCTGATCCTACCCCTATTCAGCAAAACCCAAAGATCCTTCCAAAACATACAGAAAGAAAAAGAGATCAAATTTCATGGCAAGTAAAGAGAATCATAAACTTTTAGGGGAGGAGTGAAAATGCATTAAAAATAAGCACACGGCTTCTTTTTTTGGATGAGAAAGAGAAATTGTATTGATAAAGAGAAATGAGTACACACTTTGAGAACATTAAGTCCTAAAAAATAAGAAAACTAACCACAAATCGCCTTGATGGTGCTAAACATCAGTGAGTGGCTGGCACCCCCTTCAAGCCCCACCACCTTGGCCCATAATGAAGCTAAGTACACCCCACAATCCCACACAAACTCCAATGGCTTACTAACCCCAGTGAAGATCCTAGAATTGCGCTGCAACCAAGGCACCAGTAAATAGCCAATAGAGTACACCACCACACAAGTGTTGGTAATCATAACCAGGCAAACAAAACACTCCCCCCGCATTAGGAGCTTAGTCCACAAAGCTGGAGCAAAATCACAGTGCACAAACGTGTGAAAAAAAATCTAACTAGCATGTTGAGACATCACACATAAGGTGAGAAAGCTCACTCGAGTCGCCTCCGCCACATACAACCTCTACAAACGAGATCAGAATTCAACAAGGTACGTAAATAAAACATCATCAAACATATGAGTGTTTACTATTTGGCAGGATACCGAACAACTATCCTTTCATATATTGTTTTCCATATCACATCGTTTTCACAAAAGACCTAGGTGTCACATAGCTTTCTTGAGGGTGCCCAATTTGACATTGTAGACCTCTCTTCAATAAGAAGACCCGCACTACTTCCACACAAATGACGAAATAGAAAACAAACAGTACAAAAAAGGTGAGGCAGTCAGACCCAGCATGCAGGAAGACTAATTTTATTTGAGAGAAGACAACGGAAAAAACTGAAAATATTAAAGAAATAGGGGCTTACGATCCTGGTAGCCCCTAAATCACCAAATGGAGTGTAGGGTTCTTTTAGAGAAAAATGGGTAGCGGGAGAGGAGATTAAAGAAAATCTTAATACATGCAAATGTACCTAGTTTCATGATAACATACTACATAATGAGAATGAAGAAAGAAAAACATGTTTAAATTGGGAATTTGGAGAGTTGTATTATTTTCAGCAAATTCTTATTTGTTTACATTTTTCTACTTTTCACATGTATTTTTAGATCTCGTCTTTGTCTCTAAATCCTTTAGGTATTTAATTAAATAAGTTTGTTAGAGGAGTGGAATGCCAGGAAATGATTAATGATATTCAAATATCCTCCTAAAAGATTTTAAATCCCTTCTCTGTCTCCCCTCTGTCCTCTTTCTTAACTTCTCCTTCCCTCTTCTCAATCTCTTTATCAGACTGCTGCATCTGATGTTTATCATACCCATTGATGGGCTTTATGGATTGATGCTTGTATATGATGCAAACTTACACACTTTATTTAACCCAACTCCCTCCCTCCCTTCTGATCAATCCCCTTATACTCTTGTACTGTTATGGCACGTTGGCTTGAACAATCAGCTACAAAGTGGCCGTATGCAACTACCCATGGCACTTGAAACTCTCCTTACGGCCTTTGTCTCCCATTTGAGATCCCTCTATCTCTTTTCTTTTGAACCTGGATTGCAGTACCAATCTTGACAATAACCCTTCACAAAAGTGTCTAGTGACCTAACCCATGGCACTTGAAACACTTCTTACGGCCTTTGTCTCCCATTCGAGATCCATTTATCTTCAATTTTTCATCTTCAGTAGCTCGTTGCTGCAGCTCGATGCACTACCAATCTTGTCTATAAAGTTGGAATGACCCTTAACAAAATGGTCTCACGAACACGCAAAAACAAGCATTCTCTCTCATGTGCATATAGAAAAAGAAAACTTATGCGCTGTGATGTTAAGGAATATCAGCATAATATACAATTGCACCCATGATCTCTCCATAATTGCAGCTACGTTGTATCTTTTTCACCTCATCAGAAAACTTGATTACTATTTTTCTTCATGTCAAAGATGTTGTATTACATCACCATCTTCTCTTGGTGATTAAAATGAATTATTTTCTGTAACAGATTTATCCCATATATCATACTATAAGTACTGTGTCATTACTTTTGGCGCCATTCATGAGACCTTTGCCTGTCGCTGGATATTGCGGCAGGCCATGACAAATGTACATAACTTTACCCCTTTGATTGCAAAGAGATTAGGCCCTTGGATAAAGAGGATGAAACAAATATAGGGAATGGCAGCTGGCACAGGTGACTAGTAGCGCTGGTGACAGTCAAGAGAGCCAACTCAGGAGCAACTCGAGATTTATTCGATCTAAACTCCGCAGTAGCTCGACTCAAGTAAGTTTAACTTGTAACTAAGGCTCGAGTGCACTTCATACAAGTTAAGTAGAGATGGCCTAATATCAACTCCAGATGATTGCGAGCTACTCGATTCATTAATTTTATGACCTCAAAAAGGAAAGCAAAAAACTTGTAAACAGGGGAAAAAATAAAACGAGGTTGAAAGTAAAATATGCCATTTGAACCAAAAATATAGATTGAAAAGGACCACCCTTGCCAGTTAACTGGTCTCTCATCCTTGCCAAAGTCCTTATCCCACGTATCATGTTTCTTCTTTCCTCAGGTTGGATGTGTGGAAGGGGGATAAGTCTTGTTTATTTTCTTTTTTTTGGATTATAAAAACCTACATTAACAATCAAAAGTAGCGATAAAAATTTTTAAGATGACAAAAGTCCCCAAAGTGGAAAGCAAAAACTAACAATACATAAAATCACTCCATATACACTAAAAGTCCGTAAGGGACAATCCCCTAAAAGCACCAGCCGCCTTGGCCCAGAGAGAAGCCAAGCACACCACGCAATCCCAAACAAAACCAGCAGGCTAGCCAATCCTAGTAGAGACCCTCACGTTCCTCTCCAACCAAAGACACCAAAAGATAGTCAAACACAAGCAACTCCAGAACAACTTGCCCTCCTTCCCCCGCCCCATATGTACAAACCGCATTTGAATAAACTATCCAACAGTGGCAGGATAACCAAAATGTTCCCCACAAACCATCCTACCCCAGAGTGACCTGGTAACGTTACTCTGTGGCACATCACACAAACATCACGTTCAATGCCCACCCATGATGCCTCCGCGCAAAATGTCATGTGTGTTCAGCCTACCCAATACGACGCATGATGGATTCATCAAATAACTAATCAGCGAGAACAATTAGGCAAATACTAGGCATAACATTTGATAAGAACAAGTACAAATAAGGCTGAATTTTAGAACTCAACCCCGAAGGACTAAAGGATATTTATCCACCATCCAATGGTTAAAGAGAGCACTTAAACTCACCCCCTAAGGACTAAAGGATTTTCATCCACCATCCAAATTCCAAAGGTTAAAGAGAACACTCAACTCACAACCAGAAAACTAGATAAAGAGATGAGATTTTGGCCACCTTACTCAACTTGAGTAGTGTTAATTTTCACTTCATTCGAATCTCAATTTTGCACTAACATAGCTCCCAATATATAGGAGAATACCAACTAATTCGAAGCTACAAATTACAAGTCCACATGTCTAGATTAAACAAACAAGCTAACAGCTACGAGTTGTAGCCATGAAAAGGATTGCTACTAGTGTTATCGCTTTCGGCTAGGCTTTTATTTTCTTGTTTGCCGTGCAAAAGATGCCTAAAGTGAACTCATGGCTTCCTTAACATCTTCAAATGGCAGAAATTTGCTCAGCTTGTTGTTGCTATCAGTGGGAGGACCACAAAGCTAGCCATGCTCAAAACAGCTGCAAATGGTCATCTTTGGGGAAAACACAAAAACTTCTAACTTATAGGCTTCATATACTCAATCAGATGTGTCCATGTTTAAGTGTCGCTTAAAACACAAAACCACGTTAAATGATGTGTTAAAAACGGGGTAGCAGCTGGGCAAAAATTAAGTTATTTGCGCATGATTAAGGACTTTGTTAACAAATGTAACCCTTGGCTTGACTTGATCTTCCTCAAGGGACATGGACACATCTACTTGAGCATTAACATGGAGCTTAAAGTCAGATTGAGGACTTGAAGCCAATAAGTCAGCGGGTTTAATGTTTTTCCCAAATTATTCCATGTGTAGCCGTTTTGATGATTGCTAGCTGTGGTCCTCTCATTGATAACAACAACAAGCTGAGCATATCTCATTTGAACATATTAAGGAAGCAATGAGGTCACTACAGGCATCTTTTGCACGTCAAACAAGAACAAAACAGCCACAACCAAAAGCAATAACACTAGTAGCTATCTTTTTCATAACAACAACTTGAGGCTGTTAGGTTGTTTGTTTATCTTAGACATGTGAACTTGTACTTTGTAGCTTTGGATCAGTCTCCTACATATTGGGAGCTCATGTTAGTGTAAAATTCAGATTTGAATTAAGTGAAAATTCAGATTACTCAAGCTGGGTACGCTGGCCAAAATCTAGTTTTCTAGTGGTGAATGAGTGTTCTCCTTAATCTTTGGTATGAATACCCTTCAATCCTTAGAGGATGAGGGTCAAGCATTCTCTTTAACCTTTGGATGGTGGATAAATGTCATTCGGTCCTTCAGGGGTGAGTTCTAAAACTTTATCCTTAGTTATCCTTGTTCTTATCACACGTAATACCTAGTATTTGCCTAATTCTTCTCAATGATTACTTAATCCTTGAAACCATAATCCATCACGCATCACAATACCATAGTCCATACAAAGGCACGCACCTTCAGAGGGACTTTAAACTTCCAAATCCACATGTCCTTGGGTTTATCAGGTGTCCACCATTCATAATGCCCTGGTTTCTTGCTTCGATTCAGATGTTGGTGGCTCTGGATTTTCACTTCGAAAAGCCCCTTATGATTGGGAGATGGAGGATCTTACCTCTCTTCTTAGTATTCAGGATCACCTTAATTTTAAGGGTGACTCTTGTGTGTAAGTTGGAGATCCTCCGGGGTCGAGATCTACAAGTCCTTCCTTTTATCATCTTAACCTACTGTCACAATACCCTTCTTTTCCCCCTTGCCAATTTCATTTGGAAGCCCAAGGTCCCCTTGAAGGTGTGAGCTTTCTCTTGAACCCTGGTACTACCCAAGATAGCCACATATTTGGAGATGTGTGTGCTTTGTTGTCGTAAGACTTGTCTACATCTGTTCTTGCATGATGATTTCACACGGAATTCCAGCGACGTCTTCTTAGTGTTTTTGTTTGTCCTCCAACTATTGTTCAACATTTGCAAACTAGATATGTTGGGTTGGGAAAGGGTAAGAAGAATAAGGTGTGATGGGGATGTACTTTTTCGGCGGTGTCGAACAGAATACTTGTAGTCTCCGAAACTTCCAAGTATGTTAAAGGCCATGTGTATTTGGCTTCTTTATGGGTCAAAGCCGCTTGCGTTTTCAAGGGGTCCCGCCCACTAATATAAGTATTAAGTAGCTGGTGTTTTAGGTCTCCTTTTTTCCTACATTCTACCTACTTCTTTTCGTAATACCTATTTTCTTATCAAAAAAAATATTGAAAAGGAACGATACATGCAGCATTCATGTCCAGTGATCGTAAATTTACATATCTATCTTCCTGCCAATTTTAAAACACAAAAAAATATAAATGAATGACAACTTGCTTACCAATTTTAAGGAACTGGTTCCTTGCTGTACTTCAACAGAAAAAGCAACACCATCGCCCACTCGAGCCTTCAGAAAGGACAGTACAAACTCTTTGAAGTTTGATTCTACCATTGTATCCTGAAACGCGTGTAGCACTCACCTACTGAAAGTACATTTACATGTCTATTATTCACACTACACCAAAAAATATAACATACATGAATTTTATCAAGAGATAACATACTACCTTAACTTAGTGAAAGCTTTGAGTCTGAGCGGCACTCCAAAAGGCTACAGTGTCCACATGAGCTAGTGCCCAGTAACAACGAGATTAATGCAAACTCTAAAAGTTAAATCCTATTGACAGATTGCCCCGGTGCCCCCTCAGAAACTCTAACTCACTAGAAGGACTATGAGGTTTATCTAGGAAATCTATTTGTTATTCGCTCCAATAACCTTGATTCTTCATCCCTTGGGAGATGTGGATCAAGCTTGCAGAGGTTATTTACAAACATGGCAGCTTCATCCTGCCGATTGAGTTTACAGTAAAAATCAATAATAGAATTGTAAGTGTTCTGGTTAGGTTTACAATTATGGTTGATCATACAGCACACCATATCGATGGCTTCTGGAAACATAGCATTTGCAGCATAACTTGCAATGAAGATATTGTAAGTTATTACATCAGGCATAATACCTGACCCTGTCATCTCTGAGAAAACTCTAAAGGCATCCATTAATCGGCCATTTCTACAATAAGCATGTATAACAGTATTGTATGAAATAATATCAGGCTTCAATCCTTTTGCAACAATTTCTTCCAGAACGCCTTCTGCTTTCTCAAAAGATGTTGACCGGCTATACATGTACATCAAAGTGTTGTATGTCGTCAAGCTAGGAGTAAACTGAGACTCCTTCATAAAATTCAACACTTCATTAGTTTTGTCAACCATCTGCCGGCGCCCGTATATAGAAACCATAGCATTCAAAGTAGTTATATCCAGAGAATACCCCCTCTTCCTCAGCTCAGAAAAAGCTTGTTCTGTTTGCACTAAAAGGTCTGTTTTGCTATTTACAAGAACTAAAGTCTTAAGTAGCATAGCATGGACTTTGATTTGACCAGAATACACCTCTTGTGCAAGAGTGTGCATACGGTCAACTTGATTTCCATTTGCATAAGCATGAAGCAAACATGAGTAGCTCAGCTCGTTAGGTTTACAGTGGCTGTGTTTCATTTCAGCAAGTACCTTTTCAGACTGTTCCCAAAGCCCGCCTCGAGCCAATGCTGCTAAAAGTGCGTTGTATGTTGAAAGATCTGGAACGACCCCAGCTTCAAGCATCATTTCGTAAACAGCCATTGATTGGTCGAAGGAGTCGCATCGACTATAAGCACTGATTAACGTGTTGAAAGTATCCCTCTCAGGTTCAAACCCTGCCCTCTTCATTTCATTGAAAAGTCCTGAAACTTCAGTGTCCATTCCATTCTGCCCAAACACAGCCAAAAGAGAGTTCCAAGTGACAATATCAGGGCAACAACCGCAACTATTCATTTCTTCAAAAGTCTTCATCATTTCAGAAAACTTTCTCCGATTACCATACATCTTTATGAGGGCATTAAAGGTGCAAGTGTTGGGTTTGCAACCTGCACTTCTCATCTCCTCAAAAACCTTCATCGCACAATCATCTTTTCCAGCCTTCTCAAATCCAGAAAAGAGTGAAGTGTACGTAAAAACATCAGGCTTGATCCCTTTCTTAACCATTTGCGCTTTAAGCTCCATTGCTGTCTCTAACAAACCATCCCTTGCATAGGCTGAAATCAATGAATTATAAGTCACATCACTAGGTGCAAACCCACGACTCTCCATTTCCCTCAGAACCTCCATTGCTTCTTTAGGACACCGAGACTTGCCATAAACATCCAACAACGCATTGTAAGTGACCTTATCCGGCACAAACCCCGCTAATTTCATTTCCTCGAAAACACTCACTGCTTTCTCATACAAAGACCCACGACGACAACAACTAATAAGAGTATTATATGTATATAAATCTGGCACAATGCCAGCATTTTTCATGTTGTCCATTATTTCAGTAACTTTAATCCAAGGCACACCCATCTTTCCATAAACATTCAAAATAACATTATAAGTAATTAAAGTGGGCTTACAACCCACTTCCTCCATTTTCCGAAAAACAGTCAAAGCCTCCTTATACCTCCCATTACTAGCACAAGCACTCACCATAGCAGTATATGCATAAACATCAACATCAAAACCATCCTTATCCAATTCACTAATCAAAGAAGCCGCAACCGATATACGACCTTCCTTACCAAGGATACTGATCATAACAGCAACAACAGGTCCATCCAATAAAATTTCATAATCATTTCTCCCACGAAACCAATTAAAAACACTCAAAGCCAAATCACATTTCCTGTAAAACCCTAAACCCTTGATTATACCCAAAATATCAACATTTACAGACTCTAAACCAATACCCAGTTCATTTTTCTCCCTATTCACAAACAATTTAGGCAAAATTTCATGTAAGATAGAGGAATCAAAATCTGGGTCAGTAAGAATTTTGAAAATTTTCTGACCTTGAGGGGACAATTGGTGATGTGTCCAGGGTTTGCCTCGATTGGGGTCCTTGTGCTTGCCAAGAGGACGACGTCGTTTAGGGAGATGAATCAGAGATGGGTTTGATGTGTTGGGTTGCTCAGTTTTGAGAAAGTTGGGATTTTTTTCAAGGTGGTGCCTTTGAAGAACGCCATGTACAAGAGGCTTTAAAGGTGGTGATGGTGGTGGTTGTGGTGGTGGTGATTGGTGGTTTTGGCGATGGTAGAAAATGGGTTGGTCTTGAAAAAGGGGTTTTGATGGTGAATGTGAAGGTGAAGGACTTGGGAGAAGAAGTGGTAGAGCTAGTCTTTCTGCCATGGATGGAGATAGAAAGGAGATATAGTTTGTGAAGGCGGGAGAGGGGGGTTTTGTTGAATGGAGGTGTGTATGTGGGTGGTCATTTTAACACAAAGCCAGTGTTTTGTGTTATCCTTATTCCTAATTTTCCTAGACAGTATGTGGTGCATGGGGTAAGCTTTTGTCATAAGTCATAACTCATTGTTCGACAATTGTGCACTCAGGTGCACCTAGATCGCGTATCTGCGTGGAGTGTGTCAGTGCTCGTGAGCCCTACGCTCTCGTTCTATGATGCACCCTACTAATTGCTCATGAGTGATTATAAAAGTTTGAGTATAATTATGTTGATTATATATATATATATAAAGTTGAGTCAATTACGTGTGGGCACGCCACGTGGGATGCCACACAAGCGTTAATATTTGCCTGAGGACGACACGTGGGATGCCACACAAGCGCCTAAATTAGTGTGGTGATGACACGTGTGCCGCCACGTAAGCCACTCATCAAGTGGCTCAATCATTAATGCATAATCATAAATATAACATAATATAATTATTATAATATTATTCAAATTATAAAAATAAACTAACTTTTGTTATACAAATTTAAAAATTATAATTCTTACTCCATTGGAACAAGTTCGGAATATACTTTAAAATGAGATACATATGTAGTATGTCCTATAAAATTGGGTTCTTTTCATGTGGTGATGACACGTATGCCGCCACGTAAGCCACTCATCAAGAGGCCCAATCATTAATGCATGATCATAAATACAACATAATATAATTATTATAATATTATTTAAATTATAAAATAAAATAACTTTTGTTATGCAAATTTAAAAATTATAATTCTTACTCCATTGGAACAAGTTCGGAAAATACTTTAAAATGAGATACATATGTAGTATGTCTTATAAAGTTGGGTTCTTTTCGTGTGAGGATGACAGGTGGGACGCCAGATGGGAGGAATATGTTCGTGTTAAGATAACACATAGGTGCCACATCGGTATAGTATAAAAGTGAGTCCAATTCGTGTGGGCACGATACATAGGACGCCACATAGGAGGTGTAAATTCGTGTGACGATGACACCTATTAAGCGTCACCTAAGCAAAACTTGCCACATAGCCTAACAACTCTTCATCCAAGTGTCACTCATTAATGCCTCATCATAAGTCGTTACTTCAATGGATTGGATTTGAAAAAACCTTCAATATGATATTACTTTAGGAAGTGGAAAGTTTTTTCTCACCACTAATTTATTTTATTCAATTACCAAAAGTCCAATTTCAATAAGAGACTGATTTTTAACTAGAGAGAGATTAACTAATCTTTATTTTTTTTCTTTGGGAATTTTGAAGTAGGCTCAAATTATGTTCATAAATCAATTAATTTTTACATTCATTCTATTTTAGATATAGATCAATTTAAAATGATATTTAGAAGTAAATTATGAGGGAGACATGAATTATACTATTATTTTTAAGAAATAGCACGCATCTTATGGATTAAATTTTTGCTAACATAAAATTAAATGTATTTCACAAATAATATTTATAATTTCATGCTATAAATTTTTAATGTCTTTTTTAAATATATTAGTAAAAATATTTCTCTTTTTCTTTTCGTGTGTGCACGGCATGAAAGACGCCACATAGAGGCCCAAAAATCGTGTGACAAAGACACCGAAGTCGCCATATTAGCAAAGCTTGCCACATAGCCTAACAACTCATCATCCAAGTATTTTCCCTTAATGCTTCAACATTTGTTAACTTTATTAGCATATTTTTATATTAGAAAATAAAATAATTTTAGTTACGTATTAAGTCAAAAAAATCATAATAAATATTATTTCGATGGATTGGATTTGAAAAAGGCTTTAAATGGAAATATATATAACCTATACAAGTTGGGCTTGACCATGCAGTGATAACATGTAAACGCCATATAAGAGGGAATGTTCATGTAAAGATGATACATTGACGTCACATGTGCAACTTTGTCACATATTTTAACATATCATGATCTAAGTGCCAAATAATCAATATCACTCAACTTTATTATATGATTTATTTGCTTATTATTTCAAACTACAAAATAGCATATTTTAAGTTATGTAACTCTAAAAAATAAAAATCTTACTTCATTAGTTAAATTATCTTTTATTCTTTTATGAAAGTTTGAAGTATCCTCAAATTATGTTCATAAATTAATATTTTTTTACATTCATTTTATTTCAGATGTATATCAATTTAAAAGGGTATTTCATACAAAAATATTAAAATAGTCAAATATAAAATTAGTTGTAAGGAATACAACAGACATGAAGTATCACCTAGAAAGTTATCTTCATTTCCGAGAGATATTTACGAGTCCGTGCGAAGCACGGACATAAAACTAGTGGCAATCAAAAGTAAAACACTAATTCTATATGTCGAATCATTTGATGGTTGTGTAGGGCGTATGAGTTGTACAACATAAAGTAGGGACGAAGATTCATAGTGGCCTGACTGGGTCATGGCCTCTCTCAACCTATATGTTGTACCTATTTGAGTATTAGACTTGCAAATTCAATTTTTCATATTAACTATCTTTAATTAGTTGATGCGGCCCCCATCACTTTTGATTGTATATAAATTGGTACACTTTATCCACCATTGTACCACTACTTTTATCATATTAAAATAAATAAAACAAAAGCAATTTTCCAATACAGACCCAAACTTATATGGGGGGTTACTACCGTATCTCTTCATCTTTCTCTCTCTCTTAAAACTCTCATCTATTATGAAGATTCGTAAAGTGAAAGGTCTTTGTTTAATTTGGCCCCCTACTAGGCGAACTCCTGGCTTCGTCCCTGACATAAAGCATGTGAGACGGAGAAAAACGGAAGAGAGAGAATGGAGCAGGGTCATCCATGACATTTTGGAGGCTCTGTGCTACAATTAGAAATTAAGCCCCACATTAAAAAGGGACAAATATTTTTAGACTTAAGTTAAACCTTCACTACTAAAATGTAAATTAGTATAAAAAGTATCGCCTTGTCTGAGTTGTCTCACACGTTTACTAATAATCTCGGTTCCATGAATTCTTCATTATTCCTTTCATTTGAGAGCCAAAATTGTAAATAAAATTATACTTAATTTACTGAAAATGTTCATTAAAATAATAAGTTCTTACATCTAAAATAAATTATTTCATTAGAAAAAGAAAATGGAAAAGTTTATCGTCCATTGTGTTTGGCTTGGTTAGGGTACCGGGGTTAGATGGGCGGCGACCTTATGTGAAGACACCGAAGTCGTGACAGATCGAGGAAGCAGAAAAAGGCTACCAAGAATTATTTGAGAGTAAAGAAGAAAATTGAGCAATATAATCAAGAAGACTTTTTTCTAATTTTGTAAGTGAATTAAGAAAGTTAAGAAGACTTGATAGGAAGGAGTAGAACTTTAAAACATATGAATAACATATAAGCATGGGCGGAATTAGGGGGGTTTGGGGGAGCCCAGGCCCATGGCAACAATTTTGAGAAGTTTTGATCCATCTGAGCAAGGCCCATAAAGAGTTTATTTAACTGGTCCATTGATTATTGTTTGTCCCCCACAAATCAATGAAATTGGAGTAACAAAGGAATTGAACAAGGAACACATTATTTTTTTGACGGTCCCCAACAATATGTGGTCCCAACTGCCAAATTTCCATCTTCTTTCCATTTGTTTTTTTTTTTTTACTATTTTAATGTGTCAGTTACTTTTAGCAAGTTTTGATACAAAAATAAAGGAACCCTTGTCATAACTCATACGAGTAGTTTGACAATTGTGCACTCAGGTGCACCTAGATCGCGGGTGTGCGTCGAGCGTGCCGGTGCGTGTGAGCCTCACGCTCCCGTTCTACGATGCACATTTCTAATTGCTCACGAGTGCTTCTAAAAGTTTGAGTATAGTTATGTTTGATATGGCAATCAAAAGAAAAACACTATTCTATATGTCAAATCATTTGATACTTGTGTAAGCCGCATGAGTTGTACAACATAAAGGAGGGACGAGGGATCATAGTGGCCTGACTAGGCCATGGCCCCTCTCAATCTATTTGTTGTAACTATTGAGTATTAGACTTGCAAATACAATTTTTCATATTAAATATCTTTAACCAGTTGATGTGGCCCCATCACTTTTGATAGTATATAACTAGGTGGATGTTCGTGAGTTGCACGGACTGTGATTATATAATAAAATTAATATTACGTGATTATTAATCTTATCTAGAAATCAAAGTGTAATTGTCACTTTTGAAAAAATATTAGTAATATATGGATAAATATTAATATAATTCATTTAATATATCATGTATGTCATATAATAAGATTACTAATAGTCCTTTATAGGGGGCATCTTATTTAATTTAAACACTTATCACCAATTTTAATTAATTTTTAATTCATCACCTGATATGTTACATGATCCAAGAGGTCATAGATTCAAAGTCTTTTCATACTTGATGTTGGTACGCCAATGTTCTTAGGTTGATATAAGTGTACAACTAACCTTCCAAAGGTATGATCCTTCTTTCATGCTAAAATCAGGTTAAATGTGTAATGTGTAATAGATAACTACTATTTAATAAATAAAGAAGTTTAAGACGTAAACCTTAGAATAGTAAAACAAATTTTAATGCTTGCTTGACTGTTTTTTCAAACTTGTATAAATTTATAATTATAGAGTTGAAGGAAATATAAATCGGAGTCGTAAATTAACATGGGGGATAACTCTATTACGTAGAGTTATAAAGTATACGTGATAATGGCCAAGTTTCCTATTAAAGATTGGACCTACAATCATTTTAAATTCATCGTTTATTTCTTTATTATACCCGCAGTTTTTTTAATTATATTATACCTTGATATTGCTTTTTAAATTTCTATAACTAATACACATATATTTTCTCTTTTTTTTTTTTTTTTTTTTTACATTGCAACTTTTTAGTTGTGTCAAATTAATTACTTCTTCCTTGCAAAAAAATTAATTACTTCTTTAGGTGGACACATTCTAATCAATAAAACATAATACAAATGAGTCTCATTTTAAAGGATATTTCTTACTCTTTCCAATGGTGGAAGAAATTTAATATTTTAAGTGGTTTAAATAAAGTTATATACTTATATGCTAGTTAAAATCTAATAGTCTACTCTTTAACGATTTAGGAAAGTATAACTGTAGTATATATTCTATACCAAAACCTCTAATAATCTACTCTTTAACAATTTAGGGAAGTACAACTTTAATAAGTATTCTATGCCAAAACCTATAATTCTATTTTATATTTATATTAAAATTTTATTACAATGGTTCGCTTAGGTGGACGCTTTCAATACTGCCAGAAAATACCTCTAATATATAGATATTATAATTATAATTATAATTTGGTACACTCCATCCACCATCGTACCACTACTTTTATCATATTAAAATAATAAAACAATAGCAGGTTTTCAATACAGACTCAAATTTATACAGTGATTAATACTATGTATCTCTTCATCTCTCTCTCTCTCTCTCTCTCTCTCTCTCTCTCTCTCTCTCTCTCTCTCTCTTAAAACTCTCATCTATTATGAAGATTCGTAAGGTGAAAGGTCTTTGTTTAATTTGGCCTCTCACGAGGCGAACTCCCGGCTACGAACCTGACATAAAGCATGTGAGACGGAGAAAAACGAAAGAGAGAGAATAGAGTAGGGTCGTCCCTGATATTTTGGAGACTCTGTACTACAATTAAAAATTAGACCCCACATTAAAAAGAGACAAATATTTCTACAGTTAAATTTTCACTACTAAAATGTAAACTAGTACAAAAAGTATCGCCTTGTCTGAGTTGCCTCACAAGTTTACTAACGATCTCGGTTCCATGGGTTCTTCATTATTCTTATCAATTGAGAGCTAAAATTAAAATTATACTTAATTTACTGAAAATGTTCATTAATCCAAAAATTATCAATTATTACACAAAAAGAATAAGTTCTACATCTAAAATAAATTATTTCATTAGAAAAGGAAAATAGGGAAGTCTATTGTCCATTGTGTCTGGCTTGCTGGTTAGGGTACGGGGGTGAGATGGGCGGCGACCTTATGTGAGTACACCTACGTCGTGGCAGATCGAAGAAGAAGAAAAAAGACTACCAAGAATTAGTTGAGGGTAAGAAGAAAATTGAGCAATATAATCAAGAAGACTTTTTTCTAATTTTTAAAGTGAGTTAAGAAAATTAAGAAGACTTGATAGAAAGGAGTAGAACTTTAAAACATATGAATAACATGTAAGCATGGTCCATCAAGTGTTTGTTTTTGGACCGAGCAAAAAAAAAGTGTTTGTTTTTGGAAAATTGGAATTGACAATTAAGCCACTAGTTGACTTTCATTACATGTTGTGCTTCGCTAATTCTCTTAGTATCATAAACCAATGTTCGGTCATTGCCTATTAGCCACTAAAACTATTTGGGGCCCTCCTAACCCGGAGGCCTTATTCACTCGCCCCCCTTGAACCTGGTAAAGGTCGAGCCTGGAATGGAGGTAAAATGGTAAAGAAATGCATGCGAGGGGCCGAGGGCTCAATGAGAATGTATTTGCAAAACAAAAATTAAAATTGCAAGAGTAGGGGTTGCACCAGTAGGCTATCCACCTTATGCTCATGAACAAATTTATTAATAAAAGAGAACAATGTATGATATTAAACTTCAATTGGAGGGCAAAAGAGTATTAGGCCATATTTTCTTCAAAGGAATGGTGTGGGACAGTGAACAACGGAAAAGAAAAGGAACAGAACGACGTGGACCGTTAAAGAACAGAATGACGCGGATAATGAAGCAAAATGCGAGACAAAATGAATTGCAAAATGGGGTGTAGAGCGGAACGGAACGAAATGCAATAATGATATGATGAAAAGAACAGAGCCTTAGTCTTTGGAACACTCTAATGGATGAGAGATAAAAGGGTGAAACTTAGGTCATACTCATTTGTTGAAATATTTTTTTACAAGTTAATCTTACCATTTTTCTCCCTACATAATCACCCTCCATTTTATTTCTATCTGTTGTTACATATTTACTAGTTTCTCTTTTTTCTCTCCATTTTTCGTATATTAAATTTTAATAATTGCACTCTTTCCAACTAGGCAATATTTGTCCCAATTATTCGAAAAATTGAAGTGGGTTTGTAAGGAAAATACTTTAGGGTGAGCAAGCTAATTATGTGAATGTGAACCTATCTATGCATGATATTTAAACTCAGTTGGCTCAATCATGTGTCATTATCTTGAATGCTCTGCAACCAAGATGGGTTGGTGTAGTGGTTCAGCACTTCATCCCTTAAACAAGTGGTTGGGGGTTATTCGAATCTCAACTTTTGCGAATGGAAAAAATCTCTTGGCCAGCCCTCTACCGCTTAGTGTGCTGACAGTTGGGACGAGAGGGTTAGTCACTGTAATCGACAGTGGATACCCTTGACCAAGACCAAAAAAAAAAAAAAAAAAACTTGAATGCTCTGCCACGTGACATCATTGCTTTTTTTCACTTTGATTATGTTATTTTTCATTAATTTCACTACACCAATTTTTATTTTTCATAGCGTAATTTTAATGACAACTCTAGTGCAAATACTGTGAAAGATCTATTTTAATTAGAAAAAAAATAAATTAAGTCATCTTTCACCACGGTAAAGCGTATCTTCGCGCTATGAAAGATCGTTGATTATTTACAATCACGCACCATTACGCACTTATGCACTCAACACTCATATTTTCCTCCCAAAATTGTAGAGTCCAAACTCCAAACCTTGTACAATTCAGTTTCACTCCTCTCTCTCTCTCTCTCTCTCTCTCTCTCTCTCTCTCTCTCTCTCTCTCTCTCTCTCTCTCTCTCTCCTCTGTTGCACCTGAATTGGAAGACAAATGAAAATATGATATCAACGAACTTATGAATTGGAAGACAAATGAAATTTTAATAATTGAACTCTCTTCAACTAGGGAATATTTGTCCCAATTATTCGAAAAATTAAAGTGGGTTTGTAAGGAAAATACTTTAGGGTGAGCAATCTAATTATATGAATGTAAATCTATCTATGCATGACATTTAAACTCAGTTGGCTCAATCATGTGTCACTATCTTGAATGCTCTGCCACGTGACATCATTGCTTTTTTCACTTTGATTATGTTTTTTTTTTTTTTGAGAAGTTGATTATGTTATTTTTCATTAATTTCACTACGCCAGTTTTTATTTTTCATAGCGTAATTTTAATGACAGCTCTAGTGCAAATACCGTGAAAGATCTATTTTAATTAGAAAAAATAAATTAAGTCATCTTTCACCACGGTGAAGCGTATCTCTGCACTATGAAAGATCGTTGATTATTTACAATCACGCACCATTACGCACTCATGCACTCAACACTCATATTTTCCTCCCAAAATTGTAGAGTCCAAACTCCAAACCCTGTACAATTCAGTTTCACTCCTCTCTCTCTCTCTCTCTCTCTCTCTCTCTCTCTCTCTCTCTCTCTCTCTCTCTCTCTCTCTCTCCTGTTGCACCTGAATTGGAAGGACAAATGAAAATATGATATCAACGAACTTATAAATTGAAAGACAAATGAAATTTTAATAATTGCACTCTCTCCAACTAGGGAATATTTGTCCCAATTATTCGAAATATTGAAGTGGGTTTGTAAGGAAAATACTTTAGGGTGAGCAATCTAATTATGTGAATGTAAATCTATCTATGCATGATATTTAAACTCAGTAGCTCAATCATGTGTCACTATCTTAAATGCTTTGCCACGTGACCTCATTGTTTTTTTCACTTTGATTATGTTATTTTTCATTAACTTCACTACGCCAATTTTTATTTTTCATAGCGTAATTTTAATGACATCTCTAGTGCAAATACTGTGAAAGATCTATCTTAATTAGAAAAAAATAAATTAAGTCATCTTTCACCACGGTAAAGCGTTCTTCGCGCTAGAAAGATCGTTGATTATTTACAATCACGCACCATTACGCACTCATGCATTCAACACTCGTATTTTCCTTCCAAAATTGTAGAGTCCAAACTTCAAACCGTGTACAATTCAGTTTCACTCCTCTCTCTCTCTCTCTCTCTCTCTCTCTCTCTCTCTCTCTCTCTCTCTCTCTCTCTCTCTCTCTCTCTCTCTCTCTCTCTCTCTCCCCTGTTGGAAGACAAATGAAAATATGATATCAACGAACTTATGGATCTTGGGTTTATATTATACATTGTATTTTCATAGCTGGAACACCAATTGGAGTATAATTGATTGTTTGGGAGGCTTCTGATACAAGGAGGCTGGAACAAATTCTTTGAAACCAATGAACGATGACATTTCTTCCATTGTTCACTGTTCAGTCACGTTTAGAGGTTACTTAGTTTGTCTTTTTCTCTCTTCGTCAGATGTGCTTGGAAATTGAAATTGAATGGTTTCATTATGCTAATTAGATGACTGATTACATGATTCATTGTGATGTTTGATGACTGAAATTGTGAGATATGACATTCGGGCTTTGATTATTTGGCGTAAGCAAAGTTTTTCATTGAATTAAATTTTAGGGTTTTGATTCATTGTGATGTTTGGTGAAGGTTTCCGATTACAGCATGTTGCTGCATTCCTATTTCTTATGAATTTATGTAATTGTGTGTTTGCTTGTGTTACTAGGTGTAAGCAATTGAACTTGGTAAACAAGATTTAATATTTTCCAAAAGAAGTTGTATTCTGGATACTATTTCTTCTTAGTTTAACCATTTACAATTTGCAAAGACTATCAAACTATACATTGTTTTTTAAATTGGAAGCTTAGACGACAGATCATACATTATACTTGCTGAGTCTTGGGCATATGGTATGTATGGCCTAATTTTATTATTTTATTGTTTTGTCAAAAAAAAAAAAGGATGTTATCTGTTTAGACTGTTTTCTTTGCAGAATAGCCAGGATGACCGACTGCAATTTGCCACTCATTTTCTACTCCTTTTTTCTTCTAGTTTGAGGTTCTTCTGGAACTATCTCTCTACTTTCCTTTTTTTGGGGGGTGGGGGGAGAGGATGGACAATTAATTACTGTTAGTATGAATCACAAATCTAAGAGTGCCCATTGTTTGGTAGAAGGATGTAATAAAATTTTATGACCATGTATGCTATGTCAGGTAAGACAGATATTCGAGATATAAACTTGTTGAAATTTCTACTATTAATTGCATAGAGCTGGGGTTTTCAAGCTTCCTAATGAGGATGAACATAAACTTGCATGGTATCTTGTGTTCATTTTACTCTTGAATTTAGTCTGTTACTTCCTCTGCCCTGAAATGTTTGTCAATATATTTAGTATCAGTAAAGTGAACCTTAAATCATGTTGTAGTTCCATTTTAAAGGCACACCAGTAATCTATAATTCATTGAAAGTATGAATAGAAAACCGTAGGAGGGCATTTCAAAGTAGGATTTTCAAAACCTTGTAGGATAATGTGTGTAATAGATCCGGGCTCAATGAAATCATTTACTGATTTTTTACTAAAGCCTTTGTTCTGAATATATATGACTGCAAGCTAAGTATCATCCATTCTTGGGACTGACCAAGATCTTTCATGACTAGGGTCGACAAAGAAATGCGCCAGGAATTGATCTGCTTCTTCGCCCATCAACTCTCTGGCTCATCCCACCAGGTTTGTGGATGACACGTTTTTGCATACAGGATTTGCATACTAAGAAATCTTCTTGAGTTAGCAGTGCATTTTCTCAATTCTTTTTAATTAAAACAATAATTTACTTTTTGATATGCTTTTGAATTTGATCAAGCCAGTCTAATGTCCATCTTTGATATCTTTCTGTGACACTTTGGGTTCTTGCAGGTATATTTGACATTAGGTTGTGTTTTGGATGCAGTAGCAGTTTCTCAAGACCTGCATATTCTATGGAGCATTGTTGGTATCTTGACTACTCTTGCTTGTATAAATGGGTTGCATTTGTATGACACGGTTTCTCTCCAGTCCTCCATACCAGGAGGTAATTAATACCCCTATCTTTTGTTACTTGTGACAATTATAACGTTGTTAATGTGGGACTTGGGTTTTATTTGACTTTATTATCCTCATAATGAGCAGCAAAATAGGTCTGCAACTGTATTTATAGGGATTTCAATAGATCCTCTGATTAACCAAGGATGGAAGGGAAGATCAAGGATGATGCAGCATCTAGGTGCTACTCATCTTGCTATGTAAATAACTAATATAAGGTAATGTGTTTTGTATGTAATATAATCCTTTACAACTTTCCTTCTTTTGAAAGCGAGTTCCTTGTAGATGATTAATAAACAAAAGTTAATTTTAATAATTCGTTTATTCCATTTTCGTAACAGGTTCTTGTACACTAGCGTGCTGGCGCGCACTTCCGGGAAAATAAATTGTGACTCGAATTTCTGTGTCCACGTAGCAGCCTCATTCACAAATCCCGTGTAACACATGAAAATATTTTCGACTAATTAACCTTGTTTTCAAGTCTAATTGCTCTCATATCCCGTGTAACACATGAAAATATATAATATAATAGTCTAATTAAACCCTTATTAATTTTTCATTTTCTTTAACGAGGCCTATTATTATTTTCAGCTAGATATCTGCATAGAAAATAAAATATTATTATTTGTGATATATAAGTAATTTCTATAAGTAGTATTTTACTAAAAAAGAATTAGAATGATTATTGTCATTATCATTTACGTTAACTTAAGTAGGCTAGTAGTAGTAAGAATTTAGCTAATACACCTACTTATGGCAAGCCTTACCACGTGTCGCGGAACGGGGAATGATCTACTACTAAACCACTGCGTGGCACAATCATAGCAAGCCACTTATTTTTGTTAAGCTAATTACCTTCCTAATCTCATTTACTTGCATGTACCACTATTCACTTCAGTGAATATTTGCTATTTGTCATCCTACCTCTACATTACCATCCATCCCACAAATATATACATACATATGACTCCTTTCCACATAATTTCTTCTTCCTACATGCAAAGCACTTGTATTTTCTAGAAAATAAACACAAAGGAGCCGTGAGACTCCATTGCTAAAACTCACACCATTCTCCAGCGATCGTCACCGTTCTTCATTTCCCACTTCATAGCTTGAGCATCTACACTTGCATGTCTCATAATCTTTAGCTAGTTCCTTCACTTATCAAGTATTAAGGTACATGTTCTTTCTTTGTTCAACTACCCATTTCCTATTGAATTCTTATTTTGATTGATCTAAATAATTTGTTCTTGTTTGTTGATGTTCCTTGATCGTTAGATCACCCACAAGCTTCGACACCGACGTCCGACCCCGGACTGAGCCGAAACCAAGGAAATCTTGCACCTCACGGTATTAAAACGTCTTCACCTTAATTTTGTTGAATTATAATTGAGATCGATCATAAGGACATATAAACTAGCTACAAATCATGCCTAGGACGTGTTTAAGGACGATCGGTATTGAAATCGAAGGCCGGAACCTCTTCGTTGGCGCGCCCCAAGTGCTGGCCGAAACCCAACGTAATTGCATGTAATAGTAAACAAGGGGGAATAGTACTTAATTTATGTTATTGCATGATTAATTGGGTTTAGTGATAATTAAGTATGTTTATCAATGGATTATGGGTTACCTAGTGACTTACCCACTAGCGGGAAGTGATATCTAAGGTTGCATGTAACTCGGATTAGACTAATTAACGATGAGTTAAATTACTAGTTATATGAATTTTGGGTGAATAGTTGCGAGATATGTTATTATGGAAATGAGAAAGCAATACAGAATGACAGAGAAATGTGATGAGATACAGTGATATGAGTATGAGATGATCGATATGCTTGTCCGGCGCAAGCCGGTGTGGTTAGCTAATGGGTATTCCATCCCCAGGCTAATCCGTGCTCTCTTACCCATAATTGTCCAATGTCTAGTAAGCCATTGAAGTAATGTTGTCTGTATTTTGAAATTGGAATTCTGTGATAATACATGTTACTCTATAGAAAATGTTGAGTTATAGATATACTGATCACTCACGACATGCAAGGTAAGAAATAAAATGAACCCACCTTATGTGTTATGTGTTACGTGCTAAACAAGACCACCTAATAAAATGTTTTTACGCGGTGGGGTGTATTTACAAGCATTTTTTGCTGATTTTCCCTCTTTTCTCTGTTTTTCCATGTTTTCTTTCTTTGGAATGAAATTGCCTAAGTGCAGATTCTGTGATTGGAAGGACGTGGAGATATGAGAGCAATCACGATCATTTATCTAGTACTTGGTGTAGACTTTTGATTATGGAAAATATTACGGTCTATAATAACTATAACTACTACTCCCAAGTTGTCATACAGAGACTTAATTATGTAAATGATATAAATTATGGTATGTTTGGATTTTATTGGTGAGTGAATACTATCTTTAGCCTTATGTTTGTCTAACCGACAAGCACGGCGGTAATACTTCGGAGGTTAATCTTGCTTATTCCGCTGCTAAAAGTATATTATATTGTCGTTAAGCAGACTTAATTTCCGAGGTGTTACATCCCGGACCAAAGGACAACAATGGCAAAACCCAAAAGGGTGCAAGGATGAACTAGCCCAAGTAACCTACATTTTCAAATGGTTCAGTGCTTAGTTGTTTATGTACTCGGTAGTCGTCTTAGATATTTAGAACTAGCTCGTTATATCACTTTTGTACCCGAAATGCGTAGATATTTACTTGTTGGTAGTTGTCTTCTCACTTTTCAAAACTAATATAGTACGTAAGGAAGATTTTGTAGTATTAACCGAACATTCGGATATGAAGTGTTGGATCTATTCTGTAGTTGTAATTGTGATTGTACCTTATTTTGGTGGTAATGAAATCGACGGTGAATGTTATATTTACGGTGTTGAATTCTGGATAATTTAATTATGGTATGAATATATACACGCATGTAAATTAGCGATTTTGGGAATTTTTTTAAAAATAAGCGGGAGTGATATTTAATAGCGGTTCAAATAAACAATGTTACAATATATCCTCATTTTTCAGAGCGGTGGACCAATCCACTGCTGTGAAAAACATATTTCATAGCGGTAGATGACCGCTGTGATAAATGGTGATTTACCATAACGACATCTTTCACAACGGTCAAGGTATGGTATGGTTAATTGATAATGGTATTGAGGAGTTATGCACCTTTCTTGATGCTCAGAGCATCCACAACCATGACCCCTTTACTAAGGGGTCAAGGCTTCTCTCTCTCCTCCACCTCACTTTTTCCACTCAAAACTTGACTTCTTATTTTTCATCACTCCTTATCCTCCATTCATGACCCAAGTCACTACACTCTTTCTCCTACTTTTTCTCTACCCCACCAAATTTTCTCTCTCCTACCCAATTCCTTCAATTTAGTTTTAGTAATCGTTGTTAGTTATAAAATAATTATGTTCACTATATTTTGATTATTAAGAATAAATAGTTTATAATATTTAAATTTTATCGTTGCTACTTATTATTTTTATTTTTTATTATTATTTTTTATCATTATTATTATTATTATTATTATTATTATTATTATTATTATTATTATTATTATTATTATTATTATTATTATTATTATTGCTAAAAAATGTTATTTAATAGAAATTTTATTATGATGATTATCAATAATTACCAATATATAAATAACAATCATTAATAATTGTTTTTCATTACATGAAAATGAAGTGATTACATGAAACATACCAAGTTACCAACCAAAAGAAAGAAAATCACAGGAAAATTAAAAGATAAAAAAATACATAAAACTTAGAAGGCATGGAAAAAAAATTAAATAAAGAAACAAAGCAGAAAACTCCTCACATTAATTTCCACCATTTCTCCTTTGTTCTTTCTCCCAAAGAAGCTCGATCAAGCTCTCTTTCAGTGTGCTGTGAACATTTGAATCCCGAATACGAGCTCTTGCTTCCATATATCCTTGTATACCCGACGCTTCTTCTGGAGGGCGATCAGCAGAACCGGTATAATCCAACGAAACTTCATCAGTAGGATCACTTGTCGATGGATGTTGAGGGCGGTCTTGTTCAAATTCTGTTTTATCGAAGTGTAAATATCCTTCTCGTTCGTTCTCAACTATCGTGTTATGCATGATGATACAAGCAATCATGATTTTACCTAAGATTTGTCTACTCCATGCAAGAGCTGGTTGTCTAATTATCGCAAATCGAGCTTGTAAAACTCCAAAAGCACGCTCGATATCTTTCCTCACCGCCTCTTGTGCTTTGGCAAACAATTTGTGTTTTTCGGTTTGTGGATTCTTCACTGAATTAATGAACGCCGCCCATTTTGGATAGATACCATCAGTAAGGTAGTAACCCATATGGTATGTTTTGTTTCGCACCTTGTATCGAACAGTCGGAGCTGTCCCATTTAAGATATCATCAAACACAGGAGAGCGATCAAGAACATTAATATCATTGCACGGACCTGGTGTTCCAAAGAAGTCATGCCAGATCCACAAGTCGTGATCCGCAACTGCTTCAAGAACAAGTGTCGGCGACTTATTTCTGCCTTGAAATTGTCCTTTCCAACCAACTGGACATTTTTTCCATTCCCAATGCATGTAATCGATACTGCCCATCATCCCCGGAAAGCCTCGTCTCCTACCATCATGAAGAAGTCTTTCTAAATCTTGGGCAGTTGGTTTTCTCAAGTATTCATCACCAAAGTTCTTTATAACCCCTTCTACAAAGTGGAGAAGACACTCCTTTACTGTAGATTCAGCAACAGCTAAGTACTCATCATCAACTGAATCATAGGCCACGCCGTAAGCTAACATTCGCATAGCGACGGTGCACTTGATATGATATGATAACCTAAGCCTTCCAGTCGCATCACGCCTTTGTTCGTAAAAATTAGGGTCACCACTAACAACGGCATCCATGATACGACAAAATAGAGGTCGTTTCATGCGAAATCTACGTCGGAAAAAACCCTCATGATACTTTGGGTGATCATCAAAGTAGTATTTGAACAAGCGATCGTGGGCCTCTTCATGATCTCTACCCACGTACCTTCTTCTACGTCGAGTTGGGGCGAGGGGCGGTTCAATAGCTGATGAGATTCGTAGGACAAGGGATCGTAGAAACTCCTCATCTCTCTCGTGATTTACCAGTAATTGGTGATTGTAGTGCAAAGCATTTTGCATAAATTGATTCATTACATCATCATCTGAACTCGTTGATGAAATGTTTGAGTTTGAAGAGTAAGACATTTTTTCAATGGGTAATTGAGGTGGGTGTATGGTTTTTGTGAGAATTGTGGTGGGAGATAACACCTTATAAAGGCACACAACATTATCGAAACAGTTCCATCACATATTACTACACCACAATAATTTTGATATGCTATTATTTTTTCCACCCCATACATCATTACTACACAACAATAATTCTAAGCTGATTTTATTTGTATAGTCAATTCAACATTGAAGCAAACAGTGTGTTTTTGGAGTTTGTGACTGACAAAGCTGATATGTCTTGTCCGAATTAATGGTTGTGTAAGATGAATTGTCTACTCAACAGTAAAAGCAAAATTATTGCACCAGAATTGTCTACTCGATATTAAAAGCAAAACTCAAATACTAAATTTATTAAATAAACTATTGCAATAAAGTAAACATCATAAACAAAATTAAATTCACTAAATTAAATTCCAACATTACATTTGACATTAAACACTATAAAAATAAGATACAACACACAACTTAAAGTAAATAAAGGATAATCAAATGACGATTAAAATAAAACTTACAACAATTAAGAAGTAATCATTATTATTAGAAGAAAAAAACCCACTAAAGCTCTTCAAATTCTTCCTGCAGCTTCATGTATTTTTCGTGCTCGCGTGTTGATAATACTGGTTTTGCCATCAGAGTATTGTAAAGTGTGAATCTTTTATCACGCTCTTTCTCCTCCCGCCTCTGTGCCTTCTCTGCCTCCTTTGTTGCCTGCTTGTTTTTTTGGAAATCTAAAAATTGCCTTTGCACTTCAAGAGACTCATTTATCTTATCGATGGTACCGATGGACCATTTTGAGATAGATTCAGAAATAATTATAGCATTTTCAGAGCAACGATCTTGTTCAGTTTGCTTTACCTCTTCTTTTGGACTTCTTTATACCCATCGGATGAACATCAGAATCATCTGTGCTCGTTTCTGGGGTTCCTCTCTTTGAGCTTTGAGAATCCAACATCCTCGGTATTTTTCCCTGCCACTTGGGATAATGTTTCAAAACATCGTAACACATGCTCAACAGGAAATGCATGTCCTCCGTGAGTGGCTTTCCACTGGTCTTTAGCTGCTTTGATGATGTCTTCTTCATTCATCCCGCGCGTCTTATTTTCTCTGTTAAATCTAACGAACCCAACGAAGAGAGCCACAAGTTGATTCAATCGTTTCCAACGATTTTTCAAACTGCCTAAGTTTCTTTGGTGAGGCATTGTTGTGGGATTCTCGCTTTGCACTTGGGCGAATATAGCAACTATTTTTCGCCAAAGGTCTCCATTTCTCATATCGGTTCCTCTAGTTGTACTCCCCCCACATTCTACATAAGCTGAACATAAAACGTCATCCTCTTTGATTGTCCAAATGATGTTGGTTCTACGACCTTTCTTAGGTTGAGAACACATCACATCTTCCTCTACCTCTCCCTCTTCATCTTCCTCTTCCTCTTCGTCTTCGTCTTCGTCTTTATCCTCCTCTTCTTGAAAAAGAGCTCTTGAACTACTACCAACCCCAACATGAGCTCTACCCCTTCGATTTTGTTGTTGTGCTGAATGAAATTGATTTGGAGTAGAGAATTGACTATTTTGAGTAGAAAATATGTTTGGGGAAACACAATAGTTTGAGCTTTGAGAAGCTACCAAATTTGGATTAAATTGAGGATGATAAAAATTTGGATTATTTTGGAATTCAAGCAAATTTTGAGTGTTTGCAAGACTCGACATATATTGAGACGGAAATTCCAAGGAAGGTTGTTGGCTAATTCCCATAAATTGACGCATATAAGGGTTGTTTAACATAGCAGGATCCATTGGGGGCAATTCACCACTACAAATTTGAGGAAAATTTGGATTTTGTGGGAAATTTGGATTGTGTAAGAAGGTTGAATTTTGAGAATAATTTTGATTTCTTGAATAATTTGAATTTTGAGAATAATTAGGATGACGTGGATCCATAATTACGTCATTTTTTTTTGGTGGAAGAAAGGAAAAAAAACTGAAAATTGGGTTGAATGATAAAATTATACTAAATCAAAAGAAATTGTAAGCAATTTAGGAATGAAATGAGAATTCGGAAAAAGTGTGAGAAATATGTCAAGATTGGTCTCTATTAATAGAGTAGGAAAAAATATGACCGTTGGTAATTTTTTTAGATTTTTTAGATTTTTTTTTTAATTATAGCCGTTTGAAAACGACTAGAAAATTTGATTAAAGCTCTTGACATGTGGCAGTCCCTGATTGGGTTAGCTTTCACCATGTGAAATAAGCTGCGTTTGATGCTTGTTTCCCCACCGTTTTGAATTTCAACGGTTAAATTTTTTTGAGCTGAGCAGGACACATGTCCACTTTTAATTTGTTCCCACAAGTGACTCTGAACCTTTGTCAGAGTCACCATACAAGCCAAGAGAGAGAAAAGTGAAGCCTTGACTCTTCACCCCCAGCAATGACTCCCCCTTGACACCTTCTCTCTCTCCTCTTGACCCAATAAAGAGTCACTGTTGGAGGTGCTCTCAAGGGTGAGGAAAAATTGTTTTGGGTAAGATCGAAGGTAACATGACAAGTGTCACATTTTGATTGGTTTCTTTTTTTTTTCAAATTATGGTGAATAATGAGTTGTCATAAATAAATGAATATCCTATAATAATTGTTATAAACTTTTCATATTTTTTTATTATTTTTCTTTAATGTTAGAATAACATTAATAGAATTTTAAATGACACTAATGCACATCTTTAACTTTTCAATTATGAAATTCTAACTAATAAGGTATTGAAGCACTACGCCAGAAACAATTTATCATACCAGTCATTTGTCATCTTTCATAGCGGTTATGATGGGTGGTAGCGAGTTGCTACGAAAAAGGCGTTATTAAAGATCAAATCTGACGTAGTGTAGGGATATGCTTAATTTGATAATTAGTTGTCTACAATAAATTCTATTTGCTATTCAAAAAAAAAAAAAACCTGATGGGTCTGAGAGCCAGGCCAGATCTGCGGATCCAAATGCATTTATTAGGGTCTGAATCCTCTTTTTATAGACCCATTAGATTTGGGTCCAAGTGTCGTAAATGGATCTGGATCTGAATCCAGCATCACATAACCAGACTCGCAGATCCGACCCATGGACCTATCAACATGAAAAAATTCGAAATAAAAAAGAAAAAAAGGTGAAGATTAGGTATAAAAAAAGAGTCCAAAGGTGAAAATTTGAATTTTCTTAATTTTCCAATGAGTATGCATACGTAGTTAAGTGATATATTCTATTAAAATCTAAAATTGTATGCCTATAACATAATTTAGGAATTAAACCCGGTAGTTATTAATTTATTAATGAGGTCCATTTCGTACCCACGGATCCGGATCTGTATTTCGATGTAAGTATTACAGACGCTGTACGGTATGGATCTCTTCCAGAAAAATATAAATGGGTTTGGAACCACTTGTTCCCGCCACAGACCCGGCTCATTGCCATCCCTAGATACAACGTACTTCTCCCGTTTCAAAATATAAGACATTTTTCACTTTAATTTTCGAAATATTGGATTTCAAATTTGCTTCAAAGCTAACTAGCTTAGGATTGTCTAGAAATATTTTTAAACTTTTACAATTGATGAAGAATTATAATATAAATTTCTTTAATTAGAACCTCTAATAACACCAGACTTTTGAGATCTTGATGTAATTTATTAAGTAATCCATTTATTTATTTTACAAAAATTAAACCATTTGCTTTTTGCACAAAAATCAAGGCAAGTTCATTTTGGTGTGTGAGTTACCTAGTTACCCTCAAGTTTAGTCTAGTGACAATTTGTCCACACGTGAGTACATAACTGCAGATAATAGCCTCTGGAATACAAGTTTACAACACACCTAACATTGCTCATTTTTTATAGGCCAATCATGAGCGAGATGAGCAAAATTCTTTTGAATGAGAATTCTATAGGGTAGTTGCAATGTGCCCCATTACTCTTTTCCAATAAGATTTGTTACTTCACCTTAATTTTAGTTTAGTTTAACTCAAAGTAGTTTCTAAGAACAGTTTTTTTAAAATTTATTTATCCTGCAAGTATTCATGATAATAAATGTGTATAGGAGACAATTCAACATATACTTACTTACAAATGAGACGAATAGTGTCCCCTCAAAAAAAAAGAAAAAAGAGAGAGTAATAGTGAATAAGATTAATATGATGATGGTGACGTAATTTCAGTGGGCGCCAAGCAACACTGCTGTTTACATGTAGTTGGCCTGGGACGCCCTCCAATATTCCTTTTCTGCCTTTAAAATCCATAAATGATACATATATTTCCATGTGGTTTTCATCTAATTAGAGATAAATATATGCTGATTGACAATTGACAAAGCAACCAAATATGAAAATTAAGCAATGATAGAAAAAGCATGTTTCTCTGACAATTACAAAGTGACGATACATTGCATAGACAGTGCCTTTCACTGTAGAGGCAAGGGTTAGTGGGTGTCTTTGTTGTTTATGGTGTTGTTCTTGTTGTTGTACTAGAAAAGGCATTCTAGTTGAAATTTTAGCTGGAAATTTCTGGGATCTTTCTTCGTATCCGTCGTGTAAATGAGAAAACAATCTACTGATGTAATACGTATGAGTACTACTTACTATGTAAATTTTTTGAGAGATGTCATGTGACTATAATTGAAATGGTTATCAGGGTTGGGGATAATCGAAGCAATGACAATAATAGTATTATCACGAGTACTTTTTTTTTTTTAGGTTATTATCATGAATACTTATATAATAGTACAAATCAATTATTTTGTCTTATTTTTATGTCGAACCAAATAGTATTATTATACCTATGAATTTGAATTAGAAATGTTCAAGAAATACTCTCGATTTTGTTGTTTCGAGTCAATTTCAGATAAACCCAAGAGTTTACCCACCTAAATATCGTAATTGATTGTTATAAACTAGAATTGAGATAATACTATCCAAGCTAATTCATATCTTCATTAATTAGTCAATTAAGAATCAAAGAATTAAATATTTTCATTAATAAATCAATTAAAAATCACAAAATTACTACAATCTTGAAGACATTACTCTTTGTTTTTTCATATTACTTTTTTCTTTTAGTTATGGCAAATAATAATGAGTTGTCATAAATAAATATCTTATAATAATTGTTAAAGATTGTTCCTATTTCTTGTTATTTTTCTCAGTATTAGAATAACATTAATACAATCTAAAATTTCATAAATGTACAGCTTTATAACATTTTCCTTTTTTTTTTTTTTTTGGGAAGACAACTTTAACATTTTCAATTATTAACTTCTAACTAATAAGGTATTGTAAGAATGCTTAATTTGACAATTATTATTCTTCAATAATTTCTATTCACTTTTTTAAAAAATTTATAAAAACCAGAAAATAATATAACAAGTATTGTATTTTTTTTTATTTTTTTTCTTCTTTTTGAGGTATATAACAAGTGCTACATAGTTGTAGGTATAAGTAAGCACAGGTAAATACAAGTGTCACATTTGATAAATTATTATTTTTTCAAATTATTAAGACGATGAGTCATTACAATTTTTTTCCTATTCGAAAAAAGGTTAGTCTTTCAAATTTCAACTTCTAATCAACGAAACACACATTCAAGGGCGGACACACAATCATCACTATAGGGTCAATTATTGACCCCATATTTTTTTAGAAAAATTGGTGAACGGTTTTATGATTTTACTTTTGCACCCATACTATTTGAGTATATTTTCAATGCACCCATACAAAAACACAAAGGACAATTAATAGGGAGAGAAGGATGAAATTGAGATACACAAAATACAAACACACCCCAGCGCGCACGTGATAGCCAGTTCACTGCCCCTGACAGTCACAGTGTCACAATGATCAAAAACTCTCTCTCTCATCTGATTTGTTCAGCACGTCTTATAAAAAAAAAAAAAAAAAAAAAGCAATTTCCTTGCCCTTGATGTCATATACTAGTATTCAACCTCCATTTTAGTAGTTATAATACCCACCGAGCACTCACCCGCTCACCTCCCTCTTTTCATTTTTCATCAATCGCTTAATCTCACTTGTTGTTGCTGCTAGTGATATATGTAGATGTGTTTGCATGTGTTTTCCTTTTCCTTTTTCCTTTATTGAGGAAGGCTGCTTTAGTAAGTATGAGCATGAATGAGAGAGAATGATGGGCTGGGAGGTGAAACCAAGGGGATTTTTTTCATTTCAAAAGTTGATGATTTATGCTAGATAATCGTTGCTGAATTTTGTTTTTGGTGGTATTATTAAGGATTTCAGGCAACTGTTGGCATTGGGGGAATTTTATGTTGATTTTGGTGGTATTATTAACGCAAATCTAGTTTTCTATAGTTCTTTTTTTTGGTGCACATTTGTCATAGTTTATTATAGTTTACCCATTCTAAATTTTTTATGTAAGCATTTGGCTATTTGATGTAAGTATTTAAGTAGCTATAATTGGCTTGACAACTGAAAATTGATTTGGGCAATGGGCTATGATGAGTTTGGAGTTCAAAAAAAATCGGTGTATTTACAGGTGCGGGTGAAATTGACACTCATAATTTTGGATTTTCCCCTCTTTTCTTTGCACCCATACTGCACACATTATGAGACAGGTGGATCAAATTGGATTTTGTTTAATAACAAAAAAATATAGGATGGCTTGGTAAGCAAGCAACCATGCACCAACTCCCAGTTCTTTCTCTTATCTCTTTTACTATATCGCTGAGGGTCGTCAACCTGTAGTAGTGTGAAAGTCAGCTTAAGACAGAAGAGAGCATGACTCTTGTTTTAGAGTGTTACGTGAAAAGTTACTATCTTTTGTGGGGTTTCATTTATGCTTTTGCGAAAAAGATGGGAGAGAAAGAGAAAGAAATGGAGTAAGAGAGAGAAAAAGAAAAAGAATAAAGAAATGTAAGACATTCAAGGCCCCCAAATCATAGAGTTCAACCTCCATTCATGTCCAAATTGACCAAAATTTTGCAAGGTAATCAAGAAATCAAATAGAAATATGTTTTCCTTTCTCAATTAGCCTCCAAACGTCCTTCATAATCTTCTCTTAGCCTCATTATGTTACGGATTTGCCTCATTTTGCAAGACCTAATTCGCGAACAGCTTTGGAACAATTATTATCCCAATTGTCCAGCGATTTCCTCTCGAATTGCTTGCATTTAACTTTCCCCTAATTCAATTTGGGTTTAGTTGGTTCAGTTTGACTTTCTTTTTATGCTCTTTTAACTCTAGATTTGGGTTACTGGATCCGTTCAAGATCAAATCTTCGGATTTTAATCCTTGTTCTAGTTGTTTTTCTTCGAGTCTACTCCCTATGTAGCCGCATTTGTGAGTTTATCCTCCTGGTTTATTTGCAATGGTTCTCAGAATCTGGCGTGGCTTAGCAGCAGCACCATCGTCATTGTCTTGATGTTTGATTGTTGGTCCAATATGGGCTCTAATATGTTTTTATTTGTAGTTTTGGTTTGCAATAGGGATTTTAGAATTAGGATTTTAGATTTAAAATCTTAAAAACCCTAAAGCCAAAAAAAAAGAAAAAAATACTTTGTCGCTACCTTCTTAGTTAATTGGATGATGATTGTGCTTCTGTTTCAACCGCTAGCCAGTAACCACCATGGATGAGGTGTTTATTGCCGATGGTGAAGCTAGTGGTGGTCCTAGCGTTGGACAATCGGAATTTACCGATCGAATATTACTGTGACTAGCTCCTTTGCAGGATTGAAGGAGTTGGCATCTGTCGCTAGTTTCTTTGATTGTTTCTATTTTATTTTTATTTTATTAGGTAGTTTGTGGTAATGGTACTGTATTGAGTGTTTGGACTCTCGGTCAATCTTGACTGGATATCTTGCTATTTCAAAAAAACAAAACTATCTTTTGTGGGGTCAAACGTCGTTAATATAACAGGGGATAACAATTTAATTATTTTTAAAAATTTGTGGTTATAAGCATCAATTTGACATGTGACTAAAATTTGCAAGGATTGTGACTTTAGTTCCAGGGATCGTGACATCATTATATTAATCCCAATCAGTGAGAGGAAGCTAAAAGATTCGTTATTCTGGGCGTTCTCAATGGACAAAAATTACACAGTTCGTACTGCCTATGTTCTTGGTAAGACTGTTAATTGGGTTAACTTTGAAGTTTATTGGCCTGAAGAGTGGAACTCAAAAGTTCCCCCCAAAATTCAGCACTTTCTCTAGCTGGAAGTGTACTAATACCATTCTCTCCATAAAATATGTTGTGCTATAGGCACTTAGCCGTAGATGACCTATGTCCCATGTGTGAGAAGGAAAGTGAGACGTGGAAGCATGTACTGTTTGAATGTGAGATGGCAAAGCAACTTTGGATAGGTGCAGGGTGGTTGGACGAAAATTTGTGGAATAGTGTTACTATATTTGGGGAGCTAGTGTGGGTGTGGAAAGATAAATTGGAGGAGCGGCAACGCAACTTTGTTATGCTCTAGCGTGGCTTATTTGGTTATGTAGGAATATGCTGGTGTTCAAAAAAGAATTAATCTCGGGTCAGGTTTTGATTGAACGTGATATAAGATTGGTTGATGACTTTGATAAACATAGCAAGAGAAATTAGAGTCAGGTTCAAAGTCCCTTAGGGGTGGGAAGCAATGTGTAGGTTAGACCTGATGAAGGAATAATAAAAATAAATGTTTATGCAGCTATACCGAGTGATGGTTGGGTGAGACCTGCAGCGGTAGCGAGGAACTCAAGCGGGGATGTATTGTTTGCAGAGGTTAGACGTGAACGAGTGAAATGGAAGCCCCTCATTGCGAAGTGCTAGGCATGGTGGTTTGGTTTGAAGTTTGCAAAACGTTTTAATTTGTGTGGAGTGTCTTTGGAGTCAGATAACTTGTTTTTTTATTTTGAGCATGCGCCGTTGTGTCCCGTCTTATAATGATGTCTATTTAGTTTTAGATGATGTCGTTTGTCTCAGTAGTAAGTTTGATTCGGTGGAATGGAGTCATGTAAAGCGGGGTGAGAACTCTGTAGTTCACCATTTGGCTAGAGTGTGTCCCTTTGGTCTTGAGCAGTGTTGGCATGGATGTCTTCCAGATGTGATATCGCCATATGTACTCATGGACAAATTGTCTTTTGATTAATGAAATCACTGCTATTGGCGCTCAAAAAAAAAAAAGTGATAAGTTTCCCATTTAGAATGACAATTTGTTAAATTATATATTTCAGGTACAATGGCAGGCTATATGACTATTATTATTATTATTATTATTATTATTATTATTATTATTATTATTATTATTATTATTATTATTATTATTATTATTATTATTATTATTATTATTATTATTATTATTATTATTATTATTATTATTATTATTATTATTATTATTATTATTATTATTATTATTATTATTATTGATAGATAATTTTGGGAGATAAGCAAATTACTTATGACACGTACAATATTAATCAATCACCATTTTCTTTATCCTTTACACAAAATTAGTGAGATGATGGTCACTTGAATTACTTGATAGTAAAACAATGGTCATTTTTCATTATAAGTAACCCATACATTTCCAAATAGTGACCCCATTTTACTGTAGTTGGTCTTGCATAAGACTTGCTTTATTTTTTATAAACATTTGTATTATTCAAAAAAATCAAAAAACTTTTCTAAACATATTAAAAATATAGTGATAAAAGAATGGTTTGTGCGTAGCACGGGTTTACTCCTAACATACACATAATTAGGCTGAAAATAAATGCAAAATGAACCTTAGGTAATAGACTTAGTTACCTTGGGTGCGAGTAGACTCCTAATTAGCAAAGCCCATGAGCTAATATTTCAATATCTACAAGAATAAGGTCCAAACCAAGCTAAAATCATCTTCTAGTAATCTAAACTTTAAAATAAATCAGATTAACTCAAACTTAGGGTTTAATTACAGATGTTCTTGACATAAATGGAGAAAAAATGGGCGGTGAACAAAGCTTGCCTACCCAATCGTGAGGCTGGACTGTAGCATAGGTGGCATTCTGGTAGTTCCCGTGGAGTATGGCTCAAACCTGACTCATCAATTCACTGCCCTAGTGTGAATTGAAAAACAGTGGGTGCGGTGATGCTAGTGGGTGTACTGTTGGTGGGTGTCACGAGTGAGGATAGTGGTGATGAGAGCTGGTGATCGGTGATGGCGTGACTAATAATAGGGGACACTAAAGATATTCATGAATCTTGTGCGTGAAAACAGAAAGAAGAAATTCTAAGATTAGCTAATAAAGTTGGGTTTAAGGTGGAGAGAGTCGGTTGAGGGGGGAGAGTTTCCTTGTGACTTGGGTTTGCTTAACTAATGGAGTTTTATGATGTGAATTCCTATCTTTGCTCATAAATTTATAGTATAACATAGATAAATTTTAATTGGCTTGCAGAGCTCTTATGAGTCTCCACGTATAAATGTGTTGCAGGGCACTAGATCTCCTAAGACTTAGTTCACAAAGACCAAAAAGCTAACTTTTACCAAAAATTACCTTCAACTAAAAAAAAGAAGAGTATACAACATATCAAATATAATAAAAACGATAAGCTAATGACCATGAAAATTATTTATTTCTCGTATTTTTGAAAATGCTATTCAAAATACTGGGTATTACAATATAACACTATTTAAACTCGATATGATGATTAATGCAATTTTTTTACCTGATTTGGTTATTCCTCGGGTTGTCTAAATTTCTTTGGTGGTTTCCCACTTTGTTGAATTTTCTTCCTTGTTCACCTACTTACTCTACCTCTTTGCATGCCTAATTGCGATGTATTGTTGTCAATTTGGTCTTAGGCATTTATTGCTTTCGTAGATTTCTAGTTATTTTGCTCAGTTTGCAAAATTTTAAATGTTTTTAGGAATAGTAGTTTCATTGTTGTTTAATGGCTTAAGTGAGGGTTTGGATCCTTAGCAGTTGTTAAAATAATTGCAGAGGTACATTCCTTTTTATAGATGAAGGACACTTGTATTCCCAAGAGATAGATGGTAGAGATGTTTTATGTTCTTTTTTATTTTTTTGTTCTTTAATTTTCAATCTCTCTCCTCCTCCCAACTGATGCACGACCTCAACTACCACTGCTCGATGTCGTCAGTGAGACGGAATTGCCTTCACATCCAAACCCTTCTCCCTTCAGTTCGTCCTTTATTCCTCCTTTCATGTCGACTCCGGCGACCTCTTGGAGCTCTCCTACAGCCCATTGACCCATACAAGGAGAGAGAAAATGTATCCAACAAGGAGGATTGAAGGAAGTTGAAGACTTAAAGCAATTTGTTTACTGCAGCAAATTAGAGCTAATATCTCCAACGATGATGAAGCACGGGTCATCATTTCTGGCGGCGACGATGAAGTTGAAAGACGACTTTGTGTTTTTGATGAGATAAAGACGGAAAGTGAGGTGAGGTATAAGGAGATAGGGGAGAGATTGGGTAATTTCAAAGTTGAATCAAATTGAAATGGAAAAAAGACATCCAAGCCCTTGATTTGTTGCAGACATACGTGTCAATTATGGAGAAGGTGAACTACATCTCTATAATTATTTGACAAACTGCAGAGGATCGAGACTCCTCAAGTGAGCAAGAATTAATGACATTCGAATTGTGGGTGTGCTTACCCTTACCCACTATTGGGTATCAATGCACTCGATGTAATGGCATTTGAACCCAATCAATTCTCTTATGACTATACTCGTGATTATAGTCATGGGTGATGTTTTTAACTTCTTTTTCGGCGATAGCTGTTACTCTCACGATGAATGCCCTATATGCTTACCATACTCGTGTAAAATAAAAAACTAAATTTTGGTCATAAAATGTTTGAAAAAGTTTTGGGTAGTTTCTCACTATATTAATCAACTTTGTAATTGACTTTTCTTATTATCCAATACAATATTTTTTAGCACATTTATTCACTTATTTGTAACTATATCTTACTCACATTTTTTTTTAAACAAATACTACTTGAAATGAAATATTTAGAAAAGAATATAATATAAGTATTTTGTTTATTCTAAATGATTAACCTAAGTATTTTTATATCATTACTCAAACCATTAAATATCAAATCAAAATTTACTTGAACACAAATCGAGTAGGTAATCAATAAAAATAAACACCATAACATATCAACACGATATAAAAAATAAAAAAATAAATCTCAGAACGGAGGGAGTATAAAGTTATATTCTGCTCACAATAATTGGGCTAAACTCTCAAATCAATTCAAATCGCATCGCACGAGACAAAACTAGTTACGCAGCAAGCAAGCTGCTCCTCACTCGTGAGTACTGAGTCAGTCAATACAGACCCTCAATTTGAGTGCACCCACCCTTGACCACCGCCCACCGGGCCGCAAGCCCCCGGCCACCACTGTCGTGGCCCTTTCTCTCTCATCAACAGCATTTTATCGCCGGAATCTTTTATCTCAGAACTCCGGTGAGGTGCGCATTTAATTTTATCATTCTCATTGCCTTTTTTTATTCTTATTTTCCCCATTTCGTTTCACTTTTTGGGGCGAATTTCATGTGGGTTGGTTTTCATTTGTGTTTTGTGCTATGGTTCGAATTAGGGTTTGGTAATTGACGAATTTAATGGCATGCATGGATTATTTTCAATTTCGGGGAGGAATTTTAGTGTATTAGACTGCTGTTTGTACTTTATGTATGTTCATTTCACTAGAGAAAACTTTTGCCATGGAATTAATTAATTAATAAACTAAACCCAATTGAACCTTGGTAGCATTTCACGAATGATCAACTTCGTATCCTCTGCGTTTTTACTCGGCTCGTGTGTTAAAAGAGTATCGGATCGGTGCTCGTGCTTGGCTTGTTGTGCCTTGAGGGTTGTAATACTAAATAGATAGATTGAATAGTGTTAGTTTGCTCAAGGTGTGAATCTCTTTTTGTTCTTTGCTTGACCTGTTTTGGGTATTAGAAGAAGGGCTAGAGTACCTGTATTCTTTCTGTTAATATGTTAAGCTGTCTTCTACTAAGAAATGGTGCTTGTGGCATAATCTTGACTCTTTTTGTTAATATGTTAAGGTGTCTTTCTACTAAGAAATGAAGCTTGTGGCTTAATAAATATACTTGTAACACCCCAAGTCCCACATTGGAAGATTGTGAGGAACGTGAATGATTTGTAAGTGACTCCACATACCTAGTAAACTACAAGGCCTTCCCCTTTTGGGATAAGTGGCCCTTTGTATGAGCCCATTTGGGATACCCCACGGAAGTGGGTTGTGTTGTGCTGGATTGTTAGTTGTTACAATACGAGTATATGTAATGTACATCCATGCAATTGAGGTTTTTTTTTTGCTTCGATGGAGCTGCTTAGAAGTTTGTGTCTTGGAAGTGATCCGATTTGCTAGGCAGTTCTTGACCATTTTGGCCGCCAATTTTTTGCGGCCATCTTGGGATCTCATATAGTAGGGTGGATTGTTTTTTTCCTCCCTATTTTCCAGAAACATCTATGTGAGCTGTTTAATGCTACATGTTGAGTTTGCAAGTTTTTATACCTGGTTTTTGGTACAGTGATTGATTGGTTAATTTCTAGATTCTATCAGCACCTGGGAGTCAGGACTCTTGCCTTTTGATCGACAAATACTTGTATGAGCCTGAGGTAAGTGATTCCAACATTCTCAGACACATGTCGTTCCTCAAGCTTGCCCATTTAAGTCTTGTATAACAATGATGGTGCCAGTTTTCTGTTGAAGATTTACCATTTGAAGCTTGTTTTGACATATCTCTCAGCAGCTTGGAGTATTGATGTGCCCTTGCATTTATCCTGGAGACGTGGCTAGTGCTATGGGGGGTTTTTGAACATGCCATAATATCCAGATCAGGAAGATCGGTAACAAGAAGGGAAAATTGGCTGAATTCCCCTTCTCCCACCGATAATTCACCTCGAAAGTTGCTGCTTCAGTTTCAGCCACTCGACATATTCCTTCCTTTTTTTTTTTTTTTTCCTCATCTAACAAACCAAACTACGTCACATAAGATATGGTACTCATATTGCTCTTTTTCGTATTCACTGCTTTTGCTAAGTTGATTTCCTAATTTTAGTACTCGTCTACTAGCTCAGTTTCTAGGTTTTGTATGAGTCATTACTGAAGTAATGTGCCTGAAGCAACATCTTATTTAGGTATCCTTCCTCTGACACTTCTCCTTGTACTTTTATCTTGGATTATATGCAGGGTGGGGGTGCCTCTGATAATGAAAGTGAAAACTATAGCTGGAGCACTGATGATGAGCCAGAAAATGGGAAAAAGCCTTCTGATTCAAATTTAGCTTTGACCATAGTTAATGGAGGGTCTTTTGCTGGTACAGCTGAAGTGAGTGATATCATAATTAGATACTCAGGTTACTGTATGCACAAATGATAAGTTATAAATTTGTGAACCATACATGGAATTCTGCTTGCTGCATTCAGTTATTTTGCTACCTGCGTTTAGCACCTCTGTTCATTAATATATACTTTCTCTCTTTCTAAAAACAATAAAATGTACATGCTTCATCACGTCATATATGTACCAAAAAACATCAATTTATGTAATTGTAAAGCAATGTAGTATTCTGGAACTTATCATACAATATGTAACATCAAACTAGAAATAGGGGAATAAAACTGGAGCTTCCATGGTAACTGAAGGCATCCATTGAAGATTATTCAGGTTCTAGTGTGCAACAGATATATCGAGGCTTTCAACTGATCTTTGATTCCCTTTTTCTTTTTGCTGAAGGCAAGCTCCTCTTCTGGGCCATCCTCAACATTATTTCGTCATTTTGTTGGTGCTGGCTTTCCTGAAAACATGGTTGAGAAAGCAATTGAAGAAAATGGTAAGTGCTCCTTTATTGGATGTTTGAAAGTATAGTCTTGTGAGTGTTCTAATTTAAACTTTGTTCTTCTTATCAGAAGCAGGAGATATGGATGCTATTCTGAATGCTCTTCTTACTTATTCAGTGAGTTTTGTGACCACGCTTGTTCTTACATATTTATTCCGTTTCATTTCAAGTTTGAAAATTTTGATGGCTTAATAGTGACATTTTCATCTTTGCAAAATGACTAATGAATATTCTCTTACATTCTTGCTTGGGTTAGATTTTATATTTTGATTGTGACTTGTTGCTCCTCTCTTTGTCTTGAAAGAGTGTTCATAGTGCAGTACTTGGGAAGTTATCACATTCTCTTATTTCCTTCAAAAATCTATATAGTTAGGATCACCAGAGAACACCTCTTAATATGAGAACAAATTTCGGCTGTTAGAGTGAACATTCAGTGGCTAGGATTAAACGCATGTCATCTAGAGTGAACCAGTCACTTAACCAAATGAAAGAAGAAAAAAGGAAGCTGCCCATCTTCTTCCTCACCTTCTCTCTTCACAATTGGATGCATTTCAGCTCTCTCTCGCTCTCTATGCATATCATATAGAGTGAACCAGTCTCTTAACCGATAAGCAGACAAAGGAAACTGGAAGCAGCCCATCTTCGTCCTCACTTTCTCTCTCCACAAAACGACGCATTTAAGTTGTCCTCTCTCTCTCTCTCTCTCTCTCTCTCTCTCTCTCTCTTCTGCTCTCTCGTTCTCTATTCTTCTAGTCTTTAGGTGGTGTTTGGGATGAAGATTAACCTCTCTAAGTGTAGTCTGTGTGGGGGGGAGGGGTGAACATTGATAGTACTATTTTAGATCCTCTTGCTAGGGTGTCAAGTTCAACATTGGACTTTGACTTATCTTGGTATTCCCCTGCCTCCTCGTGCTGCTTCATTTTGGGAGCCCGTTGTGAACACGATTGCTAAACAGTTAGATGGATGGAAAGGTGTGTTCTTCTCTTTGGGTGGGAGGATTACTCTTCTCCAGTTTTGTCTAGCATTCCCCTTTACTACCTTTCTCTGTTTGGGATTCCCGTTAGTGTGGCTAATAGGTTAGAGAGGCTGATGCGTGACTTTCTATGGTTAGGGGCGGTTGGGGGCACGAGGGATCATCTTTTCGGTTGACCTTGTGTGTTCGATCGGAGACTGAGGGTGATTTGGGTCTTGGGCGGTTGGTGTTGAAGAACATTTCGCTGGTGGGTAAGTGGTTGTGGTGTTTCCCTTTGGAGCCTGAGTCCTTATGTGACCAAGTTATCAGGCAAAGTATGGTACAATTATCATCAGTATGGGTGGGATGCTCATGCTAGCTCTTTAGTCTCCCGTACTTGCCTTTTTTCTTCCCTCTAGTCAGATACAAATTAGGTAATGGGCAACTGGTTCTCTGGGAGGATGTGTGGAATGGGGACTCCTCATTCTCTTTTATCAACACTAGTGCTTGGGATTTGCATTTGAGGAGAGCTCCTTTTGATTGGGAATTGGGGAACCTTACTTTTTTCCTTAGTGTTCTGGAAAGCATTCACTTTGATTGTACAAGTGAGTCTTGGGTTTGGATTGGGTATTTTTCTCCTGCAAATTGTTCCTAAATCCTACGTAGTCTTATCCTTCCATCACAAAATCCTCCTTTCCCCTAGCCAATTTTATTTGGAAGTCTAAGGTTCCCCTCAAGGTGCGTGCTTTTTTGTGGCCCGTGGCACTAGGTAAGGTGAATACTTGTGATATGCTTCATCGGAGGAGGCCTGGTTGGTCCATTTCCCCTGATGTTTGTGTGCTTTGTCAGCAGGCTAGGTTTGCATTTGTTTTTGCATTGCTATTTCATACAAGCTCTGTGGGGTCGTTTGTTTAGTATTTGGGGGGGGGGGAGGAGTTTTTCATTTGCCCTCCTACTATTATTCAGCTTATTCATTCTCAGTCTCGTGGGCTTGGTAGGGACAAGGACAATAGATTGTTGTGGCGGTGTGCCTTCTTTGCTATCTTTTGGTGTGTTTGGTTGGAAAGGAACTCTTGTTTTCAATGGGGTTTCTAAACCTCATGGTTATGTTTGGGATTAAATGGTTTATTTGGCCTGGTTTTGGGCCCCTGGGTGCACTGTCGTGCAACAAAATTGGGGTGATTTGTACTTTTTCTTTTGAGGACTCCTTGCCCTCTCAATTTGTAAATCTCTTCATTTTCAGATTTAATAAATTTTGTTAGTCTAAAAAAAGAATCGGCAATACCACAATGCCATTAACAGGACCTCTAGCATCCCTGAATTACACATAGATTTCAGTTGATTTCTTCCATATTTGTGAGGCCCAAGTCACCCAATTTCAATTGGCTTCAGAGTTCAAACAGAAATTAGGTAAATTAGCAAATAAAAACCAGGAGTTGTTGATTGAATTAGCTCAATAGAATGAGAGTGAGAAAGCGAGTATTTGTGATTGGCAAATTCAATGGCTAATGAAGGGTTCGGATGCTGGGTGCTTGGGTAAGCTTCCGAATTGATTGCTGATCCCACCTGGCGGCTTGGAAAGGGTGGGTGGCAGCAGAGAGGGGTTAGGGGAGGGCTCTGGAGGAGAGGAAAATTCGACAGTGGCTAGAAGGGTGGTGCAACGGATGTTTGGGTTGCGTGGAAGAAGTTGGTGATCGGTAGATTTGTACTAGGAGGAGAGCGAATGTGGACGTGAACTGTGCAAATTCGCCTTTCAATTCCCTGGATGTGTTCTTCTTTTCTTAACTTTTTTATGCTTTGACAGTTGTGTGTGTGTGTGGGTGTGTGTGTGAGTGATTCATGTTTGTCTTATAGATAGAAGAACTAGGAAGGCATGGAAATTGAAGTCTGTATAGAAACTAGGAGAGGGAAATAGGACACATTATGATAGTTGGAAAGAAGGAAAGTAAGAAGCTGACATTGTTTTACTTTAACGTTAGAAATTGTATCATAATTTGCAATAATTGCGGAATTTCTTGCCTTATTATGAAGAATGTGCAGTCAATTGTTCACATCTAACCTTTTCTGCTTACAAAATCAAACCACTACTTTTGTCTCTCAGAGGTACTGGACCTGTGGACCATGGTTAGTGGTTACTGGACTCAGTAACAAAATTTATTTCCCGCGTTTGATTCCTTCATTCATCAAAAGCTTGTGCATGTCCACAATTTCCAGTGGAGTCAAAAGCTTCTCTACTTTTTGGCTTCGGAATGTAATGGACTAAAGCAAAATGGCTCATAAAACTGTCGGCACTTCTTATTTATTGTGGAGTTGCCGATAGTTGTCGCACTTCGTATCTCGGGTCAAACGGAAACAACCTCTCTGTGAGACTCTCACAGGGGTAAGGCTGCGTACAACCGACCCCCCCTTACCCTGCCTAGGCGGGAGCCTCTTTGGAGGCACTGGGGTAATGTTGATGTTGTTTGATTCCTTCATTCATCTGAGTGAATTTAAATGTCAGGCTATGATGATTCTACTCTCTTCACTTATTGTGAGTCTTTGTGAGTTGTGACTTGAGCCTTTGTGATGCACTGAGGCTTCCAGGATTGCCATATGATTGGATGCGACTTAACCCTTTATCCTTGCATCAAAATGGTCAAACCGTCAAAGTACCGTCAAAGTATGAAACTTGTAAAAAGTGCCCTGCCCCCTTGCTAGATGTTTTTATCCTCCATTCTCCATTCTCCTTCCCCTCTTCCAGTCTTCCCTTTCTCTCTCTTCTACGCCCTCCATCTGTCGACTGCCAGCACTGGCCACAAGGCCCACAACCCGTGGGAGACACTTCTTCCTCGCCTTCTTTTTCTGTCTTCTCTTTTATTCTTTTTTTTTCCTTCTTTCTCTTCTTCTGTTTTGCCTGCAAATTTGGCTGGAAAAAAGAACCCCCGGAAGTCACCATTACCACCACTTCACTACTTTTCCAGCAAGTTAACAGGTGTCTAAAGCCCTTACTAGCCTCAGTTGCACAACATCTCTTTCTCTCTCCTTGTGTTCGTTCTTGTCTGTTTAGGGCCACCATATTTGGCCGAAAATCAACATCCCCCGAGCCACCACAAAAACCACTTTCTCCCCGCATAAATCTGTTTTTGCAAAATTTTCTCCCGACAATAATCTGAATGTGTCAAATGAATGCCTCATATCCTCAACTCGATTGGCAAGAGCCACAAGACACATGCTCCCCTGTTCTTTTTGTATTCAACATGCATGAATGATTTATGCTCTTTGGATAAAACTGCCCTTAGCATGCTCAAATTTGATTTGATCATCATTGCTCTCATGATAACGCACATGTTTGACAATTGCTTTGATTTTCACAAAGGAGTAAATAGTTGAAGGATTCAGTTGGCTGGAAAAAGAACCCCCAGAAGTAACCATCACCATTCCAATGAGTTAACAGGTGTCTAAAGCCCTTTACTAGCCTCAGCTGCACAACATCTCTTTCTCTCTCCCCAAGTTCGTTCTTCTCCATTTTGGGCCACCATAATTGGCCGAAAATCAAAACCCCTTGAGCCACCACAAAAACCACTTTCCCCCCTTCCTGATCTCAACGTATGTCTTTTCACAAAGAAGTAAATAGTTGGGAGGCAGGATTAAATGTATGGCATACAGCTCTTGCAATTTTGTTCCCAGGATTGTATTTGTTATTGTGATTAAATGCATTTCATACTGTGTACATGAGAATATCATGTTACCTGATGAAATAACTACCTCAGACCGGATGGTTCTTTTTCCGGTTTTATGTCTCCTTTGTCGGGGGAGTAGTGAGACAGCTTTGCATCTGTTTCTTACTTGTGATTATGCTTGTGGCATCTGGGATAGGCTGTTTGGTAGGGTGGAGTCGCTGCCCCCTTCTAGTGTGGTGGAATTCCTTCAGTTGAGAATTTGGAATTCAGGGGAAGGAAGGAGAAGCAGTTACTTTGGTTTAACGCTGTTTTTGTGATCTTATGGTGTTTTTGGTGAGAAAGAAATGCCCAGGTCTGTGATTGGGTGGGTGGCCCTTTTGGTAGATGTGTTGTGGGATAAGGTCACTTATCTAGTGTCTTTATGGGCTAGAGTTGTAGGGGCATTTAGGGGATTATTCTATTTCTACAATGAGACAGTCCAGCATAACTGGGCTAATATGTAATTAGCTACTTTATGGAGGACATATTGTCCTCATTTGCTGTATTTTGACACTTCATTAGTTTTTTCTAAAAACAATAGATACGTCAGACCTGAGATATTTAACATGAAGTGAATATTCTCTTTTTACCAGTTAGAAAAAATGTGGTGTAAGAAACATTAGTTTAAGACTTGTAAAGATAGGTTTTCATTAATATGTTGCTGACCTTCTGTGGTCCGGGGCAAGAGAGGGTAGGAGAGATCATTTGGTCAGTTGGGAGCATGTTTGCTGGCCCAAATCAGAGGGGGGTCTGGGTTTTGGTAGATTGGTGTCCAAAAACATTTCTCTAGTGGGTAAGTGGTTATGGCTGTTCCCTTGGAGTTTGACTCCCTATGGCACCGAGTTATCAGGAGCAAGTACGGTCTACAACATAATGGATGGGACGCCCACGCCGACTCTTCTGTTTCCCACGCCTGCCCTTGGAGGTTCATCTCACAGGTATCGCCTTTTTTCTTTCCACTGGTCAGGTTTAATGTGGGTAATGGTAATCGGGTTCGGTTCTGGGAGGATGTGTGTAAGGGTAATCTTCCTTTTTCTTCCACGTATCCTCAGGTTTATCGGTTATCCACCCTTCACGGGGCGCCCGTGTCTGCTTTCTTTTCAGGCACGGGTGGTGCTTGTGATTTACATTTGCGGCGTCCTCCGCATGATAGAGAGATGGAGGAGCTTGTTTCTCTCTTGAGTGTCCTCCACTCTACTTCTCTCGTTCACACTCACGACTCCTGGACTTGGATTGAGGACTCTTCTGGGGTCTTCTCTTGCAAGTCCTTTCTTCATCAGCTTAGCCTTCCTTCGCAGTTTCCACAATTCCCTTTGGCCACTTTTATATGGAAGTCTAAGGTCCCTCTGAAGGTCCGTGCTTTCGTGTGGACTTTGGTGCTAGGTAGGGTGAATACCTATGATATGGTGCAACTTCGGAGGCCTGGTTGGACACTTTTACCGGGTTTCTGTGTGATGTGCCGTCACGATGGGGAAGATAGCCTGTATCTGTTTGTCTTTTGTGACTTTGCTAGGTCATTGTGGAGTAGATTGTTGGAGGGGGAGAGTTTTGTGTGTCCTGCTACGGTAGGACAGTTCTTACAGTTACGCTTCGCAGAGATGCGGAGAGGAAAGGAGGGGAGACTGTTCTGGAGATGTTTGTGTATGGCCATTATGTGGTGTATTTGGTTAGAGAGAAACTCGAGGGTGTTCCGTGATGTTGGGAAGAACACAGATTACGTTTGGGATCATGTGGTTTATTTAGCCTCCCTTTGGGCTAAGGCGGCAGGAGCTTTTAAGGGTGTCCCGCTTACTTTTGTACAACGCCATTGGCAAGACTTATAGTTTTGGTTTTTTAGGTTTGCATATGAGGATACCTTATCCTCTTTTTTGTGTTCTTTATTGACTTGATTAATAAAAAATTTCTTATCTAAAAAAAAAATTAATATGTTGCTGACCTGTGGTGCAAGAACTTGTTTTACTTGTGCTACAAACACAACTTGTCTCTAAATCAGTTGAACCTTGACTAGCCATCAGAGTACTGCTTTTGTTTTGGTGTAGATAATATATGTATCTGTTCTTATGTTCATATATTTGACTATACACCTTGATTAATGCCACAATGCATGTATGAAATCTTTGTATTTGACAGTTGCCTATTTGAAATAGCTGCTTTATTTTGAGGATACTTATCTATTTTCACAATATTTGTCATTTGTTTTTTAGGCACTAGAAAGCTCACCCTCAGACGAGCAGAACGGTGATATCTGTCCAGAAATTGAACCAAATGGGAATGTTGTTCAGGGAACTGCTTCAATTGATGCTGACACTGATCAGAAGGTTGACGAAGATTCTGATTTCTGGTCCTCTGATTACGATGAAAATATTCCTGAGGACTTTTCCGACGCAGATAGCTTTTTTGGCAATGAGGTAACTGACATATTTGCTGTCATTTGCTTCATTCTCTACGTTGCCTATCTCATGCTTCTTCAATTCTTCAGCACTCTTGAAGACTTGACTAATATGCTTTCTGAGCTTTCACCAAATTTCATCTTGATGCTATCTGCACTCACGGCATGTTATTGTGTGTATTTCTTGCTTTTATGGGTGTAACAAATCCTGTGGGTCATTGAAAGTGATTTTAAAAAAAAAATAATTCCTCCCCCTTGTGAATAAGTTTAGACTCATGAATAAAATTCCTGCACTTTGTTTCCCACGTTCGCTACGCCTAGATCTCATGTTTGCTTTTATTGCAGGAAACATTAACACCTCTGTCAGAGAAAGACCAGAAATTCTTGTTTTTGGCTGAAATGGGTTATCCAGCGGAAGAGGTGTCGATCGCCGTAAAAAGATGTGGTATGTGCGTTCAGGCACTGTTGTAGAGATTTTAAAACATAATGACGCTTTGATCATTGTAGTTCATTTTATGTTTCATTTTTGTTTTTTACATTTCCTGAACTGGACTGTTCCTTTCTCATCAGTCAGTAGGTAGTGCGTTTCCTTGGCTCTATATGTGGTGTTGTGCTTTGCTTTTCAGATGTTCATATATTGAGCCTTTTTGACATTCCAGGTCCAAACTCCTCAGTAGAGGAATTAGCTGACTTCTTATGTGCTGCTCAAATGGCGAGGGCAGCAGATCCTTATTATGTAGATCCACCTGTCAAACCACAGGTGTTGTCTTAACCCCTTTTCCACAATGGGCATATTACGCTATGCTTCCATTTACTTTCTGATTGCTCATTGTCGATCATAAGTTTAACATCTTGCTGCTTTTTTCTTTGTTTTTATATTGGGTTTTTAGAAGAGAAAGCTGCTAGAGTACGAGTTGTCCAAGAGGAAAAAGAAGGCGTTTCCAGAGGATGTTGAGCAAATTCGCCTCCCTAAACCTATGATAGGATTTGGTGTCCCTAGTGAGCCGGGTCCTTCTATTGTTGATAGAACGCTACCAGAAGGAGCCCTTGGTCGTCCATATTTCTATTATGAAAATGTGGCACTTGCTCCTAAAGGAGTCTGGGACACCATCTCTCGCTTCTTATATGATATCGAGCCGGAATTTGTTGATTCCAAGTTCTTTTGTGCTGCTGCAAGGAAGAGAGGGTACATTCACAACCTTCCAATCGAGAACCGGTTCCCTTTGGTTCCACTTCCTCCACGCACCATCAGTGAGGCCTTGCCCTTGACCAAGAAATGGTGGCCAGCTTGGGACCCAAGGACGAAGTTGAACTGCCTGCAAACTGCAATTGGCAGTGCAAAGCTAACAGAGAGAATCCGGAAGGCTCTTGAACAGTGGGAGGGTGTTCCACCTGCTCATGTTCAGAAGTACGTACTGGAAGAATGCAGAAAATGGAACCTAGTCTGGGTTGGGAGAAATAAACTTGCTCCTCTCGAGCCTGACGAGGTTGAGATGCTTTTGGGGTTCCCAAGGAATCACACAAGGGGTGGGGGAATAAGCAGGACTGACAGATTCAAGTCACTAGGAAACTCGTTTCAGGTATGAATTTTGCTCTTCTGAGATCACTCGTTCTCTTTTTAAAACTCTAATGTACTTGAAATCTTGGCTAATGCTTCTCCCATTTATCTATTCATTTGTCTCTTTGGACAACAATTAATAGAACATATAAGAAAAGGGAAAAAGAACGGAGATACAGACACCAAAGCTTGCATTATCTGCAAGTTGACGTGTCTTCAGATTCCAGAACAGAATAGATTTAGTAACACCATTAGAGGTAAGAGCATTCCTCTCCTGTGCTGACTGCTGAGTAGGTCGAACATGTAATGAACTGGGGCTACTTGTGCTTGATGGAACCCTGCAAAGTCTAATACTGTTGGAGAAAATTGTATTATTCACTCTTCACATTCTTAGACCGCCGCAGGACACTAAATGTCTGTGAAAAAAGCTTTCTAGAGAAGAATTAGTTGTAATCATCCTGGATCAGGGTTTACGAGTTGCAGAGAATGAAGAGGAGCCCGGATTTTAGTGATGAGGTAATGGGTTACAATAATCACTTGATGAGAGTTAGTCCTTTGTCTGAGGGAGTTTACTCATTCGGAGGAAGCTCGGTAGCATGAGGAATTTCACAAGGTAACACAGAACCAAATGTAGTCTTCTGGACCTCGCTTGCAGTAAACATGACAGATCCAAAAGGGTCCATCTTCTCTGGAAACAAGTTGTCATCGAAAGTAGTCTTACCAAACTCAATCACTATCATCCTCAATGAAGCAAAAAGCCCCAACTCATTTATTTATGAGAAGGAAGAATAGACCCATAATTGGTAATTTGGAAAGAGGAAAAATGTAATCGTAAGCAACAGAAACCAAGTACCCAGAAAGGATAGAGAGGACAGCTTGCTGGCAATAGGTAGAGGTCGGCTTACTCTTCCCGGTGGCCTGCCAGCTTGACGGGCTGAATGGGACCTGATTCAGTATCTCAGTTGTAGGTCTTCGAGAAGGGACTTCGACTTTTCCTATAGGGAGAATGATCGCTTCAAACGTAGCTATGGTGCTATTTGGTTAATGTTTTCCCTATTCCTATTACTTTTCTCTCGTCAAATGCCATCAACCATATAGCACCATTAACTATATAGCACCACAACTACGTTTGAAGCGACCTTCACATTAACCTCCCCAGTATTCGCACTGGCGGTGGTGGTGTGTAAAATTGGGGAGTAGCTGAATAAGTAACAAGACCAGTATCACCTGATCCTAGGTTCAAACACTGGTCTCTATCTCTCTCTCTAATTATGACTAGCAAAAAAAAATCTCTCTCTAATTAACAAGCTGTCATTATTTCTGGTTGATCAAACATTGTGTTTTAGATTCTGGATTACCGAGTTATTAACTAGTTCCCATTTATTTTCAGGTTGATACAGTTGCGTATCACCTGTCTGTTTTGAGAGAAAGGTTCCCAAATGGTATAACAATGCTCTCCCTCTTCTCCGGTATTGGTGGGGCTGAGGTTGCTCTTCATCGCCTAGGTGTATCTCTAAAAGCTGTGGTTTCAGTTGAGATTTCCGAGGTGAACAGGAACATTGTGAGGAGCTGGTGGGAGCAAACTAACCAGAGTGGTACACTGATTCATATTGCTGATGTTCAGCAGCTGACGGGTGATCGGCTGGAGGAGCTGATACGTTCATTTGGTGGGTTTGATTTAGTCATTGGGGGAAGCCCTTGCAATAACCTAGCGGGTAGCAATAGGGTTAGTAGGGATGGACTTGAAGGAAAAGAATCATCACTTTTCTTTGATTATTTCAGAATCCTAGATTTGGTTAAGTGTTTAATGGCCAAGGAACGTTGACTGGCTACCATTTTTTCCAGAACTTTCGGGTTGTAAGTAATGGTATTATGTATCAGCAAAATAAAAAGTTTAGTGTTTACATCTATTGATATCAGAAGGGCTAGTGTTCCATTAGTTGCGTTTTCTCTTTCTTTATTTTTATTTTTTCTGGGTGGTGCTTTTGTAAAATTTTCAATAATGTTGCATCTAACAGACTATAAGTTGTAACCCTACTTGTACGTAGTGCGAGGAACTAACACTTTCAAGTTGTTAATAATGATGAGCGCTAATGATAATGTCATTTTAAGAAATTGCCTTCATATATTAGAAGATCCTAGTGAAGTAAGATACCAGGCTTTTTGATCTGTTTTGCTCTCTCTCTCTCTCTCTCTCCGAGCGAAAAGAACTCTCAGGCGAAAAGAACTCCGAGCTCTCTCTCTCCTCTTTCTCTCTCTCTCTCTCTCTCTCTCTCTCTCCCTCTCTCTCTCTCCCTCTCGCCCTCTCTCAAAGGCCGGTGATCGCCGACAGCCATACAAAGGTCGGTGACCGCCGACCTCAGTAGAGGCTGAGTAGACCTCCGATCATTCGTCGGAGGCTTCAATTGTGCACCGGCGAAACTTCATCGCCGGCGAAACAAGGTAAAGTACTAGATCTCGCACTTTCTCTCTCTAGCGAACGACTCTCTCTCTCTCTCTCTCTCTCAAATTTTCTCTCTCTAACCCTCCTCTCTCTCTCTCTCTCTCTCTCTCTCTCTCTCTCTCTCTCTCTCTCTCTCTCCATCTCGCCCTCTCTCCAAGGGCGGTGTCGCTGACCCAAAACCAGCCCGACCCACTAGAGGCTGAATAGACCTCCGATCTTTCGTCGGAGGCTTCATTTGTGCACAGGCGAAACTTCATCGCCGGGGAGTGACAGCGGCGAGTGGTTGGGAACACGGGAACGTCGCCGGAGAACGGGTCTGAGAACTTGAGCCCGACGACCCCGACTTCTGGATCTGGAAAGTCGAGCTCGACGATACTAACAACATCCCACGCAGCCGTGGTAGGAGAAGCGACCAACATTCTGTTGGGCCATCGTCCTCTGCCCGGTACAAATCCCGCCGGAAACAGGTAGTAGCGCCGTGGTAAGCACCGGTGTATCCCTATCCACCAGTCAGACCCTCACTCTGTTATTTATTTTCAGTCAGACCCCGTTTGTGCTCTGGTTTGACCCTCACTCTGTTATTTATTTATGCTTGTTGTTGACTTCGCTGATCCAAGCACGTGAAGTTGGTTACTTGGTATTGCTTTTCGGAAACTATTTCTTTAAGTGGAACCCAGTAACATTTATATTTGTTTCTGTTTGTGTCGTTGTTTGTATCTATAGCCTATTTAGTATTATTTTTATCACTATTATTAGTAGTGTTATTAGTGCTATTATCACTATAAAAGTAGCAGTAGTATTATTTAACCAATAGTGTTGCTACTACTAGTAGTAAGTTAGTGGTACAACTATTTCGGTTGTATTTATAAGTAGTACTATTAGTGTTTGTTTGTTGCAGCTGTTGTGGTATTTGTCAGTATTATTATTATTATTATTATTATTATTATTATTATTATTATTATTATTATTATTATTATTATTATTATTAGTATTACTATTGTAATTATTAGTATTGTCATTGCTAGTACAATTACTACTATTGTTAGTAAATTTTGTTTGCAAGCATAGAATTTGTTGCTAAATAGCTACGTTTTGCGTTACCTAACCTTTGGGTGTGCTAGTACTTACTTAGTTTCATGGCTTTTCTAATTTTTATTTTGAGTTAACTGCTTGATCCTTCCTCTTGGTCGGTGTGGCGTCTGTGACTTCTATTGGTAGAGTTAGGGCCAGTCCTCCGGTGAGCTCTGGGTCGCACAGGGGGAGAGTTGGGGCAAACAGATTGTGGTTTGGAACATGGAATGTAGGGACACTCACGGGAAAAACTCTAGAGTTAGTGGAGGTTTTAGAAAAATATAAGGTTAATATAGTGTGTGTCCAGGAGACGAGGTGGTCAGGCGCAAAGGCAAAAGAGATCAATGGATACAAACTTTGGTATTCAGGGTGTTCGAGTCAACGGAATGGGGTCGGGATCTTAGTCGATAAGGAGCTTAAACAACATGTTGTAGAGGTAAAGAGAACCAATGATAGGATCATGTCTATCAAGGTTGTGGTGAAGGAGGAGACCTTCAATGTCATTTGTGCTTATGCACCGCAAGCAGGGTTGGATATGCACCTTAGGCGTCGCTTTTGGGAGGAGTTAGATGAGGCTATTCAGCAGTTTCCCCCTAGTGAGAAACTCCTTATAGGAGGAGATTTCAATGGACATGTAGGGGCTACTTTGGATGGTTATGTGGGTGCACATGGAGGTTTTGGGTATGGAGTTAGGAATGAGGGTGGCACGTCGGTATTAGATTTTTCGACTGCGTATGACCTAATGATAACCAACTCCTTCTACAACAAAAGAGAAGAACACCTAGTTACTTTTAGAAGCGGCGTCGCTAAGACCCAAATTGATTACATTCTTGTTAGACGTGGAGATCGAGGATTGTGCATGGATTGCAAGGTTTTACCAGGTGCGTGTGTGTCGACCCAACATAGGATGGTCGTTTTAGACCTTAAGATGAAGGGGTGGAAGAGAAAGAGAAGCGCATACAATTACACCAAAATCAACTGGTGGAATCTTAGAGGAACCTTGGGGGGTCAATTTAAGGCCAAGGTTGAGTCGGATAGCATATGGAAAAGAGAAGGGAATGCGAGTCAAATGTGGACAGGGGTGGCGGATCTCATTAGAAATGCGGCAAAGGAGACCTTAGGAGTTGCGAGAGGGATAGGAAGTAGCAAGAAGGAATCCTGGTGGTGGAGTGAGGACATTCAAAACAGGATGAAGGCGAAGAAGGTGGCCTATAAAGCCTTAATGGATAGCACTGTAGATGAGAAAAGGGTGGAGAAGAGAGAAGTCTACAGAGCGGCAAAGAAGGAGGCAAAGAAATCAGTAGCAGAAGCCATAAGTAAAGCCTATGAGATCTTGTACCAAAGGTTAGCTACTAAGGAGGGAGAACAGGACGTTTACAGGTTGGCGAGAGCTAGGGAGAGGAAGACTAGGGACCTGGACCAAGTTCGTTGTATTAAGGATGAGGCGGGACGAGTTCTTGTGGACGAAGCGAACATCAAGAGGAGGTGGCATGGGTATTTCAATGAGCTTTTTAACAATGTAGGAGACGTAGACATTGCGTTGGGTGATCTTAGCACATCCGAGCTACACCGTAACTACAGCTTTTGTCACCGTGTTACGAAGGAAGAAATTAAAGGGGCCATGAGGACGATGAAGAGTGGAAAGGCAGTAGGACCAGATGAGATACCCGTAGAGGTATGGAAGAGTTTGGGGGAAGAAGGTTTATTGTGGTTAGTTAGGCTTTTCAACATGATCCTCAAATCTGCAAGGATGCCGGAGGAGTGGCGGCTCAGCACATTGATTCCTCTATACAAGAACAAAGGAGATATTCAAAGCTGCAACAACTATAGAGGTATTAAACTACTCAGTCACACCATGAAGCTATGGGAGAGAGTTATTGAGAGGAGACTAAGGAAGAGTACCCTTATCTCGGAGAACCAATTCGGTTTCATGCCAGGGAGGTCAACAACAGAAGCGATTCATCTGATTCGATGTTCTATGGAGTACTACAGGGATAGACAAAGGGACTTGCACATGGTTTTCATTGATTTGGAGAAGGCGTATGACAGGGTACCAAGGGAAGTTATATGGAGGTGCTTGGAATCCAAGGGGGTCCCAGTCGCCTATATTCGAGTGATTAAGGATATGTATGAAGGAGTGAGGACTAGGGTCAGGACTACAGGAGGGGACACTGAGCAATTTTCTATAGATATTGGGTTACATCAAGGGTCAGCGTTGAGTCCCTTTTTATTCGCAACCATTATGGATGAGCTCACTAAGACTATTCAGGGGGATGTGCCTTGGTGTATGTTGTTTGCCGACGACATTGTTTTGATAGACGAGACTAGAGAAGGTGTTAATGCCAAACTAGAACTTTGGCGGGATACACTAGAGTCAAAGGGATTTAAGTTAAGTCGGACCAAGACCGAATACTTGGATTGCAAAGTTACAAGAGATGGGGTTACCTCAGATATGGAGATTAAGATCGGTACTGAAGTGGTACCGAAGAGGGATTGCTTTAAATATCTCGGTTCAACCATACAGGAAAACGGCGAGATTGATGATGACGTGACTCATCGTATCAAAACAGGGTGGCTAAAGTGGAGGAGTGTAACGGGTGTCCTATGTGACAGAAAAATTCCACTAAAACTTAAAGGCAAATTTTACTGTACAACCATCAGGCCAGCTATGCTATATGGGGTGGAGTGTTGGCCGGTGAGGCAGGTGCATGTGCAGAAGATGCGGGTGACCGAAATGAGGATGCTTCGCTGGATGTGCAACTCCACAAGAAGAGATAGAATTAGGAACGAAGTGTTAAGAGGCAAGGTGGGAGTGACCGATATTGACAACAAGATGCGAGAAACGAGGCTTAGGTGGCTTGGGCATGTGAGGAGGAGGCATCGAGATGCACCGGTGAGAAGGTGTGAGAGAATTATACTTAGAGACTGTAAACGAAGAATAGGACGCCCGAAGAAGACTTGGGGAGAGGTAATCAGACAGGATTTGACCTTTCTAGAACTTACCGAGGACTTGGTCCTAGATAGGAAATTATGGCGTAGCAGGATTCGTGTAGAGGACCCTCGTTAGAGTATGGGTTTTGCATTGGCTAGTAATAGAGGTTGATTCATTTTGTTCATAGCCTGTAGTGCCTTCTTCACTGTATGTTGTTCATCTAGTAATATCCTGTGTTAGTATGTTTACAGCTTTACTTTTCTTGCCCTTTTGATCATCCCTTATTGCTTTATTACCCGAAAAAACCGTTTTGAAAATGAAAAAAAAAAGTTTTCGTGGGTCTTTCGGAAACAGTCTCTCTTCTAGGTGACTAGTTAGGGGTAAGACTGCGTACATCTGGACCTCCCCAGACCCCGCCCTAGGCGGGATACCTACTGGGTTGTTGTTGTTGTTGTTGTTGTTGTTGTTGTTGTTGTTGTTGTTGTTGTTGTTGTTTTGTGTGAGGTGGTCCTAAATTTGACAAATGAGCCGGTCTGGTTCGGGTTCAGGTTCAGGTTCGTCAAGGTTATTTTTCGAGTTTGAAGTGTAAATTTACAATAACTTATCTTAAACTCTCAAAATATGGAATCAATTTTTGCCGGTCCTTTTTGGGTCGGATGGGGTCAATCAGATTTGATAATCCTTGTGACAGCATTATCGAGTTTAGGGCGGATTTCGGCCAGTTTTCCAGATTTGTAGAAGGTCGTGTTTGAGTGGTAGTTAGATATGTCAGTTTTTGCCAACTCTAAACAAACCTATCCCATGAGACGTGGGAGGTCGTATCGCATAGATCCGCCTTACAATAGCTGTTGTGTTTTGTGTACTTTGGAAACTTGTTGGAGTAATCACCGTATGTATGATTATACGTCCCGTTTGATAAAGAAAAGCCTTGAGCACAGGAAACACAATACAAGATGAAAGACACAACACCTAATCAAAGTCGGTGCATATACGTTAGATCATGATAAGCTAAGGCATCTACGATCTGCCCCAATATTTTGACCCCACCAAGGTGCCAGCAATTAGATGCTACAAACGAAAGCAATCTTTTGCTCTTCTTTTATTTATCACTTTGTTGCTGCCAAGCACCTTTAATTTTTAGAAAAATATTCATGTGGGGTAACATATGATTTGGCCTAATCATTTTGAGATGTTCATATTTACCCAATTTTACTACTCTTGCATGTTGAAAATGGATATATTGAGTACGTGGGTCACTCAAAAATAAAATGATTGGACTCACTCTGTTCACATTTTTTTAGCAAATTTAACTTACAAGATATAAATGATTGGACTCACTCAAAAAAAAAGGAAAAAAAGATTGCACAAAACGTCGACATATATGAAAATTTTAAAGAGTAGCAAAAATTCAAGGAAAAAAATTTGGTTAAGTAATTAATTAAGAGAAAGGCTAGGAACACTTGCTGGAGCAATTGCAGATACACACTTGCTAATTTGCTATTTTATTGAATCATATGATTCTTAGATATTAAATAAATTCAATGGATAAAAAATATTCGAAAATTCTATTGGCAATTGTCTTTAATATTTTTCATTATAAAATATTCTCTGTAAGGGATGAAGATAGTAAATCTAAAATAGAAATTGGAATTTCAAATGTAGGAGTTCCTATCAATTGAATATGTAAACAAATAAAGATCCAAACAAAACTTAAAGCAAAAAACAAAAAAGTGCGTAATACTCCTATGATGTATGGCTTGCACCATAAAAGTAGTTTTCAATAAGATTTGGGGGTGAAGAATTTGAAAAACCCAATTTTTCTCACAAATGAAAGATCGAAAATAACATTACAACTCACTATTTCATTTTTGATGCTTGACTCCAAATTCAGAAGAATTTCAATCATGGATAATAATCGACTAACTATATTTTCTGACGGAAATTTCGACAGCTAGTATAAATCAGTTGAAATAGAAATCTGTACCACCTTTCTGATCTCCAAGAATCAGACTACCGTTGAGATTTCGGTTGATACCTCATTCAGAGATGTCCAATTATTTAATTATTTTCTTCCCAATTTTTTTTTTTAATTAATTTTATTTATAGCAATAGTAGGAGTAATGATGCCGTTAAGATTTCAGTTGAGACATCCCAACCTGGGCCAGAACAACACCCAGGCCCACCCAATTTTGGTTGGTAGTCACTAACACTAATCTCTCTCATCATACATTCATACTACTGTATAACCATCATGTGATTGTCTTTCAATATTACTCTAATAAGGTCGAACCTTCCCTACGCAAACCAGCTAGCATTAACACTTTACCCACAATTTCATTATTTCATTTTTCCAAATCACCAATCCAATCTCCCCCAACGCTACTATTTATTCTCTCTCCTCCCATTCATTTTCTCCGCCGCTCACTCACTCACTCTCTCACTCTCTCACTCCACTTCACTCTCTCTCCTCTCACTCTACTCTCCTTAGGCGCACGTTAACACAGGGTGTGCGCAGTTTAATATTTTTTTATTTTCTTTTTCCTTTTTCTTTTGTTTTACAAACCGCCATGGATCTCAAGGCCTCGCTTGTGCTTGGCCTTATTTGCATTGTCATTGCCGGTGCTACAGGCCAACAATCTCCAGCTGCTTCACCTTCTCAGAATTCTCAAACACCCGCCCCACCAACTCAGACCGCCGCACCACCCACCCAATCCGCCGCACCACCAACTCAAACAACCCAGGCCCCACCACCAACTCAAAACCAGGCCCCACCACCAACTCAAACCCAGTCCCCACCACCACAAACCCAGTCCCCACCACCAGTTGTAGCCACCCCACCACAGGTTGCAACCCCACCAGCTAGCCCACCACCACCAGTGGCTAGCCCACCACCAGCCACCCCACCACCAGTGGCTACACCACCACCAGTGGCCACCCCACCACCAGTCTCGGCCCCACCACCAGCAACCCCACCACCAGCAACCCCACCACCAATGGCATCACCACCACTTACCGTCGCCACCCCGGCCCCGGCCCCGAGCAAGAAGAAGACCGCTTCGTCACCCGCTCCATCTCCACTCCTATCTAGCCCACCAGCACCACCCGTTGGTGCTCCAGGGCCTAGCAGTATGGAGTCTCTTTCTCCTGGACCTGCCAATTCTCAAGAAGATCAGGTACCCTATTAAACCTGGATAATATATTATCCATTTATTTATTTTTGATCTTTTATATATAGATAATATATTATCCATCTATTAGACATAGATATGGAAAATAAATTGGAATGATAAATATTTTCCATATCTATCTCTAATAATATTTGTTGTCAATTATAGTTTTGATTTATTTTTTGGGTTTAGAGATCCAGATCTGAGTGTTTTATTGCTAGATCTAGTGTTATGTGTCTTACTTTAGTAACTTGTACTTTGCTTTTAGTTCAAGCTTAACTGATTTTTACTTAAGAGTAGTTTAGTAGAGTAAATATTACTTAAATCAAACTAGCTAGTGTGTTTGCTAATCAATCATGTTTTATGTAATTTGTGTGACATTTTGATAATGTAGGATTATGATTTTTGGGGTAAGATAATTATGAGTAAAATTAGCTAACATGCGCATGGTGGTGTTGAAGCTTGTGTTTTGTGCTTGGCACGGGTTACAATGCATGGCTAAGGCTTGGTTTAAGCGCCCATAGGAAACTAAGATAAGCTAGATGCTTGTTTTGGGCATTTCCCGATCTGGTTTTAAATATATTTATTTATTATTCATTATTTTATTAGAAACTGGTTTGATTCAAATTTTAATTTAATTTTAACAATAACATTAAATTTTAATTTACTAGAGCACTAGAGTATTTATTTTGGTACTAGTTTTGGTTGGGGAAAGGGGAGTATGAGTAGTATTGACTGAAGTCAAGTATACACAGACATGAAACATATATCTGGTCAAATAGTCAAACCACATCTAAATCTGGTTCTTGATTGGTTCTAACATCTCAACAAAAATCTAAGTGATAGTAATTGGTAACTTGCTGATAGTGATCTTATATGCCTTATGTATTCGTAACTATTTACCAAGCTACTACCATGATTTGTATGTTATCTTGTTGTATAAACCAAATGTGTGCTTAATTCTGTTGTAATATGAGCAAATCACCATATATACTCCAATGTGCAAAATTAACAGGAATGCTTAATTGTATATATATTTGTCTTCAATTGAATTGTAAGAATTAACTTTTACTATAGCGATGGTTCTCGAAATACGCGCTACTGACTCAACATTAATTGACATAAAATGAATTATAGCCATATATATATATATATATGAAGTTGCAATTTTTTTGAGAAAATGTGTGTAATTTTGGAAATTTGGTATTTTTCTTCTATTATGGCTACTCTTTCATTTCTAGAAATTGTGACATTTAATTCATGAGAGGTGGTTATTATAAGTTGTAGATAAAGTGGATCCACCAAAGAGGTGAATTTAGGCAAGTGCAAATGGATTTATGGTACACTAAAATCATGTGAAATATGGCAATATTTTTGTTATTGTATACCCTTACTAAAGGAAAAACTAGCTCAAAAGGGAATAATACAATGGTAGTAGATCCATATCTAGAAGAATGTGGGACCACTAATTAGTAGATTGATAGAATAGCTTTAAAGCAAAATGTGCTTAATTCTGTTTGTGCTTTTGATGGTAGAATGATCTTATCTCATTGCTGCTTTTAGCTGGTGATATGTTTGTGTCTATTATTAAGAGGGCCTAACATCCAACAGACTTCACATGGAGTGGGACATTGTAGTTGTGTTCTCTCTTTTTTTTTTTGGTTTGTTTGTTTAGATCTTAAGAAATGGCAACTAATATCCTTGCCATTGATGTTAATGGGTGTGATTCTGGTAGGTGAAATTGTGCAGTATTGGGTTATAATCATTTTCGGTCAACATGCTAGATAGGTAGCAATTAGTGATGGGGAAGTGTTGATGGCACTTCAACAAGCTACTTGTTGGAGTACCAGTAATACATCCCATTACATAATATAGCTTGATAGCAACATATGGTGTTGTTAATCAGCAGCTGGATCTACTTTGGCGATAGCGATAGAACACCAGTGAGACTTTGTTATTACATTACAGCCACGAGTTCAAGCACAATTTGTTTTCTCGCTCGCTCTGAGTTTTACCTCGGATGCTTTCTGGTGTGTTTCGAAACAATCGTGGCTATGGACATCATGCCCTTCTAAAAGCTATAGCATACTTATGAATGAAGACGCCATAATGGCTTGCTATACCATGTCTACCATGTTAAAGTGATATTCCTTGGCTTGCTATCCATTATCTTGTCCCTAAGAGTGATATTCCTTGCTTTTTTAGAACGACATTTTCCTCTGTTCCTAGGTTGGTTGGTTGTGTTTTTTTTGTTTGTTTTCATCATTATGTCATCAATGCTAACAAAGTTTCCCCGTGATACAAGGAAATCATGATAGTGTGAGCTGGTTGCATCCCCCACAATCTACATACCTTTTGTGGAAATGCTCCCTCCGTCCCACAAAAATCGTTACGCTCTTGGTCAATGTGCCAATTGTTAATTAAACGTAAAGATTTCCGTGGGAAGGAGGGAGTATCAGTTAATTGTACCAAAGTACGGTTTGTTGCGCTTTAATCCTATATTGCTAATAATAATGTTACATTGATGTATTATTGCAGAGTGGAGTAGAGAAGATTTCCATCTCAAAGTTCGTCGGAGGTTTGGTTTCTGGATGTGCTCTCCTTGCTTTGTTATTCTAAGCAAATTCAGCCGCTTCCAGTTTTCGCCTGGATATTTTCCGTGCTGTTAATTACTACTATTACATTTATGTATTATTTGATGTCATTTTATGCCCTCTTGTATTTTGGATTTACATATTCAGTTGGGTTCTTTTGCCATATTTTGGTGGCCTAGTCTGTTGGTCATTATTCGGCGAGCCGTTTGTACGGGATTGTATTAGTTCACTTAGCTATTGTTAACTCTAGTGAATTTTTCTCATCTTTGCCTTCTTTACCTTCACTCTTTACTCTTTACGAGTATTTAATCATTACACTCTTTTGGTTAGCCCCTCCCATTAATAAACCAGCAAACGAGAAATCAATGTGAGAGAAAATACAACTAGAGGATTCAAGTACGTTACATTCTAAAACAGAACATGAAGGATATATAAAATGAACATCCAAAGGGGGAACAACATTTGGAAGTTGGAACACATGACGCACGTCCCACTTATTTCCAGCCGTAACTTGGATTTAAGTCTCCTAGAGTGATATATCATATATCCCTCACTTCATACGTCCAAGTACATGTTTTATTATGACGAGCAAAAAAAATTGTTATTGTGGTCGTTATATGGTTAATTTTTAGCTAAACAAGAATATTCGTTTTGGTACGAGCATATGATCAGGTTCCAATTACAACCAATTGTTTAGTGTTAATTCGTTGGAGCTGAGTCAAGTGCTAAAATAGGTGGACCCAATCCCTTTTTCAGTAAGTTCAATGCCTCAATCTAGTTGCTTTCGGGTTCTTTAGGCGCCCCTAGAATATGTTGAGTTTTCGAAGGGAGCTCAGAACCAAAAAGTCTTTTAGTCGAGGTGAGACCTGCACAAGGAAACAAAAAAAGTGACTGCTCAGGGGTTTTTCGGGTAGGACCCCTCCGACGGTTAAGTCGTATTCGTACAGATAGAGAGAGAATATTTAGAAATGTGTGTCAAAGAGAAAAAAAGTTACTTTGAATACTAACTGATAGGGGTATTTATAGGTGACGTTATTGGCAGAGTACGTAATTATCGTACCCTGTTAGATGTCAGACATCAGCTCTCCGCGTTCTGCTTTTGGGTCGTTTTTGTGGAATTCTCAGTCTGAATTGGCAGGGTTGATGGGTCAGAGGAACAATCCCGATTTTTTAGGGGGTCTCTTGTGAGTTGTGACGACTCTACATGCCACGTGTCATTTTCCCACTGGTCTATTGACCTTTTGACTTCATGGCGTTGACCCGTTGACTTTCATCATCTTTCTTGGAGATAGGCGACCATTTGCCCAAATACGATTAGCAAGGGGTCAATTTCTATAGGTATGATTGAGAGATTCGATAAACATGTATAGTTTCCTTGCATACGTCTCCTAAAAAATACTCATCAATGAAGATGGCATCATTGTGGATTTTTCAAAGAAAACTTTTACATTTGGGAACAACATTAATATCAAAGCACCAAAAATTCTTCTAGTTGATACGGGATCTCGGATAAGGAGTAGTATTATTTATAACGAAAGCATATCATTTCTTAACTTTATAGTTTCTTGAATGGTAAGCATGCCAAACAAATTAATATCTGGGAGGTGGGGAGGAGGGTTAAACAGTAAAAATCTTAGTGATCCACTTTGATCAACGAAACAAGAGAGAATATTAAGAGGCTGTTTGGCCCTGTTTCTTAAACTGTTTCTGGGCCAAAGAAACAGAAACTGGGCCAAACATTGATTTTGCAGACATGGTTTATAATTCTTTAGAAACTCAAACAATTTCTAAGATCCTAGAAACAGAAGCTCAAAATTGTAGCTTTTCTGTCTGTTTCTCGCGTGACACGGAGCTTCTTTCAGTGCTAAAATTTTTAATTCCCTACGTATTCCTTTTAATTTCCCATCATTTCACTTGATTTTTCTCTCCTCCTCCATCGTACGCTCATCTGGTCTCTCACTTCTTCATCTCTCTTCTCTCTCCCTCTCTCTATCAAGCAAACAATGAAGCACCACTAGATTAAGGATTTTCGCCTCACTCACAATTAAATCAAAATTATGTGGACAATCCAAACCCCTTTTGGCTTGATTTTTGATTTTCGGTTCTAGGATTTTTCTGATTCATCAAATTTGTATCGGGCTTCTTGCGGTTTCTATGTATATATGATGCAGAAGCGTTGGCTTTGTGAAAATCAAAAGATTGAAGGTCGATTTTGAAGGAAAACATTCAGCTTTATTGGGGCATTTTGTCGAGCAGTTGAAAGACGTTTTGGTAAGTACTAAGATACCACTTGTCACGTGCTAACACTTAGGCACTAAATCGCCTACGTCAACCCCGTGTGCCTCTTCGTTCATGATCCGTCAGAACTAAGCCCGGTTGCCCAAAAATTAAGGAAAGAGTGACTGATGTTGTTAGAATGAACACTAGGCAAAAGAAACTAAGTATCCAAAGCTTTAAAGAAGAGAGAGAGTTTGAGGCAATGATTTTCATTGATGTCTCAAGTGATTCTGTGATGAAAGTTACACAGAGTTAAGTACATAACTATATGCATAAGTGTATCCCATGCAATGCCCTACATCAAGGGAAGCATGCAGCTTGACAAGTGTCACGCATGCTGAGTTCTCTCCATGCACCACTTGCCCACTTGCAAGCTAGAGGATAAGCAAAAGCTCAGAGAGTCGCCCACTTGCACCAAGCTGATTATTAGCAAGGCTCCAGTTCCGTAATGGGAACTTCCAAGGCCCAGTAGTGCTGTCAACCCAAGTCCACCCCGTAGACATGCCAAGTACTTAGCCAAATTGGGCTAAGTTTTCAGTATGAAAGTTAAGCATAATCCATGTCTCCTCCCGCCAGAATTAGTAAAGTAGATAAGCTTCTTTAGGGGGTAAGTGGTCCAGGATCACTTCGGGAGGCCCCTAGGCACCGTAATAAAAAAAAGTCCACACCCAGCCACCATGGTGCCCGGTGAGAAGGAGTGAGATGTTACATCCTCCCCCACTAAAGCCGTTGACGACCTCGTCAACTGAGCTCCCCGTCCCGGTTGCGTTGTGACGCCTGTCCCTTGAACGTGTTCAGCTTGTCGCGAAATTTTCATAGGTCGGCCTCCTTCTCCCAGGAAGCCTCGGTGTCGGGACGACCTTTCCATCTGATCAGGAACTCTCGGTAGTTTGGGACACCCCGTCGCCTAATGACCCTATCAACGAGTACCTCCTCGATCTCCCAATCATAGGACACCACAACCGCCGTTGGTGCACGGTGCGACTCCCCACGACCAGGGTCTTTGTAATCTCCATGGTAAGCCTTGAGATAGCTTACATGGAAGACGTTGTGGATCTTCAGCTTCGGAGGTAACTCAACTTTATACGACACCTTCCCGACTTTCCGTCGAACCGGGAAAGGTCCCTCGTACTTTTGCACTAAGCCCCTGTGAACTGTCCGAAATGCTTTGAACTGTTGTGGCAACAACTTCACCATCACCAAGTCCCCGACTTGGAACTCCAGCGGTCTTTGATGCTTTTCCACCCACTTCTTCATCCGCTGGTGGCCTTGGCTAGGTGTTCCCCAGCAAGGTCAAGCTAATCCTGCCACCCCTTGGCAAGTTGGTACGCCGACGGACTCGTCCCCTTGTATCCCGATGCTAACGTCTCAGGTGTCAAGGGTTGGTGACCCATGACGATCTCGAACGGGCTATGATGCGTTGCTTCGGTCTTCTGGAAATTGTAGGAAAATTGGGCAACGTCCATAAGTTTGGCCTAGTCCAACTGATTGGCACTCACATAGTGCCTCAAATAGAGCTCCAATAGAGCATTCATTCTCTCAGTCTCTCTGTTGATTTGAGGGTGAAAGTTCGTCGAGAAGTGAAAACTCGACCCCATGAGCTAGAACAACTCGTTCCAGAACTTCGCAGTGAACCGTGGATCACGGTCGCTGACGATACTATGTGGAAGTCCCCAGTATTGGACCACGTTCTTGAAGAACAATTGCGCTGCTTCCGTCCCCGTACAATCCCTTTTGGCCGGAATGAAGGTGCCATACTTTGAGAACTGATCGACCACCACCATAATCGAACCATACCCATCCGACTTGGGCAAGACTAAGATAAAATCAAGAATGGTGCTATCCCAAGGTCGCTCCGCTATAGACAATGGCTCGAGTAAGCCACCGGGTTGTTTCTGCTCGATCTTGTCTTGTTGACAAACAAGACACGTCCGAACATATCCTTAAATATTGTCCCGCATCTGAGGCCAATAATAGGATTTTTCTATTAAAGCCAAAGTGTGGTTTATCCCCGGATGACCCACAAAGTATCATAGCATTCCTTCATCAAGTCGCGCCTTAAGTTGTCCCATCGGGGCACATACAGTCGTCGCCCCACTGTATACAGCAGCTCGTCTTTAACCCATAACCGCCTCGTCTTTCCCTCCTTTTCCAGTTCCATCAAACTCCTGGCAAATGGGTCTAGGGTGAGCCCCCTCCTTGACCTGTTTAAGAAGGTTGTTGTCGGTGCCGCTGATTGCAGCAAGCATGGCCTTTTGACTCAAATCGTCAGCAACCACGTTTTTTTGACTGGCTTGTACTCCATGAAAAAATCAAACTCCGCCAAGAAATCCTACCACCGGTCTTACTTGGGACTCAGCTTCTTCTAGTTTTGGAAGTAGGTAGTCGCCATATTGTCAGTTTTGAGGACAACCCGACTCCCAAGCAAGTAGTGCCACCATCTTCCAAGGCAATGAATGATAGTCACCATCTCTTTTTCGTGGACAGGATAACTCCTTACCGTCTCATTCACCTTCCGGGACTCTTAGGCAACAGGATGCCCATCCTGCATCAGCACCCCTCCGATTGCAAAGTCGGAGGCATCAGTGTGTATCTCGAACGACTTTGCACAGTTTGGAAGTGCAAGAATAGGTTCCTCCATCATGGCCTTCTTCACCTCTGTAAAGGCCTGCTGACAAGTTTCGTCCCAACACCAAGATTTCTTTTTCTTCAAAAGATCGGTGAGCGGCGTTGTCTTTGTTCAATAGCCCTGAATGAACCATCGATAGTAGTTGGCCAACCCCAAGAAAGAGCGTAGCTCAGAGACGTTCTTGGGTGCCTCTCACACATCGATGGCACGTACCTTGGCTTGATCCATCATGATCTGACCATCCATGATCCTGTGCCCAAGGAAGTCGACCTCCGGTTGAGCAAAAGAGTGTTTGTCCCTTTTGACATAGAGCTCGTTCTCCCTGAGAACTTGTAACACTCGTCGCAAGTGATGGATATGCTCGCCCAGTGAGTTGCTATACACCACAATGTCATCATGATAAACAACAACAATAAATTCATCTAAGAACGGTTGGAGTACCTTGTTCAGTAGGGTGCAGAAGGTTGTCGGTGCGTTTGTGAGCCTGAAGGGTATCACCATGAACTCGTATGACTCGTACCTAGTGACACATGTTTTCTTTGGCTCGTCTCCTTTAGCAATGCGGACTTGCCAGTACCCTGATCATAGGTCGAGTTTCGAAAACACTCTCGCCTTACCCAGGAAATTGAACAAGTCATCGACCAGTGGGATGGGCTACTTGTTCTTGATCGTGGTCTTGTTCAGCGCCCGATAGTCGATGCACATTCTCAGCGAACCATCGTGCCTCTTTTGAAACAAGAAGGACGCCCCATATGGTGCTTTGGACGGCTTGATGAATCTTGCGTCCAAGAGCTCCGTAAGTTGCCTCCGTAACTCCTGCAACTCCGGTGGAGCCGTTCGGTATGGACACATGGCTGATGGCCTTGCCCCTGGCTCCAGCTCGATCTCATGATCCACTTCGCGCCTTGGTGGGAGCTTCTTTGGCAGCTTGGGAGGCTTGACGCCCCCGAATACCTTAAGAACTCCCTCAACTTCTGTTAGCACAACCGTAAGTGAGCCCCCCCCCCCCCCAATTCGTCAAGCTTTAGGGTGGTCGAAACGTTGCCTCATTCCTCCGGACATCCCGCTTCAGCTACAAAGATGAGAGCATTCTGGCTTCCACTTGCTCTCGGGTGACTGGAATAAGACATGACTCGCTTCCCCTTGCAATCACCATACTCCTATCCTTGTCGAAACAGAAGGGCTTCACGGAATTCATGAAGTCCATACCCAGGACAAGACCATAGTCGTCCATGTTCACCATCGTTAGGTTGATCTGCCCTCTCCACTCGCCCAGTTGGAGCGGAACATCACGAACAGTACCATGGATAGGCAGAGATGAAGAGTTGACAACCTTCATCCAGCATGTCTCCTTGGTGTACTTGAGCCCCAACCTATAAGCTTTTCCCTTGTCCACGAAGTTGTGGGTCACACCGATGTCGACCAGTGACTTGGAAGCTTTGTTGTTCACCATAGATTCCACGAACATGTGCCCTGTGGATGGACGGGAACCATCCGACAACACCTTCACCTTGGCTACTTCGGTGACTTGGGATGAGTACGCCTTAGTTGCCTTGATGTTGTTGAGGAGACAAGTGATCCCATCTTCGCCTCCTCTCCCGCTGCTTGTGCCTTGTTTGCTACCGCAAGAGTCGTAAGCTTTGCTCGAGGGCACTCCCTGACAAAGTGAGGACCACTACAAGAAACAATCACGGTTTGGTTTTGACTGATTATTAGTCTTACCTTGTTCCTTGATGTTGTTGTGGTTTTCCTTATGCGACTTGTGGTCTCCTTGGCCACTGTTGCCGCCTTGATGGGTCTTGCCTCCCCAATTATTCCCCTTGTTTCCGCCCTTGTTGATTTTCTTGTTGTCCTTCTTTGAGTCTCGTTTGAACTCAATAAGGGAATCAACTACCGTGATTGCTGACTCCAGATCCTGGACGTTGCGCCTCTTAAACTCGTTTTCGACCCAGATCTGAAGACCGTCTTTGAAGTAGATAAGCCGCTGACTCTTGGACACATCCTCGATCTCCAGCATAAGAGTGGACAATTGCTTGATGTACTACTTGATGGATCCCGTGTGCTCTAGGACCCGGAGCTTCTTCATAGCGATCTCGGGGTAGAACTGCTTCTTGAGCCCAACCTTGAATTTCTCCCACGTCTTGATGCTGGTGGTTGTCTCTTTCTCGACATCTCCATGTTGCATCCACCATCAAAGGATTGCGTCTTTAGTGAGGTACATGGCTGCGATAGAGATCTTGGTTGCATCATCGTCAGATGCAACGCATCAAAGTACCTCTCTACACTCCACGGAAAAGTGTCGAGCTCCTTTGCGTCCCGTTTGAACTCAATGAGGCTTGAGATCGTCGCGAAGCCCCTCGTGGGCTGTGACGCTATTCTCGAAGGTCCCAAGCCTGGCGATGACATCGATCAACTTGGGTCCCATCTCGTCCACCTCGTCGTTCAGATCTCCAATAGTTCTGCGAATCTTGGCAAACTCAATCTCAATCGCTGGGGTTTTCCCTACCGATGGGTCTATGGTTTTCTTCTTTTTGCCTTGCACCTCTGGTTGTTGCAAACCCACATCGTCATTCTTCCCCATGGTGATATGATTTCCGCCTCGTACCGCTTGACCCAAACATAGTATGTCGAACTTGAAACATGCTCTTTGTTGTTGTTGTTGTTGTTGTTGTTGTTGTTGTTGTTGTTGTTGTTGCTGCTGCTGCTGTTGTTGTTGTTGCTGCTGTTGCTGCTTTTGCTGGTGTTGTTGCTGCTGTTGCTGCTGTTGCTATTGTTGCTGTTGTTGCTGTTGTTGCTGTTGTTGTTGTTGTTGTTGTTGTTGTTGTTGTTGTTGTTGTTGTTGTTGTTGTTGCTGTTGCTGCTGTTGCTGTTGCTGTTGCTGTTGTTGCTGCTGTTGCTGCTGTTGTTGTTGATGCTGTTGTTGCTGCTGTTGTTGCTGATGTTGCTGCTGTTGCTGTTGCTGTTGTTACTGTTGCTGTTGTTGCTGTTGCTGCTGTTGTTGCTGTTGTTGTTACTGTTGTTGTTGCTGTTGCTGCTGTTGCTGCTGATGCTGGTGGTGGTGGTGGTGGTGCTGGTGGTGGTTGTGGTTATTTGTGACTTGGGTTTTGTCAATGGATTCTGGGTTTGTTATAATAGACTTTAAATTTGGTGAAAACATGGTAAATTTGTTTATTGTTTGAAGTGGTTATTTATGACTTGAGTTTTGTCAATGGATTTTGGGTTTATTATAATAGACTTTAAATTGGGTGAACACTTGGTAAATTGCAGTCTCGTGGATCTATAATTCTGCCAATTACCTTTTTGGTTGATAGAATTGTTGTGTTTACTGCAATTAGACATGAAATGGAGCACTAAAAGTTAGATTAGATAGCTGGTCCTGTACTTTAAGCAAGGAATATGCACAAAAGAAATCTGTTGAAGAACCAAGTTAATTAATTTGAGAATGAGCAAATTGTTGCTTTAAATTGTAATCTAATTATGAAGCTAATATTGGTTAAGCAATTGTATATTTGAAGAGTTTTGAAGTCCTAACTTGCAACCAGCCATCTGAAAGAATTTCACCTTAAAGAAAGATGCAAAGAAAAGAATAAAACTAGCATCCATTTAATTTAAGGTTGAAAGTTGTTGTAGAAAGCTAAAGATAACATGAACTTTAAAAGAAAAACATTAGCACCAAAAATAAATAAAAAAACATTCTCCAAATGACATTTCTAAGATAACATAAGCTTTTAGATATTCTAAGATCCCCTTTCTAACCTAAGCAGTCATTTCAAGTTTATTGATTACTCCTCAACGTAAGATGGATACATAGCTAGCAATTTGACATTGTCTAAATTATTTTATTATTTTGTTTCAGGTTTATTTAGAGACATGGAGCCTCGCCAGACTCTTGACAAGCAATGACCATTCCGATCACCTCACCCTTCTTTGAATCCTACCTCCTTAGATAAGGGAAAATTTAAGGATAAACCTCTCCATCCAAGTCAAACACCTCTCTCACAGGTTTGTTTTCTTATGGGTATTTTGAATTGTTTTGTTTAATTTGTTGGGTTTTAATTGACTATACTGAGTGTTTATTTTATATATTTTTCAGCTTGGAAGATCAAATTTACCTAACCTTCATCCTGCTCCCTCTTTAACTCTTTCATTTCAGAGTGATTCTAAGGTAAACTTATCATTCCGACTGGCTGTTTTAAAATTTCATGTGTGTTGTGGCTTGACTCAACTATGGTGTTTGTTCTGTTCAAGCACCTAGTAACACCCCCGAATTCGCAACGATTTTCCGGGAACTATCGACGTCGCTGTCCACGACTCGACACCGCTGAACCGTCACAAATCCGAGGGTTATCACTGCAATATTTATCACTATGGAGTAAATGCTAAGCAGAAAGAAAGACTAGGCATCAAAAGGAGCTTACTAAAGAACTAAACAAACTAAACAGTTAATATCAAAGTTGTCTATATAGTGAGCTAATACCATTAAAACAAATTTATTACAACTTGCTTTCAAGGGCTAAAACCAATAAAATCCCAACGATCTAAACTGAACAGAAATAGTTCTAAAAATCGACTCCAACTCTAACCTTCCAAGCTGTACGTCCTCAATCAACTAAACCTGCACTTTGGTTTCCTTGACGGAAACAAAATACAGAAGAAAAGAAAAGAAATAAAAGAGAAACAAAAATCAGATAAACTGAATAAACGTCATTCGTACCCAGTGAAAATATTTCGCAAACCTTACCTGAGGTTTTAGAAGAATCATTGAAATTCATTTGCATACGCACATAAGCATATAATCAAGCATACGCATAACGGCATTCTTTTTATATTCACTTCTTGTATAGTGATCATACGAAATATGACATAGACAATCCGTCTTGATTAAAGAGATGTAAGAGAGCGAATAAAACAACGATTACCCATACTGTTTATCAAAGATACAATCACGCCATGGACTTAATGACTCTAGTGTGCACACTACCTCTAGTACAATTACACGAGCCTAGAGGAGTTAATAAATGGGAAATAATCCGTCCTAGACACACTGCGAGGTGTCCATAAGTAATTTGGGAATCACTCATCCCTTGAACTACACCATTAGGTGCAATCCCGATTGCTCGACTATTCCTAGGGATCCATTAGGAGTCTTACTCTCATTTAATTCAATTCACATAATTTGCATTGGTTGACATAAGTGGTACTACGAGACCACGACTTACTAATTCATTTCATGCTATTGAAAATGAATAGTAAATAACGACGATAATGATAATTCAATACGATGAGAATTAAATACGCTTTAATTCAATAACGACGATAATTCAATAATGATGACAAGCAATGTTCAGCCAAATTTTGGCAGCACTTCGGCAGGTTAATATGACATCCAAAAATTTACAACTCATCCAAGACATTCAACGATAATGGATAGGTGCTCACTAGCACTCAATAATACCCATACCAATTAGCATATAATTAATAGCATAATAATACTAACAATTCACCATTCAATAATTGTCCAATAATCATCATATGGACTAATTAATTTCCAAAACATGATAACATCAACATGCTAATTATAATTCATATTTACAGCGCATGCCTAAGAAATCTCATAATAACGACGATATGATTTAATCATGCTTTGCATATTAAATTCACAACAATTTCCCAATTAGCACATAACACATCAAAATAGTTTTAGTGGAAGGTAGGCATGAGCGCTTACCACTAATAAGCTACCAACAGTAAGTATGCTCCAACCAATCGACGATAATCACGCTTGCTCGTTAGATCCTAATTAAAAATAATTACCGAATCTGTATTATTAATTAAATACGAAAATACAAACAGTAACGAAATCTCAGTCTAATAATTTTATTAAATTCTCTTGATTTATTTCAACCAATCTAGGCTTTTGAAAATCCGAATTCCGAATGAGTGCAAAAAAATAAAAACATTAAATCGAAAATACTGAAAATTGAATTAATAATTACGAAAAATATAAAAACGAAACCCTAACTTTAAAAGTAGGTCTAGGTCACGGATACCCATGCATGAAACCCATAACCTGACCCATCACCACCACCACCACCCACTGGCCACCATGGCCGGTGGTGGTGGTCGCCGGAGCTCCGGCGAGGAGAGGAGAGAGAAAACGCGAAAGTGAGAGAAAGGGAGAGAAAGAGAGAACGCGGGGGAGAGAGAAGGAAAGGAAGAGAGGGAGAGGGCAGGGGACGGTCGGCCACCCTCCGGTCACCACCTGGGCGTCGGCCCGGTGGTCCGGCGACCAGCCGACCGCAAGTAAGGCGCGCGGGAAGAAAAAGAGAAAAAGAAAGAGAAAGAGAAAGGGAACGAGAGACTTTACCCGGCTGGAGGGGGGCGACGTTGGCGGCTGTTTCCGGCGAGGAGAGCCGGTGGAGAGAGGAGAGAGTGTTACGTGATTTTTGAGGCAATTGGTTCAGTTTGCAAAACTGATCAATTGTCTCACCTTTTTCCTTATATAGGCCCTCAGTCAACCCAAATCAAAGACTACTAGGTTTAGGAATTAATTGAATAATTTTCTGATTTAAAAAGCTAATTAAAACTAATTAAAACTATATGAATAATTCTTATTCATATATAAAACATTTTAATTAAACTCCTCAAAATTAATAAATGCAATTTATGAAAGTCCCATAATAATAATTAGTATTATTATGACTTTAATTGAATAAATCGAATGATTGACTATAATTACGATTTAATCTCCGAAATAATTTATAAATTATTTTATAAATCAATATAATAATTATAGAAAATATTGGGGTATCATATTCTACCCTCCTTAAAAGAAGTTCGTCTCGAAACTTGAGACATGAAGTAATCACTTCCAAAAACAAAACGAGTTTACCCATACGAAGATATAAAACAATTTCTAGGACAGTAACATATGCAAGATGAGCAAGTACGATCGTGATTCGTAGTTGATTAGCATGCACCATGCAATTCGTACAAAGCGATAACAAACCACGCAAAAGACGAAATTTTGAGGCGTGACACACCTGGTACTGATACTTGTTTTGTTTGTCAAAAAATAAAAATGTGTACTGATGATATATGCACACCGTATCACCATTTTGCAGTGTATAACCATTTTATAAGTACTCATTAGATTGGACAATCTTTAAAAGATCATCCTGTACAAGTGCCCTGACCTTAACACTTCTCTTTTCTTTATTTTGGTGTTTAAGAAAGTTACTAAATTCATATTACATGTTCACATTCTAGATTGAATCAAAAGGTTCAGTTTCATTGGTTGTCCTTGTCCATGATTACATTATTTTGGTCTAAAGACCTCCGGAACTCATTGGTTGTCCTTGTTCATGTGCATACCTAGAAATAATGCAACTCAAAATAAACTTTGTACATGAACAAAGCACACGGTGTGTTGTTTTAAGTTACAGATTGCCTGCAAATCCCCAAGTTAAACATGGTACTTTTCACTTTCAAGTATATTCTGTGGTAGTTCTATAGCATGAATTCTGTGTGCATAGTTCCTCTATGTTAATTGCTATTCTTACTTTAATTTATTTCTGTTTGTACTCTTTGCATTGTCTATGACGTGTACCTATTACTTGATAACAAGTGATTTTTGGTAGAAAGATGATACTTTCCGAAATTGATCCTTCTTTGCCTCCTCCTCCTCCTCCTCCTCATTCAACACAAACTCCTTCAACACAAAGCAAATCGCAAGTATGATTAATCATTGTTTATCTCCTCCTCCCATTTTTTAACATTTTGAATGTTTATGGATGCTCTTTGGGTGATGTGAATGAATATGGATGCCAGTCTTGTTTTATTAATTTTTTGTTATTGTTTTGTTATTTTTGTGTTCTTGTTCTGTTATCTTTGTGTTCTTGTTTGGATTGAGTCAGGCCCAATGTTAATGAATCCCCATATTAATTTTGTTGTCATTCATTACTTGAAATGGTCTATGTTGTGGTTAGATGTCTAAACCAAAAGTAAAGATCGAAAGGGCACATTGGGATGATGAAACTACTAGGATATTCTGTGAAGTATGTGTCGAGGAGGTTTTAAAGGGGAACAGACCACACACTCACTTTAGTAGACAAGCATGGCCTATTGCGGTTGAAAAGTTTGCAGCGAGATCGGGAAAGAATTACGACTACAAGAAATTGAAAAACAAGTGGGAGAAACTTAAGAGTGAGTTTACATCATGGCTGAAATTCAAGTCACAAACTAGTTTTGGTTGGGATTGTGAGAAGAACACGGTAGACGCTGACGACGCATGGTGGGCAAAACAGGTGCTTCAGGTTTTAAATTTAAACAATGTACTTTGTACTTATTTATTTCTTAAACATGTGTATTCAAAATGAATTAATTATTTATTTTATTCAGAGTGATCATAATTTTTTAGCATTTCGCGATGGTGGGATCAAGAATTTGAAGGACCTAGAAGTAATATTTTCCAAGATTATTGCTAATCATGAGTTAGCTTAGACTCCATTTGGTGAAGGTGAAAGTCCAGATCCAGAAAAAGGAAACAATGAATCAACTTGTGAGAATACCAATTTTGAAGAGGAAGAAGTAGATAACATAAATGATGATCCCAACTTTGAACCACAAGTGGAAGAAATTAGAAGCGAAGAGCCTAAAAAGGTGGGTCCTTCAAGTGGGGCTAAAGGAAGAAACACTAAAAGTGGAAAGAAGTCCAAAGTTGGTACAACTCCGCTCATACAATTTGAGATAGATCGTATTGCCGATTCAGTGGCAAATTATTCTCAAACTAGTGCAAGAATACTCGCACGTAGACTTGATCCTCGTGGGTGTAGTATCGGAGAGTGCTTGAAATTGCTAGCTAGTATTCCCGAAGCTAAGATAGGTAGTGAGTTATATATGTTAGGAATTAGATTGTTTTTGAAACGGGAATATAGGGAGATGTTTGTTCATTTTCCTAGTGAAGTACGGGTGACATGGCTAAGCAAGAGTTAGATAGAGAGAAGATATAGGTTGTGCTATGCTATGCTTGGTTGAGTTGGAAGAGTAGATAGTTCATCCTTGTGTACTATTTACATTTTGACTAGCTGCTATGCTTTGCTTGGTTAATTGCTGTAATATATGCTATCTGTGAATACTCCTTGGTTACGTTGTGCCAGTAACTTATACATGCAAGTTGGATATTTATTATTCTTCTATGTTCAAAAACTGGAGGAGTTTTTCAGCTGTATGCCTATTTATATTATGTATTGCAATATGCTCATTATCAACATAAGTTAGTGAACGATTTAAAAGTGCAGATGTCATAGAATCATAGTCATTGTGTTTGCATAAAGAAAAATAGGCACATGTTGGATGTTTCTTGTTTATTTTTTTTTTCCTCTCTGATGATGAATTATATTTATTTTATTTTGACCAGATGAATTCAAGTGGTAGTGAAGATGATGATTTTATTGATTAATTGTTAGTTTAAGAGGGTAGAAATGTTATGTCTCTTTTATCTATGGGTGCTATATTATGCTATCAATATTGTGACAAGTATTTGTCAAAACAACCACCCAGAGTTTCAAGGTGTTCGGGATGTCAATGGGTGACGGAGGTTTTATCGACTCCTGGCGAGTGTTATGGGATGTTTAGGATGGAACATCCTAGTAGTTTCATTATCCCAATTGGCAACACATTATATACACGTGTGCTCATCACATTATGGTTTAAAATCGACTAGGGTCATGTGTGCAGAGGAAGCACTTGCAATCTTTATATACACGTGTGCTCATCACGAAACTAATCGCCAATTGCAAAATAGATTCAAACATTCTGGTAAAACAATTAGTTGAAAATTTATTGAAGTCTTTAATGCTATGGTGGGATTTAGTAAAGATATTGTCAGGCCATCAGATCCATCTTTTCGGGCAGTTTCAACTAAGATCCGAGAGAGCCACAAGTATTGGCCCCATTTTAAGGGGTGCATTGAAGCCATAGATGGTTCTCACATTCCTGTGGTAGTGTCAGAAGAAGACAAAATTTCTTACATAGGGAGAAAGACATATGCGACTCAAAATGTTATGGTAATTTGCGACATGGACATGTTATTTACATATTTCGTCGCGGGGTGGCCTGATTGTGTACATGACAACCGGGTTTTAAATGATGCAATTGAAGATCCCAAAAAGGTTTTCCCACACCCACCAAAAGGTAAACAAATCAAATATTTTATATTTAATTTTAGTTTTTCCTATTATTACTATTAGCATTATTTGTTTCATCATCTAGTATTATTTTTAATTTATATACTTAATTGTGAAAAGTATTATGCGGGTTATTCAAGCATGCAAGTCTATTTGACACCTTTTAAAGGTGAAAAGTATCATATTCCCGACTTGAAACACTCAAGTGAACCTCTCACTGGATTTTATGAAGTGTTCAACTATACACATTCTTCCTTAAGAAATGTGATTGAACGTTCATTTGGTGTGTTGAAAAGCAGATGACCTATATTGACAAAACTGCCAAATTTTTCGATAAAGACACAAAACAAGGTGGTTAGAGCTATGGCTATGCATAACTACATTAGGAGGACATAGACATTGATAGGTGTGATGTCGATCCCGATTATATGCCCGAGATGGAAAATTTTGGGGGAGGTACAAGTGATGATTATGATGGCTCGATGGATGATAGGCTCATGTCACATGTTCGAGATCAAATTGCTTTTTTCGTTGATGAAGTCTAAATGAAACTATTATTTTTATATTATGTATTTAAGTCTTTATATATGTGCTAGTATAGTAATTTTTTGAATTTTTCCTCTAATTTGGCAAGTATTCTATATTGTCATGTGTGAAAACTCCTTCACTAGAAGAAACAAACACAACACGATTGAAAAAGAAAAAAAAAAATCAAGAAGCCAACCACTTGTGAAGTGGTGACTTCGTCTAACCACCACCACCCTCCCCCCTCCCCCCTCCCCCCTCATCCCTCATCCCTCACAACTCACAGACCAACACACCCACCACCACCACCACGGCAGGGAGTTCCCCTAGCACCCACCCCAATCATCAGATCTGCCACACCCCGACCGTCTGAACCCCAACCGGAGCCCCCACTCTCTTGTCAGGCCCCACCCCGCCGCACCAGCAAACCACACCGTCAAAACCCCGCCCCCTTTCAGCTCCCTGTCATACCTCACCCACCCGGCACTAGAGAACCTCCTGGCGTCTCTCTCCTCTGCGAGTCTCTCTCTCCCAACCAGTCACCCGCCCCCTAACCACCGGTCCTCTGCCACCACGTCCCAACCAGCCCCCTGCGTCCTCAACCACCACCGTACCCTCAACTAGCCGCCACTGATCAAATCACGCATTATTCCTAAACAAATACTCAATAATTAAAAGATTTTAATTTCAAATTTCACATGTTACCTAATATATCGCTGTTAATTTCATAAAAAACATTGTTTCGATTAAAGTTATCATGCATATTGATTACTCATTTAGTTTTTTCTTTTGATCGGCATCTAGGTTCTTCTATAATGAATAATAGGGAGATTTGAGAGGAAAAAGAATAAGTTGGAAAAAACTTCATTATTACAAATAAAAAGGGTATTTTCGAAAGTATTGCAGTAAAAAGATTTGCGTTTAGTGATTTAGGATTTATGTTAAGCAGTTCCTGGTGCCCTTTATAGAGTATGGAAAAATAATAATGTGCTAAAAGAAACTATTACGAAAAAATAGATGTCACAAATAAATAAGGAAAAAAGATATATATCATACTAATTTTTTGATAATATAGAAATAGTGTTTTTATAATTTGGTCCAAACAACTCTATCAAATGATTTCTATTTTTAATAAGCACTTTTGTAATGTAGTTGCCAAACACTCTTATTTTTTCAAAAAACAGTTTTTTAGAAATAACACTCAAAAAACAGAAACACTTTCCAATAAGTTTGTCCTAACGACCCCTAAATATTCAAGAACCCTTTTGGCATTTTTGATGAGCTCGCCTATAATATAGGTGATTGAGACAAATGAACATGTCATTACTGGTACTAGATTTGATATTTTAATTTTTATTTAAATGTTGTCGTTACGTGTTGTTTTTATATTATATCTGATGATGTGGATCATCTGCATTGTTTTAGAGAAGCGAATACATTTGTCGAATTTATGAAAAATTTCGAAAACAGATCTCTTTTGTTATTGATTTGGTAAAACTCTTTCATGAATCCTTCAATAATTTATTGTGGATGGGCCATGGATAGGTAGTTTGATTCTAAAACTTAAAACAAGAATTGTAAGTGTCAATTAAATTTAGATCCGTTTTTAATTGAATTTAGATCATATCTTCAGTGAAAATGCATTGGGGCAATCATTTTAAGAGGGTCTCGGAGTTGGGTCGTATGTTAGCTATTCTATGAGAGTTGTGGTCTTTCCGCAATGAGAGACTTTTTAAACAGGAATTTAAACTTCTAGCACAACTTATCAATCATGCCTCTTCGTTTTAGTCGACAATATATTCAAGCATCAGAGGCTACACGGATGCAGAATCATAAGTCTAGCTAGCAACCAATACAGTTTATTGACAAATGACAAGCCCCTCAAGTTCGTGTTCTTAAATTGAATTGTGATGCTGTAACTTTTTGGGATTGGGGCATGGGCTTGGGTATGGTAGTACGTGATGAGTACGGAGACTTACTAGCTTTACTCGGGTGTACGACAGCTTGCAAGCCCTTATCTAGTTGATATTGTTTAGGCTCTCGCAATCAAATTTGGAATGATGATAGCCTTGATAATGGCTTCCTCGAATTAGTGGTAGAAAATGATTCACTCAAGGTAAAATCAATCCTCAAGCACGGTGAAACTCTATCAAATGATATGGTTTTGATAATTGAAGATATTTTCTGCTTAGTTGATCCTTTCGATTATGTAAATGGTCACATGTGCTTTGGTGGGTAATTAAGTGACGCATCAGCTTGCTAAGTTACAACCCTTTAATTTTTATGATAGAATCTGGATAGACGAGGAACCTAGACCTTGTTTGGCGACCTTCAAGTTCCTTTGATTGCGCTTCTAGAGTCTTTGCTTGTGATTGGAGTGTTTCTTTAGCTTGAGTGAGTTCTTCAGTGGTTGAGGTGAGTACTACCTTGGTTGTGCTCAACTCTTCGCTAACATTGCGACGGCTGAAGGTGAGTAAAAAGTCGATCCTGTTGATTGGCAGACTGGTTTGAGGTGCCCGAACCCGTATTTGAATAGAAGAGGTCAACGCCATTACCCAATCCATACAAGGTTCCCTTCTTAAACCCCCCATTCACCTCAAAGAAGATCTCATCGTATGTCTTCTTTACTCCTTCTAGAATATACTTGGCCTTCAAATTCGTAAACCCCATCTGCATAACAAAGTGTAAGCATCAGAACAAATCGTAAAAATGCCTAAATCGTGCAATATAAAAGTGCATTTTCTAAGTGAGCATTGCACAAATTCAATCTTGCAAAGCATGAAAATTGCTTGACTCACAAATTCAGACATACAAACCACAAAACCCGTATTAAATACTCTAACGTGTACTGTGGGTTGTTAACCCAACAAGTCAATCTATCATTCTCCGTAAACAGTAGAAGCTATAAGCCAACGAGTAAAAATGGTGTTCGTAGGTCATTTTCTGCTAATCAGGAATATGTTTTTTTAAATGATATTTGTTTCCCCACCCACCCACTCTATGTCGCTCCCACCCCATTCCATTATACCCTCCACCGCCAAACCCCAACCCTAACAACGACCCTAATCTCAACCCCAGCCCAACATGGTACTCAACCGAAACCCTTACCCTAACCCTATCACTTTTACCATACTCTATTGACTTTGTTATCATGCTCAGTCGTAGAGAAGAGAGATGAAATTATAAATAAAATAGAATAAATATAATAGAATAAAAAGAAGAGAAATAAACAAAACTTACACATATTATCGGTGCTAACAGCCACACTTTGCCCTTGTTACTACGGAAATCAAGAGAACAAAAAAACGCAAAAAAAAAACTTACAAGATTTGAGAAAAATTTATTACAAGACAACAACACCGATTTCATTTATGCTTTAACAAAATTACATTACAATGAAAGCTAATCTACCCAAATTGCAAAATATTCAATCAAAAACTATACATCCAATAAAAAAGTAATAAAATTTGTGGAAAAAATATTCATTTAGAAGGAAATAAGTGTAAACAGAAAACAACTACTCCCTCTGGTGCATTGAAATCTTTATACTTGAGAATGATACAAAATACTAAGGAAAAAACATTACGCCACAATTGTTCCAGGCATGCCCTTGGAAGAAACATGAGTGTTGTGGGTTTAAGAGAGAGAAAATATACTTGTGATGGGGGCAATTAGAGAGTGGGTAGCCGTTAGGATTTTGGAGGGTAAGGGAGGTGGGAGAATGTGAGTAAGGGAACATGAGCACATGAGGGTGAGAGGTAAGGAGGGCAAAATAGAAAATAAACCTCAAAAACAATACCATTTAAGGAACTAGAAAGACTTCCATGGGACAAACTAAAAGGAAAGTGTAAAAAATTTCATAGAGCGAAGGGAGTATACTTTAAGAAAATTATTAAAAAAATGAAAGAAAAAAGTGAAGCACTAAAATAATAGTTTTAAGTATGGACAAATTTGAAAACTTGACAAATCTGAAAACCAAGTAGAAATTTAATCGGAAATTATGAACCCTACCATACCAAAATTCGAAGATCTAGATAAATAAATTCGACAATTACCACTTGGAAATATCATCTCTACGTCACAAAAGAGAAATCGAAAAATTTAAGTTCACATACACTAATACACTCAACTTCGAGTTTTTATTTTATTTTACCAAATGCTTTGATCTTTTTCAGGTATTTAGCCTGATTTTTTCGGCTTTAATCGTTTCTCCCCGAGTTTCTTCGATTATCAATACAAATTTCTTATAACTCTAGTCTATACTTGTTGCATATGAAGAACATCAAAACTAGAACAATTATGGTTGAAAATAAAGAGAGCATAGGAGTAGAGAGAGAGAGAGAGAGAGAGAGAGGTTTTGAAGAACATGTGAGATGTGCTCTGATTGATTTCTATCTTTAGTTTCATTTAGGAATTTATTTGAAAATTCAACAGCTCTAATACCACTTTGACCCAGGAAATTAAAGGAATGTAATTTGATTATCTTAAATAATGAACTTACAATCAAATGAAATTATAAGTAGATAATTTAAAAATAAAGGAAAAATGAGAAATGAACAAAATTTGATTAAGAAACATTGAATAAGAACCTATTTTTATTAAAAGCAGAATTTGAACAAGGGGAATTGCGGAAGACTCGGTACTTATAAACTTTATTTCACACAGAGTACCGACTTCTAAGTAGAAGCTAAAGCTCGAAAACACACTATGCTTGTAGCAAATCGATCTCTTGTCAATTTAACCAAGCTATTTTATTCATAAATTACTGGATAGGTGATTTTGAAGATGTCAATTGTAGAAATTATTTGTCTTGTTGTAGTAATCGATAAATAGGCTGTAGTCGCCTGGTAATTCATTATCTTATTAATTTTGTAGCCGTTCGATCTGGTGTTCTTGCAAAGTTCAACTATGGTAGAGCAGATTACAATTTGCAACACTATGGAGATGCAAGGCCGCCAATTTACAACCTATGTAATATACCACATGACCTTCCTCTTTTCCTTAGCTATGGAGGTAAGCATGCCTTATCAGATATCATGGATGTTTGGACCTAGCTCGATTTTCTGAAGTTTCATGATGGGGATAAACTCCAAGTTCAATTCATAAAAGAGTATGCTCATGCCCGAAGCCGTCAGGCCTCGCGTGGGAGGGGAAGGAGGATGGCCTCCCGTGCCTCACCGTGCGCGGCTGGCCTAAATAGGGAGCCCACGGCTATAGACACCAAAAAAGTTTCTTCAGATTTCTCCGCAAAAGCCCGATGATGAAAGGAGTAATTTTTTAAGCTTGAACTGCTGTTTTGCGTTAATAGTTAAGATAAGGTCTCAGGTTTTTTCTCCAAACACTCCTTTACTTCATTTCGTTCAAAAGCCCCGTTCAAGAGCTTTCCAACGACACGTCTCATGCCTCATTCCGACTCCCGGTCGCCAAGTTGCGATTTAGGGGTAAAACCGTCTTTTACCATTCAGGGGTAAAACGGTCCTTTTGCGTTTTTCGGAACATTTAAATTTCGGAAAATAAAAATGGGCTGGATGTCGTCATAATGACGACATCCAGCTGGCTGCTGACAGCTGCAGCGGCAGCGGCCCAGGCTAGGGCCGCTAGCGGCGCTGACCAGTTTTCAGGGCCGCTAGCGGCCTGACTTCCCTTGGGGCCCGGCTCATTTTTCAAGCCTGTCTTGTTTTTCAGCTCAAATTCTGCCGTCAAACCCTACCTCCCTCGCCTACATAAACAACGGTTCACCCTCAGTTCAAAACACACAGCCTACAGTTGGCAAACTCTATTCTCGGTTGAGTACTCCCGAGCTTCTCCCTCTTTCTTCTAAAATTTGAGATTTTACTTTACTATTTTTTTCAAATATAGCCTACAGCTCAGGTACAAAATCATGAGGGCTCAAATTAAATTGCTTGCTTATCTGTTTATTTTCTAGTAGTCATAATGTAGATATCATGCTAGGTCACGTTTTTATCGCTTCCTAAATACTGTCTGTATAGTCGTTGTGCTGCTCAACTTATCGATCAAATGCATGTCTAAGTAAGGGTTAAAATAAATGTTGTGATGCTGTGATAAACCAATTAATAGTCTAAGTCTAGGTTGTTAATACGGTTTTGCATGGGAATTATGTCTTTAAATTATTAAGCAAACTTGAGTTAGTAGAGGCCGTCATAAAACGGGCGAGTTGGGTGCCTAACACCTTCCCACCTCGTACCTTTGCCCCCAAACCTATTATTCTTGGGTACTTATATGTTTCATATAAGTGTGAGTCTTTCTAAAAACATGATTAGTTCACTTATCGCGCTATTGGGCTGTCCCTTCGGTTTGTCGCTTCAGTTTGTCCCTTCGATAAAACGCCGATAGCAGATTTGTGACCTCTTTCATGGTTTTTATTTAATTCAAGTCTTTTCAAAAGCTTTTCTAACTCGATGGTCCCTTGAACTTATCTAAGCTCCCAATTGACAAATTTTCTATAAGGACGCACTCCGTGGAAACAATGTGGAAAAATCTTGGGTCCTTACAACGGCGACGAGCAGCCGTGGCGATTGGTGGATTAAAACTCATGGATCGCGCTGCGCACACACGCCACCAGGGGAGCTCGAAGGACCCAGAGCGAACGCTCACAACCGTTGCGACCCCATGTCAGGCGGGGCTACCCGCTGAGTTTAAGCATATCAATAAGCGGAGGAAGTGAAATTTAGAAGGATTTCCCTAGTAGCGGCGAGGGAACCGGGAAGAGCCCACCTTTAAAATCGGGCGGCCTAACCGTCCGAATTGTAGTCTGGAGAAGCGTCCTCTACGACGGACCGGGCTCAAGTCCCCTGGAAAGGGGCGCCAGAGAGGGTGAGAGCCCCGTCGTGCCCTGACCCTGTCGCACCACGAGGCGATGTCGCCGAGTCGGGTTGTTTGGGAAGCAGCCCTAAGCGGGAGGTAAAGTCCGTCCAAGGCTAAATACTGGTGAGAGACCTATAGCAAATAAGTACCGCGAGGGAAAGATGAAAAGCACTTTGAAAAGAGAGTCAAAGAGTGCTTGAAATTGTCTGGAGGGATGCGGATGGGGGCCGGTGATGCGCCTCGGTCGGATGTGGAACGACCAAAAGTGGGTCCACCGATCGGCTCGGGGTGCGAACCGACGCGGATTGGGAGGGCGGCTAAACCCCGATTTTCGGGAGCGTTGTCCTCGCGATCGTGATAGGCAGAGCGCGCCGTCACGGCGTGCTTTGGCACCTACGCGCTCCAGGCGTCGGCCTGCGGGCCCCCCGTTCGGTTCGTCTTGAATTACGGACCAAGGAGTCTGACATGTGTGCTAGTCAACGGGTGAGTAAATCCATAAGGCGCAAGCAAGGAAGCTAATTGGTGGGATCCCCTAGCGGGTGCACCGCCGACCGACCTTGATCTTCTGAGAAGGGTTCGAGTGAGAGCATACATGTCGGGACCCGAAAGATGGTGAACCATGCCTGAGCGGGGCGAAGCCAGAGGAAACTCTGGTGGAGGCCCGAAGCAATACTGACGTGCAAATCGTTCGTCTGACTTGGGTATAGGGGCGAAAGACTAATCGAACCGTCTAGTAGCTGGTTCCCTCCGAAGTTTCCCTCAGGATAGTTGGAGCTCATACGCGAGTTCTATCAGGTAAAGCCAATGATTATAGGCATCGGGGTCGCCATGCCCTCGACCTATTCTCAAACTTTAAATAGGTAGGACGACACGACTGCTTTGTTGAGTCGCGCCATTGAATCGAGAGCTCCAAGTGGGCCATTTTTGGTAAGCAGAACTGGTGATGCGGGATGAACGGGAAGCCAGGTTACGGTGCCCAGATGCGCGCTAACCTAGATCCCACAAAGGGTGTTGGTCGATTAAGAGAGCAGGACGGTGCTCATGGAAGTCGAAATCCGCTAAGGAGTGTAACAACTCACCTGCCGAATCAACTAGCCCTGAAAATGGATGGCGCTGAAGCGCGCGACCTATACCCGACCGTCAGGGCAAGTGCCAGGCCCAGATGAGTAGGAGAGCGCGACGGTCGCTGCAAAACCTGTGGCGGGAGCCAGGGCAGAGTGGTCGTCGGTGCAAATCTTGGTGGTAGTAGCAAATATTCAAATGAGAACTTTGAAGGCCGAAGAGGGAAAAGGTTCCATGTGAACGACACTTGCACATGGGTTAGTCGATCATAAGAGACGGGGAAAGCCCGTCTGATAGCGCGTTTCGCGCGAGCTTCGAAAGGGAATCGGGTTAAAATTCTTGAACCGGGACATGGCAGGATAGCTGTATAAAGTTAAGCTCTCCTGTGTCTGATGAAGAAGTCAGAAAAGCCATGTTGAAGATTAAGGACAACAAGGCACCCGGACCTGATGGTTTTAGTTCTTGTTTCTTTAAGAACTCTTGGTCTGTTGTGGGGAAGGATGTTATAGGGGCTGTGAAGGATTTCTTTGTCAAAGGGAAATTACTCACTCAGATTAATACCACTGCCATTTCTCTAATTCCTAAAGTTCATAATCCCACCCATGCTGTTGATTTTCGACCAATTTCTTGTTGTAATGTCATATACAAGTGCATCTCCAATGTTATTGCAACTCGTTTGAGGGAGGTGTTGACTGAGGTTGTTGGTACTCAACAAGGGGCCTTTGTGAGGGGGGGAAATATTGTTCATAATATTTTATTGGCTCAAGAACTTCTTGCTTATTATGATAGAAAAAATGTCAGTGCTAGAATGGCAATCAAGGTGGATTTTCGAAAAACCTATGATTCCATTGAATGGAAGTTCCTAATACGCTCTCTTGTGAAGCTTGGTTTCCCTGAAAAGTTTGTCAACTGGATTACTCTTTGCGTGACATCTGTGGAGTTCTCTTTAGTGATCAATGGAGAACTCAGTTGGTATTTTGAAGGTAAGAGAGGTCTCAGACAGGGAGACCCTCTCTCTCCATATTTGTTTGCGATTGTTATGGAGGTGTTGTCTAGAAGACTCTCAATGCTGCAACATGATAAACTGTTCAGACATCACCCTAAATGTGGGAAGTTGAACATCACACACTTGAGCTATGCAGATGACATTTTCTTGTTCTGTAAAGGGACTACTAAAGCAGCTTCAAGTGTCATTACAGCCTTTAAAAAATTTTCAGATGCTTCAGGATTACTTGCTAACCTAAGCAAATGCCAAGTCTTCATGGGGGGTATCTCTGCTGAGGTAAGTTCCCAGATTCATCATCTTCTACATATGGATATTGGTTCCTTACCTGTTCGTTATTTGGGTGTGCCTTTAACATCCAAGGCTTTGAATTCTTCTGATTGTTTGGGTCTTGTTGAAAGGATTACTGTAAAAATTAGAAATTAGGCTAGTAAATTCTTGTCTTATGCAGCTAGAGTGCAGCTCATCCAAACAATTTTATACAGTTTACACAACTTTTGGGGGTCAATATTTGTATTACCAAAAAAAGTGATAAAACAGGTATAGTCTCTTGTAGAAACTTCTGATGGGGAGGAAAAGACAGTGTCAAGCAAGCCCTTGTTGCATGGAAGACCATTTGTCAACATGAAGCTAGTGGTGGTCTAGGGTTTAAAGATATGCTGATGCTGAATAAAGCTTCGATACTCAAGCTTATATGGTGCCTAGCTCAAAAGGAGGATGTTTTATGGGTAAAATGGATACATGAGTTGTATTTAGCTGATGAAGACTTGTGGGAGTTAGAATTACTCATAAGCATTCCTGGGGGTTCAGAAAGTTATTGAAATTAAGAGATGAGGCATTGAAGTGTGTCTTTGTTCAGAATGGGGAGCTTATCTGGAGATCTTGTCCTCCTGCTTTTACCTCTAAATCTGCATATAACACCATCTATCCCCCTGCTCCTGCTCAGCCTTGGTCTAAGTTTATTTGGGGGAGAAATTGTTATCCAAAACAGTCTTTCACAGCTTGGATTATGATGAAAAGAAGCTTCTAACCAGAGATAGGCTTATTGCTAGAGGTGCTAATATTGACAGCAAATGTGTGCTTTGTGATCAGTTTGATGAAAGCCATGACCATCTGTTTTTGCAATGTAAATTTTCCAGGGAAGTATGGAAACAGATTGGAGAGTTCCTCCAGTTCAAGCCTCCGCCTGACAGCTGGGACAATCTTGTTGCTTGGGGGATGAAATGCATTAGAGGGTCTTCTGCATACAGATCACTCTGCAAAGCTGCGGTGACAGCTTGTATATATGTGTGGATAGCGTGAAATCATGCAATCTTTAGGCATGTTAAGCCAGAAACTCTGAAGGTGACAGCGAGGATCAAAATGGAGCTTCATGTCCAGCTTGGCAATATAGAACAAATCAGAGATACTAGTAGGAATAGGAGGTGGTGTGAGGTAGTGGGAATATGCCATGCTTTCACAAAGAAATAGTTTTCTGTTTGTATAGTTACAGATATAACTTTACATAGGAGATAGGGAGAGTTTGATAACTTCCCAGTTTGAGGAAGTTTACTGATGTAAAGATCTTATAAGCTTTTTTGGTAATGAAATACAAGCTCACATTTTACCCAAAAATAAAAAAAGAATTATTCATTTAGTTTTAATTAGCTTTTTAAATCAGAAAATTAATCAATTAATTCCTAAACCTAGTGGTATTTGACTTAGGTTGACTGAGGGCCTATATAAGGACAAATGTGAGATAATTGATCAGTTTTGCAAATTGAACCAAAACCCTCACACTCACGTTTTCTCTTTCCTTCACCCTCACCGGCCTCCCTCTCTCTCTCCTCTCTCCACCGGCTCTCCTCGCCGGAAACAACCGCCGGCGTCACCCCTCTCTCCCGCCGGTAACCCTCTTCTTCTCCCTCTCTCTTTCTCTATCTTTTTCTCTCTCTTTCGCGTCTCCCACTCCCCCTCTGTTTTGCGTTCGCGGGACCACCGGACCACCAGGCCGACGCTTGGGTGGAGACCGGTGAGTGGCTGGAGTGTCCCCGTCTCTCTCTCTCTCTCTCTCTCTCTCTCTCTCTCTCTCTCTCTCTCTCTCTCTCTCTCTTCTTTTCTCTCCCTTTCTCTCGTTCACGTTTCTCTCTCCTCACGTCCCCGGAGCTCCGGCGACCACCACCACCGGCCATGGTGGGCAGTGGGTGGTGGTGGTGGTGATGGGTCGGGTTATGGGTCCCATGCATGGGTACCCGTGACCTAGACCTAGTTTTGAAGTTAGGGTTTTCTTTTTATATTTTTCGTAATTATTAATTCAATTTTCAATATTTTTGATTTAATGTTTTTATTTTTCTGCACTCATCCGGAATTAGAATTCGGATTTTCAAAAGCCTATATTGGTTTAAATAAATCAATAACTTTAATAAAATTATCAGAATGAGATTTCGTTACTGTTTATATTTTCGAATTTAATTAATACTGATTCGGTAATTATTTTTAATTAGGACCTAACGAGCAAGCGTGATTATCGTCAATTGGTTGGATCAGACTTACTGTTGATAGCGTTGTAGTGGTAAGCTCTCATGCCTACCATCTTTCAAAACCCCATCAAAACTATTTTGATGTGTTATGTGCTAATTGGGAAATTGTCGTGAATTAATATGCAAAGCATGATTAAATTATATCGCTGTTATTATGAGATTTCTTAAGGATGTTAACTGCTGTAAATATGAATTATAATTAGCATGTTGATATTATCAAGGTTTGGGAAATTATTAGTCCATATGATGATTATTGGACACTTATTGAATGGTGATCAATTGTTAGTATTATTATGTTATTAATTATATGCTAATTGGTTGGGTATTATTGAGTGCTAGTGAGTACCTACCTACTATCGTTGAATGTCTTGAATGATTGGTGAGTTTTTGGATATCATATTACCCTGCCGAAGTGCTGCCGAAATTGTGCTAGACATTACTTGTCGTCATTATTGAATTATCGTCGTTATTGAATTAAGGCATGTTTAATTCTCATCGCATTGAATTATCATTATCGTCGTTATTTACAATTCATTGTCGAGAGCATGAAATGAATTAGTAAGTCGTGGTCTCGTAGTACCACTTATGTCAACCAATGCAAATTATGTGAATTCAATTAAATGAGAGTAAGACTCCTAATGGATCCCTACGAGTAGTCAAGCAATCGGGATTGCACCTAATGGTGTAGTTCAAGGGATGAGTGATTCCCAAGTTACTTATGGACACCTCGTAGTGTGTCTGGGACAGATCATTCCCCATTTATTAAGTCCTCTAGGCTCGTGTAATTGTACTAGAGGTAGTTTGCACACTAGAGTCATTAAGTCCATGGCGTGATTATATCTTCGATGAACAGTATGGGTAATTGTTGTTCTATTCACTCTCTTACATCTCTCTAATCAAGACGAATTGTCTATGTCATATTTCGTATGATCACTATACAAAAATTGTATATAAAAGAATGTCGTTATGCGTATGCTTGATTATATGCTTATGTGCGTTTGCAAATGAATTTCAATGATTTTTCTAAAACCTCAGGTAAGGTTTGCAAAATGTTTTTACTGGGTATGGATGACGTTTATTCAGTTTATCTGATTTTTGTTTCTCTTTTATTTCTTTTCTTTTCTTCTGTATTTTATTTCCGTCACGGAAACCAAAGTGCGGGTTTAGTTTATTGAGGACGTACAGCTTCCAAGGTTAGAGTTGGCGTCGGCTTTTAGAACTCTTTTTGTTCAATTTAGATCGTTGGGATTTTTATTGGATTTAGCCCTTTGAAGGCAAGTTGTAATAAATTTGATTTAATGGTTTTAGCTCACTATATAGACAACTCTAATATTAATTGTTTAGTTTGTTTAGTTCCTTTGAAGGTTCTTTTGATGCATAGTCTTTCTTTCTGCTTAGCATTTACTCCTTAATGATAAATGTTGCAGTAACAACCCTTGGGTTCGGGACGGATCAGTGATGTCGAGTCGTGTATAGTGACGTCGTTAGTTCCAGGAAAATCGTTGCGGATTTGGGGTTGTTACAAATGGTATCAGAGCCCTAGGTTTAAAAAGGTTGCTTAAGATTAATTAATGAATTAATAAAGATTAGTTTCATTTTGGGAAAATAAAATATAATTAAAGCCGTTAAGCGTAGTAGTCCAAGAAGATAGGAATTATTTGAAATCACTTTGTTTGTGATTTAAAAAATTCTTATTGTTTGATTGTCTACCTGTAGATGGTAAGGAGAAGAATTACTACGCCGATGACGACTGCACACCAGAAGGCACGCGCTCTAACTCATCGTGCACCACCAGTAGAGTATGTTGCTTCATCGGATAGCAAATCAACAGGAAACGACGCGAACATGCGCCACAAGGCCGCGCAGGACCTCGCCGCGCACGAAGAGGTCGCGCGCAACGAGGCGCATGCCTCGCGCCAATTCCCGCGCCAATAGCCACACCTGTACCCGTCCCTGATGTCGCCCCAGTTACCACACACGCCGCACATGTGGTTGATGAAGAGGAAGATCCCTCTGAGTCTAAGCCTGCGTATACACCACCGGAAGAGAATGATGATATGCCGGACTTGGAAGATATTAGTGCCGAGAGCGACAACAACATTGCGCCTGCTCCTGCACCTGCTGCTGCACCTACTCCTGCTGCAAATTGGTTTCCTCCTATTGAACCATTCTTTGCTATTGATGCTCAGCTCAAGGATATACGTATCTACATACGACGTGCTTATACTACGATCGAGAGTTATCAGTACGAGAATCGCACGCGTCTACGCGAAGGCTTATGGGTAGAGCTACTGCTGGCTGTTCTGCCTAACATACATCCTTGGATGGGACTCAAGGAGAAGTACGACGATGTAGTCTCCAAGAGTGGACATCTGCACGAGAAGAAGTACGGTGAAGGTACGAGATGGTCTCTCTGCTTTAGAGGCGTTGCCGGTGAGTTATGCATATCCGAGTTCGAGTGGAAGGTAAACCGAGTGCTAGTACCGGCGCCAAAGGATATGTGTGAGTATTGCTAGACCAAGAAATGCAAGCAAGTCGATGATTTTAGGAAACGTTTCTTACCCCAGAAATGTGGTGGATATGCTTATCCATACACGCCCTACAAAGAGGTGAAGCCTAGGAGGAAGGACAACCATGACCAGTCCCCTAGCGCAAAGAAGATGTGTGCTAGTGTCAAGTAGAACTAGATGATTCATTTTTAGTAGTTTTACTTGAGTTTTATTGGAAATTTTAATTATTGTGATGGCCCTGCGTGGTCAAGTTTGATGTTGGTGTAGTTGCATAGGCAACAAATATTTATGATTGTTTTTTACTTGCAATTTGTCTCATTGCAAGACTATTTCATTTGATTATATGATATCGTTGAGATTTTGTTTTATGTGATCGTTTTATTGCATAATTGCGTGGTTGACAAATAGCTTCGTAATGCTATCTCGTATTGCCTAGAAATGATGGGAAATCCATGTCGGAATTATGGCAGAATTTCATTGAGCATGATCATATCAATTGTGAGCCAAAGGCTAAGCATGTATTGTATGCAATCAAATGTCATTGTTTATTGCCCTACTAAATAGTATGGAGCCTCGATGTGTGAATTGTGAATGCTCTTGCTTATCAATCATGTGAGACCAATGTGTCTACTTTGTTATTGCATATCGAACTATTATGCATGAGGACTGAGAAAATTCAAAGCAAGTATGTTTCTTAGACCTACAATGTAAGGTCGATCATTGAAACTTATATGCTATTTGCTAAATGTCAAGAGAAATGTTTCAATTATAACCTATATCTCTCAATTAGACCCCTAATTGGGTCAAACGTGCCAATTTTGCTGAAATGGTGATCAACCATTGCTCTTTTATGTCTCAGATTTGTTATAATGGCAACCAACGACCGACTCGCTAGACTAGAATTAGGACTCACTAATGTCGTTGAACACATCACGCGCCAGCTAGAGCGCCAAGAGCAACATCACAATGCGCAGAATCGAGACGCGCAACTTTAAGGATTTCGATGCACTCAAACCTCCGACGTTTGAGGGTGGCTCCGAGCCCACCATGTTGGAGAATTGGATAATAGAGTTCGAGAAGTTGTTCAGGGCGACTAGTAGGCCCAACAACATGAAGGTCAACACCGCTACGTATTACCTTAAGGGTGAAGCGAACAAGTGGTGGAGCGAACTAAGTTGCTTGCTATCGAGAACTATGGGTGGACAGAGTTCAAAGAGTCTATTCTTGAAAGGTTCTATCCGAATGCTATCCGTCGCCAGAAGCAATGGGAATTCAAGAACATCTATCAAGGAAAGCTATTTGTAGCTGAGTATGCAACAAAGTTGAACGAGCTCGCTGCTTTTGCACCTAACTTGGTGACGACCGAAGCTGAGCGTGTCGAGAGGTTCGAAGATGGTTTAAAGTGGGTTATCCAACATTTGTTATGGGAAACTCGCTAACGTTCCAAGGATTGTACGAGAAAGCCTTGAACCAAGAGCTTGCTGTGGATCGTCGTGATTTGTTGCTCGGAAAGCATAAACGTGATGAAGGGAGTTCTTCCCAGTCAAACGACGCAGATAAGAGGCCAAGATCGAACAATGGCAATCAAAACAACCAAGGTGGTAATCAGATCCACAATGGGAACAAGAATCGTGACTCGAACCATCATAGAGCTACGATCTTAGCTAGGAAGAATACGCCTTGTAGTCGCTGCAACAAGACGCATCCTGGCAAGAACTGTCATGGCTATGTACTTCAATGCTATGAGTGCAACAAGTCTGGTCATAAAGATTCTGAATGCTGGAGTCATGGAAGGAACGGCAATGGTCAGAACCGTGATAACAATTACAATCGTGGTGGAAATGGTAATCGCGGAAATGGTGGTAACTACCGTGGAAATGGGGTTTACAACAACAACAACCACAACAATACTGCTGCTCCTGCTGCGAATAATCAAGCACAACTTCCTGCACCTGCCAACCCCTTGCAGAATAACAACAACAACAATAGAGGGGTGAATGGAATGGTCTATGTGCTGAACCGCAATGAAGCTGAGGCGAACTCGAATGTGATCGCTGGTACTTTTCTTGTTAACTCTCAACCTGCTTTTATTTTGTTTGATAGTGGTGCAACGCATTCTGTTCTTTCTAAGAGCTTTGCATCTAAGATAGGTTTAGAACCTAATCTGTGTATAGTGCAAATATTAGGATGCTAGATGGGTCAATTGTTAATTGCAAAGCGTTGTATGAAAAGTTTCTGATTAGGATAGCTGGTTCCGATTTGCCTACGGATTTGATTCGGATGGATTTAAAGGAATTTGATGTGATTTTGGGAATGGATTGGTTAGCCAAGTATAGGGCTAAGATAGAGTGCTTTGAGCAACGTGTGTCGTTGCGTGGACCGAAGGGTAGGAGGATTACCTACAAAGGAGTCGTGGTCAAGCCAAAGTTGAAGGTAGTGGCTACCATGAAAGCTAAAGAGTGTATGACTAAAGATGAAGAGATTTATCTATGTCATGTGGTGGATACAAGCTGAGAAGCTGAAGTTTCGAAACCTATTCCAGTCGTTTCGGAATACGCTAACGTCTTTCCAGACGAGATTCCTGGAATGCCTCCACAACGCATTGTTGACTTTAGGATCGATTTAGCTCCAGGTTCTGCTCCAATCTTGAAAGCTCTGTATCGTATGGCTCCTGCCGAGATGAAAGAACTGAAAACGCAACTCGAAGAGCTACTGGAGAAGGGATACATACGTCCTAGTGTATCACCTTGAGGTGCTCCTGTTTTGTTCGTACGTAAGAAGGACGGTAGTATGAGACTGTGTATAGACTGCCGCGAGCTAAACAAGATTACGATCAAGAATCGTTATCCACTGCCGAGGATTGACAACCTATTCGACCAACTCCATGGAGCGATCGTTTTCTCGAAGATCGACTTACGTTCAGGATACCATCAACTCAGGATTTTCGAGCCTGACATTACAAAGACCGCGTTTAGGACGAGGTATGGACACTACGAGTTCACTGTTATGCCTTTTGGGTTGACGAACGCACTTGCGAAGTTTATGGATTTGATGAACCGTACGTTCTAGCCTTATCTCGATCAGTTCGTAGTTGTCTTTATTGGCGATATTTTGGTCTACTCGAAAAACGCTACTGAGCATGAGCAACATTTGCGTACCATTTTGGAGATTTTGAGACGACATCGGTTGTATGCCAAGTTCTCGAAGTGTGAATTTTGGTTAGAAACCGTTTCTTTCTTAGGACACGTGGTATCTAAGAGTGGAGTTGTTGTTGACCCGGAAAAGATTAGAGCTGTTATGGACTGGTCCGCACCAAAGAGCGTGACTGAGGTTAGAAGTTTTCTTGGGTTAGCTGGTTACTATCGTAGGTTTGTGGAAGGATTTTCGAAAATAGCGTAGCCTATGACAAACTTGATGAAGAAAACGACGAAGTTTGTGTGGTCTTAAAAGTGTGAAGCTGCTTTTCAAGAGTTGAAGAAACGTCTTACGAGCGCGCCAATTTTGTCATTGCCATCGGGAACTGAAGGGTACGAGGTCTATAGTGACGCGTCTAAGCATGGCTTAGGCTGTGTTTTGATGCAACATGGTAAGGTAGTGGCTTATGCCTCAAGACAACTGAAGAAGCACGAGGATAACTACCCTTCTCACGACTTAGAGCTCGTTGCTGTCATGTTTGCTTTGAAGATTTGTAGACACTATCTCTATGGTTCTGCTGTCAAGATGTTTACTGACCACAAGAGTCTCAAGTACATATTCACACAAAAGGAGTTGAATATGCGACAGAGAAGATGGCTAGAGTTGTGACGGAGTACGATATCGACATCTAGTATCACGAAGGGAAAGCTAACGTGGTAGCTGACGCTTTCAGTAGAAAGACTCGCCATACGTTGAACACTTCTTTAGTACTTCCGAAGGAGATCATTCGTGACTTACAAAGTCTTGACGTGGAGATTGTGCTGAAAGGTGACGTTCAATGTACCTTAGCGCATATCTCAGTTCGACCAACCTTGCTCGACGAGATCAAGGGTAAAGAGAGTTCAGATGAGGATCTTCAACGGATTCTACGCCATAAGGACGAGGGTAGATCCGAGGACTTTTCTATCGGTCAAGACGGTGTCTTGAGATTTCGTGATCGTGTCTGTTTGCCGAATGACCCGGAGATCAAGAGTCAGATTCTGGGTGAAGCTCACAATACGCCTTATTTTGTACATCCTAATGGAGACAAGCTATACAAAGATCTTCACCAAATATTTTGGTGGAAAGGTATGAAACAAGATGTCGCTGAGTTCGTGGCTAAGTGTCTGACGTGCCAGAAGGTCAAGATCGAACACAAGAGACCTAGTGGAATGATTCAATCGCTTGAAGTTCCTACGTGGAAATGGAATCCAATTCCAATGGACTTTGTCATGGGTTTAGCATTGACACAAAAGAAGAAGAACGCCATTTGGGTCGTTGTAATCGTTTGACAAAAGTTGCAAGATTTATCCCAATGAATGACACTTGGGAAATAGAGAAGCCAACGGATGCTTATGTCAAGGAAGTCATGAGACTTCATGGTGTTCCAGAAGATACTGTTTCAAATAGAGACTCGAGATTTCTATCACACTTTTGGCAGAAACTGCAAGAAGCTTTTGGAAGCAAATTGAAGTTCAGTACTGCTTTTCATCCTGCGACTGATGGTCAGACGGAAAGAACGATTCAGACTTTGGAGGATATGCTATGAGCGTGTGCTCTTGAGTATCAAGGCTCGTGGGATACACATATTCCGTTGATCGAATTTTCTTACAACAATAGCTATCACTCAAGCATTGATGGAGCGTCATATGAAGCACTGTATGGAAGGAAGTGTAGATCGCCCATTTGTTGGAACGACATTAGTGAAACTGCAGTTTTGGGTCCTGAAATGATCCAGCAGACCGTCGATGTGGTCAAGGTGATTCAAGCGAGGATGCGAAGTGCTCAAGATCGCCGGAATTCATATGCAGATAGAGGTCGTAGACCTGAAGAGTTTGAGGTGGGAAGCAAGGGTACTTTTGCGAGTATCTCCTACCAAGGGTGTCATGCATTTTGGTCGTAAGGGGAAGTTGAGTCCTCGTTACATTGGACCTTACGAGATCCTGGAAAGAATTGGTGAGGTTGCTTATCGATTAGCTTTACCTGTGGAACTTGCAAAAGTCCATAGTGTGTTTCATGTGTCCCAACTGAAGCGATACATACATGATCCAACTCATGCCGTTCAACTTGAAACGATCAATCTCGATGAAAGTTTGACTTATGAAGAACGTCCTATCAAGATTGTGGACCGCAAAGAACGCTCAACTCGAACAAAGACTATCCAGATTGTCAAAGTCAGTTGGTCTCGACAAGGTCAAGAGGAAGCAACATGGGAAGCTGAATCCATGATACGCGAGAAGTATCCAGACCTCTTCCTAGAAAATACTAGTCCCACTTGAGTTTCGGGACGAAACTCCTTTTAAGGAGGGTAGAATGTCAAGCCTCGAAATTTTTTCTTTTTTGCGTGATTTGTTTATCGCTTTGCACGAATTGCATGTTCATGCTAATCAACTTAGAATCACGATCTTACTTGCTCATCTTGCGTATGTTAGTGTCCTGAAATTTGTTTTATACCTTCGTATGGGTAAACTCATTTTGTTTTTAGAAGTGATTACTTCATGTCTCAAGTTTTGGGACGAAACTTCTTTTAAGGAGGGTAGAATGTGATACCCCAATATTTTCTATAATTATTATATTGATATATAAATGATTTATAAATAGTTTCGGGGATTGAATCGTGTATTCATTTAAGGATTCGATTTAGTCAATTAAAGCCATAATAATATTAATTATTATTATGGGACTTTCATAAATTGCATTTATTAATTTTGAGGAGTTTAACTAAAATGTTTTATATATGAATAAGAATTATTCATATAGTTTTTAGTTACTTTTAATTAACTTTTTAAATCAGAAAATTATTCAATTAATTCCTAACCCTAATGGCATTTGACTTGGGTTGACTGAGGGCCTATATAAGGAAAAAGGTGAGACAATTGATCAGTTTTGCAAACTGAACCAAAACCCTCACACACACTCTCTCTCTCACTCACGTTCTCTCTCTCCTTCACCCTCACCTCCCTCCCTCTCTCTCCTCTCTCCTCTCTCCTCTCTCCACAGGCTCTCCTCGCCGGAAACAACCACCGGCGTCGCCCCTCTCTCCCGCCGGTAACCCTCTTCTTCTCCCTCTCTCTTTCGCGTCTCCCCTCCCCCTCTGTTTTGCATTCGCGGGACCACCGCACCACCACCTGACCACTAGGCCAGCGCCTAGGTGGCGACCGGTGAGTGGCCAGCGTGGCCCCGTCGCCCTGCTCTCTCTCTCTCTCTCTCTCTCTCTCTCTCTCTCTCTCTCTCTCTCTCTCTCTCTCTCTCCCTCTCTCTCGTTCGCATTTCTCTCTCCTCACGTCGCCGGAGCTCCAGTGACCACCACCACCGGCCATGGTGGCCAGTGGATGGTGGTGGTGGTGATGGGTCGGGTTATGGATCCCATTCATGGGCACCCGTGACCTAGACCTAGTTTTAAAGTTAGGGTTTCGTTTTTATATTTTTTTTCGTAATTATTAATTCGATTTTCAGTATTTTGGATTTAATGTTTTTATTTTTCTGCACTCATTCGGAATCGTAATTCGGATTTTCAAAAGTCTAGATTGGTTGAAATAAATCAATAAATTTAATATAATTGTCAGACTGAGATTTCAATTCTGTTTGTATTTTCGTATTTAATTATTACTTATTCGGTAATTATTTTTAATTAGGACCTAATGAGCAAGCGTGATTATTGTCAATTGGTTGGAGCATACTTACTGTTGGTAGCGTTATAGTGGTAAGCGCTCATGCCTACCTTCTTCCAAAACCCCATCAAAACTATTTTGATGTATTATGTGCTAATTAGGAAATTTGTCGTGAATTTAATATGCAAAGCATGATTAAATTATATCGTTGTTATTATGAAATTTTGTTAAGCATGTTTACTGCTGTAAATATGAATTATAATTAGCATGTTGATGTTATCATGTTTTGGGAATTTATTAGTCCATATGATGATTATTGGACAATTATTGAATGGTTAATTGTTAGTATTATTGTGCTTTTAATTATATGCTAATTGGTATGGGTATTATTGAGTTCTAGTGAGCACCTATCTACTATCGTTGAATGTCTTGAATGATTGGTGAATTTTTGGATATCATATTACCTTGCCGAAGTGCTGCCGAAATTGTGCTAGACATTACTTGTCGTCATTATTGAATTATCGTCGTTATTGAATTAAAGCATGTTTAATTCTCATCACATTGAATTATCATTATCGTCGTTATTTACTATTCATTGTCGAGAGTATGAAATGAATTAGTAAGTCGTGGTCTCGTAGTACCACTTATGTCAACCAATGCAAATTATGTAAATTGAATTAAATGAGAGTAAGACTCCTTATGGATCCCTAGGAGTAGTCGAGCAATCAGGATTTTACCTAATGGTGTAGTTCAAGGGATGAGTGATTCCCAAGTTACTTATGGACACCTCGTAGTGTGTCTGGGACGGATCATTTCCCATTTATTAAGTCCTCTAGGCTCGTGTAAATGTATTAGAGGTAGTGTGCACACTAGAGTCATTAAGTCCATGGCGTGATTGTATCTTCGATGAACAGTATGGGTAATCATTGTTCTGTTCGCTCTCTTACATCTCTCTAATCAAGACGAATTTTCTATGTCATATTTCATATGACTATACAAGAATTGTATATAAAAGAATGTCGCTATGCGTGTGCTTGATTATATGCTTATGTGCGTATGTAAATGAATTTCAATGATTCTTCTAAAACCTCAAGTAAGGTTTGCGAAATATTTTTACTGGGTACGGATGACGTTTATTCAGTTTATCTGATTTTTGTTTCTCTATTGTTTCTTTTCTTTTCTTCTGTATTTTGTTTCCGTCACGAAAACCAAAGTGCATGTTTAGTTGATTCGGACGTACAGCTTGGAAGGTTAGAGTTGGCGTCGGTTTTTAGAACTCTTTCTGTTCAGTTTAGATCGCTGGGATTTTTATTGGATTTATCCCTTTGAAGACAAGTTGTAATAAATTTGGTTTAATGGTTTTAGCTCACTATATAGACAACTCTGATATTAACTGTTTAGTTCCTTAGAAGCTCCTTTTGATGCCTAGTCTTTCTTTTTGCTTAGCACTTACTCCTTAGTGATAAATATTGCAGTAACAACCCTTGGGTTCGGGACGGTTCACTGGTGTCGAGTCGTGTATAGCAACGTCGATAGTTCCCGAAAAATCATTGCGAATTTGGGGGTGTTACACGCACGCGTGAAATAGGAGAGGGAAAATGGGAGGAGGGAGAGTGATACAAGTTAAATCAAGAATTGAAACCCACTTTTTTTTGTTTTTAAAATCTGAGGCCCAGTTGCGAAATGGGCCTAAAAACTTAATTCAGCCCCACTTTTACCGAACATGTTTTGGTTTCCAAATAAGTCTAATTTTGGAAACCAAAAAAGTTACAACTTGGATCCACCCTGAACGGGGCTTTAGATTTTAGGTTTAAATTCTCCCTTCCCTTTTATACGTAAACGTATTGTATTGGCCTCTCTGCCTCCCTACCAAAAAAAATAAATAAATAGAAATTGAAATAAAATATTTTTAAATGCTTTAAAACGTATGTGTAGGCAACCAACCGACCGCAACAGACCATAGTAACCAAAATCTTACATGTAGCTAAATAATCGGTTCATCTTGTGCTTCATTCATTCTTGACCTGTCTGACCAAGATTGGAACTAATATTTCATTTCATGGTTGGCTTGCCGTAACGGCGAAAGTACAAATTGCCCCATCACTTATAACATATCTGCAATTAAACCCCTCTAGTACCAAATATAGCGAATTGTCCTCACAACTTGTTCTAAGTACACAAATCAACTCTCCTCCAATTTTCCGACCACAAATTCGCTAGAATCATGTCGTGGCTAAAATCTTTTTTTTTTTTTTTGCAAATAGATACCATATTTAATTATATACTATCATTATACGTTTTAACTTTGTTTTTTTTTTTTTTTTTATTACCCTATACGTCTCAAAAATACTTACTCTATCCGACCTCCTCTGTATCAAGTTTTTCAGATCTCCCTCCCTCTCAGCATCTCTGTAGCCCAGCCATTAATGACAACAGATAAGCAGGTGTTTTGGAAATCTAGAAAACTTAAATCCCATCATCAAATCTATTGATACAAATCCTTACACATGGACCTTTTTATTCTCCTTTTAGTTGAGCATTAATTTCATATGGATACTTTAGATTAATTAATTAACATCTTGAATTGAATTATAAAACAACAAATTAGGTGAAGCCGAAGGATCCTGGCTTTCTTTTTGTGATTGGAGATAGAATTCCATTTACCTAAAACCATTTAAGATTTTGGTTGGCACCACAAGCCAAAAAGCTCAAATAGGAAAAAGAATCCAGAAAACTGTAATTCAGTAAACCTAAAGAGCTTTTATAAGCCAAAGGGTGCCAGAGCGAGGGAGCAGTTTGGTGCTATACTGCTATGGCCATTTCTCTTCTGAACAAAGTGCTGAGAGACAGAGAGAGAGTGGAGACGAAGAAAAAGATCGATAGTATGAGAGAAATAATGTAGAGAATTGGCTCACCCCAATTGGGAGCCCTAGCACCTGTATATATAGACAATAGAAACGTACAGAGTTACAGTTTGAATCCTCTTTGTATTCTATTTACATGTAGAGTCCTAATGGTACTCTATTACGCCCCCTCAAGCTGGTCGGGTGGGCGCACGAAAATATTGGATTTAAGAAAATGAAATTATTGCGGAGACAAAGCTTTAGTCAAAATATCAGCAAGCTGAAACCGTGTAGGGATGTAACGAACAACAAAATCACCATGTGCAATATGTTCCCGAACAATGTGGTAATCAACCTTAATATGCTTGCTGCGATCGTGAAGAACTAGATTCGTCGTGAGATAAGTGGCGCTGAAATTGTCACTCATCACACGAACCGGTTGAGGATGAAGGAATCCTAACTCGGCCAAAAGCTGACGAACCCAATGTGTATCCGCAACTGTATAACCAATTCCTCTATATTCTTCTTTAGTAGTGGATTTAGAAACTGTAGGTTGTTTCTTACTGCATCAGGAGATCAAGTTATTTCCGAGAAAATGGCATAACCTGTGGTGGAGCGGCAACTATCCGGACAACCGCCCCAATCAGCATCAGAATAGGCGACCATCAAAGTCGAATCCTTGGACAGGCGAAAATAAAGACCATGATCTGCGGGCAGGAAGGTGAGTAGAATGAGGAGCACGCATAAATTATGAAATGACGTTAACAGCATAAGAAATGTCAGGTCTTGTCATTATCACATATTGCAACGCACCTACCATACTTCTGTATTCAGAGGGATCCGCAAGCAACTCACCATCCTTAAGGGACAAAATAGTACGGGATACAAGGGGAGTGCGCACAGGCTTTGTGGTGTGTAAGCCAAATTTAAGTAATAAGTCATGAATGTATTTTCATTGGGAAAGAAAAATGCCTAAACAATTGCGCACAACCTGAAGGCCCAGAATATAATGAAGGTCTCCAAGATCCTTCATGGCAAATTTCTCAGACAGGAGAGAAATGATATTTGTGACTAGGAAAGGAGTATTTCCAGTAATAATTATATCATCCACATAAATTAGTAAAATGACAATGGAAGCACCAGAGCGCCAAATGAACATAGAGGCATCCACCATGCAGCAAACAAAACCATAAGACAAGAGAAAACTGCTAAAACGTTGAAACCAAGCTCGTGGAGCTTGCTTGAGTCCATAAATGGACTGTTTCAGACTACAAACATAATTTGGATGTTTGAACCATGTAAACCTCCACCTAACATGTACAAATGCATTCTAACGTCTAAATGATGAATTGACCAATTAAATGTAAGAGCGAGAGAAAACACAATACGAATTGTAGCAGGTTTAACAATGGGGCTAAATTTCTCATGGTAGTCAATACTGGATACTTGTCCGTTCCCACAAGCAACAAGTCGAGGTTTAGGCCTCTCCACTGTCCCGTCTGAATTGTATTTAAATTTATAACCCACTTAAAACGGAATAATTTTTTAGAATAAATGCGTGGAAGAAGATCCCAATTGCTAGTGGAGATAAAAACGTTAAATTCCTCAGCCATGGCCTGGCACCATCTATCGTCCTTGCTAGCTTACTTAAAAGAACTAGGTTCCACTTCTTTAAGAGTTGCAGACAAATTCATTAAGAGACGAGGTTTGACAATCCCCGATTGGGATCAGGTGTGCATACGACGAGTAGTAGTGGAAGTAGGAGCGGGAGGGACGATAGGCGAAGAAGTGACAAATGGCATTCACGGTAAGGCATGAGCAGCAGAGGTTGGATGAGGACAATGGAGAATCTCCCAAAGGCGAGACTGAAAGCAGTGCACTGGAGGCGCTGTTGGAGACATGATGGTGCTTTGGAGATGACGCATATTCGGGGACGATGGGTAACGACCTTGGGGCTAATAAACGCGTTGTGGGGGAGGACACAAAATCGTCTACGGGAGGAATAATAGTAACAGCATGCGCTGTAGGAGCAGGGAAGGACTCAACCATAAGAGTCACCAGAGGAGATGTCGACACCACAGGGACTTGAGCGGGAGCAACTAGAGGTAGACCAGACGCGAGGGGAACAATCTTAGGAGTAACAGACGATAATCTAGGAACTACGATACATTCTACAGTGGGCGTGATGGACCAAGAGCCTACTAAAACCAAAGGTGACGTATGAGGACCAAAATCATTATTAGACTTGGACACAAGATCGGGATATGGGAAAATAATCTCATGGAACCGAATATGGCAACTCACATAAACACGACCAGAGATGGGATCGAGACAACGATATCCCTTATAGTGAGGGGCATAACCTAGAAAAACACATTCCTTCGACGGAGGATGTAATTTGCTTGAAGGTTGGGCAGAAAAATTAGGAAAGCATCGAGACCCAGAAACACGCAAAAAAATCATACTCAGGGGTTTTATGGAGCAAACGTTCAAAAGGTGAAACGCCCCCTAAAACTGGAGTGGGTAATATAAACAGCAGAGTAAGTTGCATCAAATCAATATTCGGCAAGCATATGAGCCTCAATTAGAGATGTCTGAACCATCTCTAATATATGGCAATGTTTGCGTTCTGCCACTCCATTTTGTTCCTGAGTGTCGGGACAAGATTTTCGAAAATAAATACCATGGTCTAAAAAATGATGTTTTAAAGGAGAGTTATCAAACTCATGCCCCCATCACTCTGAAACATTTAATCTTGCAATTAAATAAATTTTCCACGAAAGTTTGAAATTGCAAAATAATAATAAATACCTCCGATTTCTTCTTCAAGGGATATAACCAAGTAAAGCGTGAGTAATTATCCATGAAAGAAACATACTAACGATAGCCCATATTAGAAATAACAGGAGACTGCCAAACATCAGAGTGTACGAGATTTGCCAAGTCTACAGAAAACACAATTGTCCTCAGAATGACTACCAGAGGAAGAAGACTAGCAGTCATAAGTTTATTTAGAGTCCTATTAATAGTATGACCTAAGCGTATGCCAAAGATCTCCCAAGTTTGTTTGAGCAACGAACGCTGGGGAAGACACAGAAGAACCTAATGATGGAAGAGAAAAAATATGCTCGGAACTGGTAGCCTTGAGCAGGACCTCCACCGTTGTCTTGTCCTTAAGAGAAACAGAAGACTCGTGAAAACCAACACGAGAATGGTTGTCGGAACATAAACGTTTAACAGACAATCACTTTTGTTTTAACTTGGGCACATGATAAACCGATGTTAGTGTAAAGGGCCTAGACAAAGATTTAACACTCTATCACCAACACTTGCAATATCTAGTAATGAACCATTTCCAACTTGAATTTTATTTGATCCCGTTATAAGGTTTTGGTGAAGTGAGAATACCTTTAGAGGGAGTCATATGAGAGGCCGCACCCGAGTCAGCATAACACATGGTTTCGGGCGTGTCCCCGATATTAACAACAGCATAGGCAGGGGTAATAGCATTATTAGTACTACAACGTTCCGGGACAAGTAGCCCCTCCTTGGCCAAGAAGAAAGCAAAGTTGACAAATTAAATGGTTGTTTACTGATATGGGTCCAGAAGATGAATTCCCTGCAAGATCGGGGTTAGAAGTATGCATATGAATTAAAGACAATGAATTAGAGGGACCGTCATAACTAATACTGTTACCGTTAGTGGCGTGGCGCTGTTGTTGGTTTTTTTGGGTGGATTGTTATTATCCAGCGTTCACGGTTGAAGGTCTGCTGGTTGGTATTGACGCGGCCACGCCCCCCACGTCCTCGGTTATTATTGCGTCCGCCACGCCATCAGTTCTGTCGACCTCGACCACCACCTTGCTGCTGCGTGGGGGTCTGGTGTTGCGGGTGGAATTACCTTTATTGGGTGTGGCAGTGGTAGATTGGGAAGATGACCCACGAACCAAATTAGCTGCTAAGGCTTGGTGAGAAACAAGATCACCGTCTCGGTCAAGCATGTGCTTCAAGTATTGCTCGTGTACAAGAAGACGACTATTAAGATCATCAAAGGTCATGTTCTCCATGAATTGAGATATGGTGGTGATAATGGATTGTAGTCAGAATCAAGCCCAAAGATTGGATTTTCAATTAAATTCGCATTCGACACGGGATGACGGTGAGTGGCAAGATTATCAGCAATTGTGGTAAAGGCCAGGCCCGTTCCCAGGGCGAATTCAAGATATAAGGGCCCTAAGATATTAATAATTTTTTGTGGAATAAGAAATGAACCAAAAAAATTAAATAGAAAGAGAATGAGGGCCCTTGGATTTGTACTTAGGATAAAGGGCATTAGTTTCACTTTCCTTTCAAGCATAACCACTCAGCCACTACTATATTTTTAATGATTTTTAACTTCAGATTTTACTATATATTATATTTTTTTATTTTTTTGGGCCCCTTTCTATATTGGGTCCTAGGCGGTCGCCCTAGAGGCCTATGCTCTAAAACGGCCCTGGTCAGGGCACGTTTAAGTTCCATACTACAAGCCATACTTAGAAGAATTAAAACGACCTTGAAGACGAGCCCAAATTTCATGAGAAAAGACAAGTTCATGGACTTCGATCATTACCTCATGCGACAACGTCGCAAACAACCACGAGCGGATACTTTGATAAGTTCGCAACCGTATTGATCATAAACATTACGGGTGGAGAAGGAACCGTTCCATCCACAAAGCCCAAATAATTGATGAGAGCGTAACAGGGCTTCGAATTGAGTTCGCCTTGTGAGATAGTCATCAATGCAAGAAAGCCGGATCGTCACAAGATTGGTGAGGTTTGGAGCAAAAGGGTCATGAAAGAGGGGCTGCTGGTTGCAAACCATGACCGCCATATACACCTGTCGGAGCCGTTGAACCGAAGTTCATGTGTTGAAAACCCGAAGTAAGGATGTGCGGGTCATAGGCAGCTAGGGCAATACTCCACTTGAAGAACCATGCTGAAAGACAGAATTTTGGAAAAACTGTGGTGGTACCGAAATCTGAGCACAAGAGGCCATGAAACTTGAGGAGGGATATGGTTCGACATTGGTGGTGGAGGAGGCAGTGGGAAGGAAAAGCCTGGAGGAGTCGAGAGAGATGTGATTATGGGCTGAGTATTGGGAGCAACAACGGAGGTGACGTGCTGCATGACAACGGAAGCAATGGGTTGTGTGACAGCAAAGGTGATGATATTAGATGTGGGTGCCGACGAGGTAAAAGTGTCATCTTGGAAGAAGGACACAACTGTCGTGGAGGCTGGTGGTGTGGGAGGGGAACTCGACATTGTAGGACAGTAAAAGGATGATGGTTCCGTTTTTTTTTTTAATTAGGTATCTAGGATCTCTGCTCTGATACCATATGAGAGAGAGAAATAATGCAGAGAATTGGCTCACCCCTATTGCGAGTCTTGGCACGTGTATATATATATATATATATATATATATATATATATATATATATATATATATAGATAATAGAACAATTACAGTTTGAATCCTCTTTGTACTCTATTTACATATAGAGTCCTAATGGCACTCTATTAGATAGGACCGTATAAATTAAAACGTATAATCAATGGAAGGAGTATTTTCAAATTAAAATAAAACGTATATAACATATATAACAGTATATGCACAAACATATAAATAATAAAAAAAAAATCGGGTGCCAAGTCATGATTCCGGTGACGTTTTGGCCAGAAAAATGGAGGAGGGCTTAATTGTTGTATTCACAGAAGTTTTGGGGGCGATTTACAACTTGAGAAAGTAACGGGGCTTAACTGCACATGGTTTAAAACTGGTGAGATTTATTTGCTATTTTCGCCTTTTAGTAGCAGATATTGTATTGAAGTTACTTCCAATGGAGTGTTTACATATTGGAACGATGGTACGAAAAAGGAAAGGAGTTATTATTCTTAATAACTAACGACACATTATTTCACCGTCTCATTTGATTTTACATGGTACACTCAACATAAAAGGGCAAGAAAAATGGGGCAAGAAAAATGGACGTACAAGGCCTTACAAGTTATCAGCTTCTTAGCTATACATGAAAGATCATCTTTTCCTTCTGTACATGGCACTTATATATGATGTGTGCGGAATCTACACAAACCTCCTAAACATCTACCCCCGGTAGGGAAAAGGAAGTTAAGTCGAGATGAGATTTGATTCACAATCGGCAAAGACCTTATTGCATTTCAAGCTTTTAAATTATCCAGACTCGTGGAAGGGCTAGATGCCCTCTTATTCTCACGGAGGCTGCGGCTTGAAACCAATCTCGGAAAACAGCATTGTACAACCTTGACTGACTTATCTTTGTCGTGCACATAACCATCAGTAGGGGTCCTTTTACCACTGCTAGACACAGATTTCGTACCCGAAACATAGGGTGATCCATTTGCTGATTTTGACCGCAACGCAGGGGCATATGGACTAGATTCACTCCCATATCCAGCAAAGGCTAGGCCTTCCCCAGCACGCTCTCTGATGCTTTCTCGAAAAAGATCAGCAAGTTTCTTCTTCTTAGGTATTGAGGATGAATCCGGAGTAGAACCAGGTGCTCCTTCAGGTAAAGTTCCCTTAGCTAGAGGAGACATTGCTGAACTGCTCCGATGGAGTGGGGTACTGCCTCGAGATCGGTTTGATGCTGCATCAATAGATATAATCAGCATCCTGGTCTCTCATGTTTGAAGTTTCAAATAAGTAATGGATGATATAAAAACCCATCAAATAAAACATCTTTATACAAATCCTAGCGAAATAATCAATAGCAAATGTTACAAAAAAAATGCAATAAGTTGCAAGCAGAAGATGTGATCAAGATACTCTCCACAGTTTTCCATCACATGAACAATAAGGTTATGAAGAAGTGGACCATCAAGAATGGCATGCTTACCACTGCGTCGAGGTGGTCTGCCATCAAAGAGAACCCTATTGACTTGCGGTGATAATGCTTTATTATATCGCAAGTTTTCTAACGCATTATGGACTGGAGTACTGCCACGAGAAGGGGTGAAATCTGCACACATGCCAATAAAAGCATTATGAGATATAGCTCTATATAGGGGATTGGAAATAATCAACATAGAAACTATGATGAGAGTCTATGCTTCTCAGACTCGGGGTGTGGATCCGAGAATCGGATACTCGGACTCATCTGTTCAAAGGAAGTGTTGGATGACACAGATATTTCGGTTGAAATGAAGAGTCCGAGTAATATAGATGACAGGTACACAGCAAAGATGCAGATTCTAAAGACTTTATTAGCAAGCATTTTAAAACTCGTACTTCTGATCTACAAAGTCATCTTAAATCCAATATTCTAGTATTATGCATCAATTCTCTTTAATACGAGTAAGAGCTGAGTGCACTTTCGAGGCCAGAGAGAGAGAGAAAAAACCCCAGTCAAGGAAAAACTACTCAAATGCATTGATAAGGCTCATACTTGTAGGAACATCAGAGAGAACAAAATATCATACGGAGTTGCAGTTATCACACTGATAACTAGAGCCAACTTTGCAATGTTGAATAGTGGGCCAAATGGGCAATCTATAGTGAAGCAGTGATAGATCAAACAGCTTTGTTGTACACATTCTTACCTCCATTCACACTATAAAAATCATCATCACAATCTGAGTCTAGCCAAGCTTGGGTATCGTAAAAGGCTTCATCTTTACTTCCTGGAAATTGGGAAAAAAGAAAAACATGAGTACCAATGAGATGCAAAGGCAATCATTTGCATTATTAGAATCCCCTATAGATCATTTAATAAAATCAATTCCAGAAGACTGCTACAGATCATACTAGTTCATAAGCATGACTCAATATCATAGCCTGCTTTCTCCTTTTTCTCCCCTGTATTTTTGCTCTCACTTCTATATTTTAGTTGTGTGTAATTTCTCTATGGCTATCATAAAGTATACAAATGGCGCTTAACAGAATGAGACCTTTAAACACCCACATGCCCCCCCCCCCCCCATATTTCTCTTTGATGAAATTTGACATTAGCAATTAAATGTTTTACTCTGATTAAAACTGTAATTAGTCAAAGATTCAACTCATTGAAACTGTAACAGGTAACAAAAAATATGCCACTAATTAAAACTGATAGTTTTTTTTAAAACAACACATTGACAGAAGGAAACTGATGGCTCATGAATTTCTAGTCTTTAGGCAAAAGACACAGAAGAGAAATAGAACGAGTGATCATACAAAACTGATTTGGAAAATCTTTGAGCTACTATAGTTTATAACAGAGAGCTTAAAGACACAAAAGAGAAATAGAACGAGTGGTCATACAAAACAGCTTTAGAGAATCTTGAGCTATTATACTGTATAACAGAGGGCTGCATTGCACTCCTGCACCAACTGTCAAAAGAACTGCATTTAGTGCAGATTAGGCGGATCAGCCCAACCTTGACAGACAGTACGTCCACTATCATATGAACTCTTGCTGCTTCTAGTACTGGTATTGGTACAAGAGATTGGTGCTATGGTTATCAAGCAAAACGAATCACATATGTTTTCATAAACTACAGCCTGAATGCAAAGTAATCTGAGAGATCTACTTATTAACGGTTGCTGAGAAAATCTGATCACAACTTCAATCTTCTAGAGACATTATCTCTCACATTATCATAAACTACAGGTGATTCTAACAGGCCAACACGAACAGTGATCGGTAACAAGCAGTGCACATGCTAATAACACATATGTTTTACATTCTGTTGTAAGCAATTGTGTTGTCCACAGTCAATGTCCCGATCATAGCCTCCTGCATAACCCCCCCCCCCATAAGAAAGACTATTCATTTAACCAAACTGTTAACTCTGATGTAGACGTAAAAGCCCAAGGATTCTCAGATTTTTCAGACTTTTGATGCTAAGCAAGTAAGCATACTCGAAAGAGGCAAGAGCATTGCTTTTTCTGGTTTATAATACTTAAAATAACTGTTTTCGTGGGTCTTCCGCAAACAGCCTCCCTGCTAGGCGACTAGTTAGGGGTAAGGCTGCGTACATCTGGACCTCCCCAGACCCCACCCTCGGCGGGATATTTACTGGGTTGTTGTTGTTGTTGTTGTTGTTGTTGTTGTGATACTTAAAATAACTATTTTTCCAGCTATCCCATATATGCAATAAGAACTGCAACCAGAAAGAAACCTTCATGTGCATGAAAACCAAGAGTTGGGAGTTGTCTACATGCACAATGCCTTAAATTATTCGAGACAATCAAATTCAAGTCATAACTTTGAAAATTCTTGTCAGTGGAAATCTTTAAATTTTAACATGTGTTTTTCTACTCAACATTCACTAGTGTTTTCTTATCAACAACCATCTAATAACCCTTTTTTGATTGAAAAAAACTACATCAAGTACATCAGATATCACCTCTGGTTGAAATCCACACACACACACACACACACACACAAAAAGACAAAACAAAACAAAATTCTAAAAAAAAAAATTTTAAAATCAACTGCAAGAGATATTAAATTTGGAACTTCGTTAATCAATCAAGTTCTCACATCCCAAAACATTTCAAAAATGGCGTGGCGACTTATAATTTGTCCATCTAATATCCATTTATCTTTGTCTATGAAAAGGGCATGAGGCAGATCAAAGTATGCCAGTCCATTTTGATATGTCTTGGGAAGGTGCAAATGGTGGAGTATCATTGAAATAATCCCAAAATTGGAGCTACCATCAGCACACTATTAATGCTCACAAAATAATTGAGAGCCAAAAAGTATGACAAACTTTTGGTTGTTTAACAGCCCTGATCATTAACAAACAAAAAAGGTTGCTATCATTGAATAATCACGCCCATATCTAACCTCCCATAATAACATATAGAAAAAACAAATCCCTTTCATTATCAACTAAAACCCAGAAAATAATAAAGCATAAAACTTGAATATTCAGCATCATAAGACAAACTCAATAATAAGAGCTAAATAATTGACTCAGAGTGATTAGAAACATATAATTCTCCTTTAACCAGGCATAGATTATTAAGATACCAAAAGATAAGAAAAAATTGATCAAACCAACAGAAAATTAAGCAATCATTGAATTCTTAAACATGTACCCATATCTAACCATCAAAACCCATGAACAAATCAACAAACCCTTTCGGATTTTCATCACCGTCGAAAACAGGTTCCCAATAAAGATAGTGTTGACATACCAAAGCTGCGATCACTAGCAACAGAGTTTCGAGGAGAAACTTGGGACTTGTGACGAAGTGAGAAAATGGTAGGGTCAACAATGGCGGGGCGTTTCTCCTTAACAGGAGTGGATGGGATCGACGGTTTTTCATCATTATCAGGTACAAGCGACGACATCTGAAGTTGCAGAGCAGACCCTGAACTCTTATGGATTGATACACATGATCCCATTTCTTTATATATAATCTTACAGCCTAGCTTAATAATCTGAAATTCGGAGAGAGAGAGAATAATAGTATAATGGAGCTGACCAAAGAAGAAAGAGGAGAGAGAGTGAGAATAGACGAGAGGGCGATGAATAGGGGAATATAGAGGGGACTGGGTCTCTGTGTATTTGGGAAAATGGTGGTGGGGTCTGCATATAAATTCAGTTTATTTATTATGGACCGTCTTGATTATTTTGTTTGTTTCAAGTCTTTTAAAAAAAGCAGTCACTGTTGGAAATTATCAACGTGGGCATTATGTGTGCTCTGCGCGTCACTTTGACTGAACTGTATAAATGTTAGGCAAGTATGAATTACGTATTTTTATTTTTTTGATAAGTAAAATATGACTTTTTTAGTGGCTTGATAGTTGATATATCATGTCCATGTAAATTGTCATGGTTTAATTTTAATCTATTTGCCGGCTACACATACTGTATAATATAAATTTAAATCAAACCAAATCCACAAAAATGAACCAAAAATGTTTTACAATGGCTTTGATTTACAATTAGTAGATATGGGTTAGATGACTACCATTTCTATTGAGGAAAGGGAGGAGTTTCTAGAGTGCTTCTTTTTTTCTAAGAGGAAGCTCTCTAAAAATCTTAGTTCTCTAAAAAAGAAAATGGTCAGTCGCCTCTCATAACTCTTCTTTTAGTCATTTAGTCCCTTCAAGCTCTTGTTATAAATCATTCTGCAAATAATGTTGCTTGTACTAAAACGGAAATGAGTTCAGTGGTTAGTTGTTGACGTGGAAGAGTTTGTTAACACTTTTAGGAAGTTGTTAGAACAGTAATTGTCTGTAATTGCTATAAATAACTTACACTGTACAAACCATTACTCTGTAGACAACCCTAATCGGTTCTCATCCCCTGACACCGCAACGCCCGATGATGATGGTAATGGATTAACATGGACGTAAGTAGAAAAGCACATTGCTCAGAAATCTAGACCAATTTCTTTGAAACCTCGGTCTTTGGATAGCCCTTGTTATAAGGATTCCAACGCCTTTGACCTTGCCTCAATCAGGTTCCCGGATCAAGAGATATCGCGTCTCGAATATTCGGGTCAAAACCGCTCGATCCCGACCCTCCGAGTCAGCCCAAGGGCAATTTCGTAATTTACAGAGTATAAAAAGTCAAAAACCCTAGTCACGCGCGCGCCGTCAGGTCCAACGGCTGACGCGACCTGTCCGGCGGCCAGCGCGTGACAGCGGGGGCCATTAGGCCAGCCGCTGGCCCCAGCGGCGGCCGCGGGCCCTGACTGCCCTCCGTGTGGCCGCCGAGCCAGTTTTTTGGCTGCGCCGAGTTTTGGCGCCGGGCTTCTTGCCCTAAGCCCCTAAATTCGTCCCCTAACTCTATAAATATTCCTCTTCACCCTCTTTTGCAGGGGGTCAGTCAGTTCATAATTTTGAGAGCATTGAGAGCATATATTTCCCCAAATCAAAGAGAATTCAGAAATCTGAAGATCCAAGCAAGCATTACACCTAGCCTAGCACCCAAGATCGAAGAGCAATTTCAATTCTACTAGTCCCGTTCGAATAGAACGTCCAGGTTAACCATCCTGAGGGCCTAATTCTTTGTTAAATCTCTTATTTGCTTTTTATTAATCATGTTTTATTTAGCCTTTGATTATGGTTGAATTAAATTTGCATGCTTTGGGTTTTGTACATAATTATGCATGATTAGTTAATATAAAGTTTGCGTCTTTTTGTTAGTTTATGCAAGTTTGCATCTTTTCGTAGTTTTTGCATGCATATAGTAGCCTCCTAGGTTTATTTTAGCATAAAGTTAATGTCTTTGCATTATTTATTATTCTTTTGAAGATACTAACGGTTTTTGTTAATGTGCATATGCAATACATGGCGCGTTTAGCAAAGTTGGTAGGTTGGAGTGTTAATTTAATGCTTTATATCATGTTTATGGTTGTTAATAGAATGCATGTATCGGATATAAATCGTGCAAAGTGATAACATAGGTAATTTGGTTGTTCTTAACCCGCCTAGTTAATTTAGGATCATTGGACGACCGGATTTGTATGGAACCATATAGCATAAATAAATACTTGACATGGATAAGCTTAGTAGAGGCAGTTAATACGGGCGATTTAGATGAGATTCGTTTTGTTTATTTCGTTCCTACATCCCCGAACTCAATATTTAGTCCCCATGGGCATGAGTCAATTCCCAATAGGAATTGGGGTGCACTTTTGATGGTTTCCAATTGTTTCCTTAAAAATTGGTGGCGCCTTCTTATTTGCAAATTATCGTTCTTTATAATTAATTTGAATCGCATGTGGCATATATTTAAGAACCATTAATTCCAACTAAAAAATCGAAAACGCGCTGGGAAAGGCGAGGGTTCTACAGTGGCGACTCAACTGGGGACTTAATAAGAGGATGTAATTCGAACACTTATCCATGTCAATAATTTATTTTTAGCTATTTGGTTCAATTACCGTACATGTTTATTTTCTTTGCATTTTCGCATCCATATCATTCATATTGCATGCATTATCTTTGCAAGATGTCGAAAGACATCACCACACCATTATAGGATCTACCCTTTGGAACATTGTCTATGACTTAGGCCAGTGACCCACTCGGTCCGAGTTACCTTTGCACATAGTCGTGTTCCATCCCATGATATTTACATGTTTCCATTCGAGATGTGTAAAACGGTACGTCTAGTCTTACTATGCACCCCATAGATGACAAAACGCATCCGGTCATGGGTTACCTTATCCAACCATAGATTGTGTCAAACTATTGCATTATGTCTCATAGTCCATATCAAGGTGCTAACTGTTTTATTTGCCATATTATTAATTGTTTCCTTGCTATGTGATTAGTTTTCATAGAATATTAAGACTGAATCCCCTCTTAGGATTCTTTTATTGGGTCCTGGTTAGGGAAGGTTTCCCTTTTGTTTGCTTGTACGTTTGGTCAGTTTACGAATAGTGTGAAGCCCCATATTTTCCTAGAAAATTATTTTACGGAAGTTTCGAGGACGAAAGTTTTTGTAAGGAGAGTAGAATGTAATACCTAGTATTTTCATAGCATTTAAATAATATTAAAATGATAATTTATTTGTTCATTTCAAGTTAATATCTGGCTAGTACAGAACACATTGTTTTGATATTTTAATCCGTATGGTGATCTCTCCATGAGTTGTATTCTGTTAATCTGGCCAATTGACTTGAGTTGAGGTGTATGACAATTGTTTTACTACGCACTCAGATGGTGACCCATGAGTTATTGAAGCTTGATTGCAGTTTATATGATCAGTGTATAGTACTTGGGTGAATACTTACTTGTATGCCTCATGTTTTACAAGGGTTTGTGCTTGAATTTTCTTGATTATTGAAACTTCATGACTTGTATGCTATATGACCATGTGTAGTGAGTCTGTATGACAGATTTAGGTTAGTGTTTGAGGTTTCATTGTATGCATGAATGGTGTTTCATGTTTAGCAAATGAATACAGACGTACATATACATTATGTATCTACAGTCTATCCTATCTGTAGCTTGTTAAGATAAACTCAGTACTAGTAGACAAGAAAAGAAAGTGATCAGAGTGCGCAACGAAAGCATAGTAAAAGAAAGCTTTATATGCTCTTTTGAATTCTGTTTCGATTAGAAGTATATGCGTAAATGTTAGTTGAGACACAATGTTCTCATTTTACATGATTTATTTTCGAGATGAAAATCTTTTAAGGGGAATAGAGTGTGAAACCCCATATTTTCCTAGAAAATTATTTTACGGAAGTTTCGAGGACGAAACTTTTTGTAAGGAGGATAGAATGTAATACCTAGTATTTTTATAGCATTTAAATAATAGGGAGTATTAAAATGATAATTTATTAAAATAATTTAATGGTTTCATTAAACATTAGTATTGCTAGTAGTGATATTCTTGTTATTGTTAAATGATATTGTTCTTTTGTGATTATATATGATAGCTTGTATTAGCTAGATTAGCATGTTTACTGAGTCATAACTAGCAATTAGCTAGGAGATAAGATTAGAGCTGGGAGATCATGTTTAAGAGCTATTTAGAAGTCACTTAGATATACATGTATAGTAGCCTCTAGTAATAAAACAAAACCCACTAAGAGGACGTTAGTATTAAAGCCCAAATAGAAAACCCAAATGCTAAGTATAAAAGCACATGAACTTATCTAGAAAGTTTAGAAAACCCATTTCACTAAGGATCCTCTTATTAACCGACACTTCCCTTTCCCCTTGTAGATTTCTCTCTTTCTAAAAGAACCCATCAGGCCATCACTCATCATCGTCATCACCATCGTCCCGCCATCATCAAACACCACCAGCGCACCGCTACCGTCGAGCCTAGCAAGCTCCATCCGAGTTTATGCGGCGAGCCACTGTTCCTCGGTTTTGTTGTGTCGTGCCCAGTAGCAGCTGCCACATGTAGTCCACCATCGGGCCTAAATCCGACCCAAAGAGCCACAAGGTCACCACCCCAGCAACTACTAGTCGAATTAGGTGGTGGTCAGTCAGCCAAACACTTCTTGTTCTGCTTTACGTTTGTAATTGAACCCCTAAGTTAAGTTGAGTCGATTTCCTTTTTAAAGTTCAGATTATGTGAATGCTAATTTCGGTGATTTGGGCATAGATTCTGTAGAATTGAAGTATAAGCTTGTGGGTATGATCGATTAGGACCTCAACCGCAACTAAGGTAACTATATCTACTACGTAGGGTTCATTTTACATTCGTTTTGAGCCTAATTATGTGTAATTGGGTTAATTGAATTGTCTCCTATGTGACTTTTTTTAGATAAGGAAAAATTTTATTGATCAAATCGTGAAAGAATACAAGAATAGAGGATAAGGTATCCTCAAATATCAAAAATTAAAGTAAAGTATCTACAAATCACGCCAATGGCGTTGAATGACCGTCAGTGGTACCCCCTTGAAGGCACCAACCGCCTTCGCCCACAGGGATGCCAAATAAACTATATGTTCCCACACTAAATCGATACTCTTTCCCGCGTCAGAAAAAATCCTGGAATTCCTCTCTAACCACGTGCACCAAAGAATGGCTAAACAGGCACACCGCCACAACAACCTACCCTCCTTCCCCCTCCGCATAGCAGTAAAACGCATCTGTAGGAATTGCCCCACAGTAGCGGGGCACACAAAAGACTCCTCACACAACAGCCTATCCCACAAGGCCCTCGCAAACTTACACATCACAAACAAGTGCAAGCAACTCTCTCCGTCTTGCCGACACATCACACACATGCTGGGAAGAAGACTCATATGTGGCCTCCGCCGTTGCACCATATCACTCGTGTTCACCTTACCAAGCACCAAAGTCCACACAAAAGCACGAACCTTCAGAGGAACCTTTGACTTCCAGATATAAGAGGAAAGTGGAAAATATGGAAACTGTGACGGAAGGCTAAGATGGTGGAGGAAGGACTTAGAAGAGAAAACCCCAGAGGAGTCCCCAATCCAAATCCGAGAATCGCCCCTAGGGACCAGAAGCCTAGTGTGAAGGACACCCAGGAGGGAAACGAGTTCCTCCATTTCTATATCACGGGGTGGCCGTCGAAGGTGTAAGTCCCAGGAACCACCAGCCCCTGAGTAAAAATCAGCCACAGACGCCCCATGAAGAGTGGACAAACGAAAAACTCGCGGATATGCAGAAGAGAAAGAAGTTTCACCATTCCACACATCCTCCCAGAACCGGACCCGTTGACCATTACCCACATCATACCTGACCAGAGGAAAGAATAAAGACGATACCTGGAAAACGAACTTCCAAGGGCAAGCATGGGAGACAGTGGAGCTAGCTCTCCCGTCCCACCCATTGTGCTGAAGACCGTACTTGCTTCTGATAACTCGGTGCCATAGGGAGTCAGATTCCGGGGGAAAACGCCATAACCACTTACCCACTAGCGAAATGTTCTTGGACACCAACCTACCAAGACCCAAGCCCCCCTCATTTTTCGGCCGGCAAACATGGTCCCAGCTAACCAAATGATCCCCCTTACCCTCGCCAGCCCTCGACCAAAGAAAGTCCCTCATCATCCTCTCAATTCTATTAGCTACACTAACCGGAATTTTAAAAAGGGAAAGGTAGTAGAGAGGGATGCTAGCTATGCAGGAATGTAACATAGTGATCCTCCCCCCCAAAGAGAAATACACCCCTTTCCAACCGTCTAAGCGCTTAGCCACTCTCGACACCACCGGTTCCCAAAAGGAAACCGATCTAGGATTACCCCCGAGGGGCACCCCCAAATAAGTAAGCGGCCACTACTGAACCTGACAACCCACTAGACCAGCCAGGGAATTTAAAACCTCCTCCCCCACGTTGACCCCCGCCAAACTACACTTAGACAGGTTAATTCTCATCCCCGACACAACCTCAAAAACTTGTAAGAGCGTAAGGACCCTCTTAAAGCCTTCGGATTCCGCCGAAAGGAAGAGGATCGTATCGTCAGCAAACTGCAAGTGGGAAACACAGACCCCTTCCCGACCCACCCGAAATCCCTCAGCAAGCCCCCGCTCCACACCCCTATCTAACATTCGACCAAGAACATCAACAACAAGGGTGAACAGAAAAGGGGAAAGGGGATCCCCCTGGCGCAAACCGCGTGACGAAGTAAACCAATCACGCGCCGCCCCATTAACAAGGACAGAAAAACTAGCGTTAGACAAACAACCCCGTATCCAGGTGCGCCAACGCCCCCCAAAGCCCTTCCTATCTAAGACGCGATCCAAAAAGCCCCAACTAACTCGATCATAAGCTTTCTCAAAGTCCAACTTAAAAACATTCCCAGAGTGGTTATTCCGGCGAGCACCATCAACCACCTCATTAGCAACCAAAGCTGCATCAATGATCTGGCGACCCTCCACAAAAGCGTTCTGGGCAGCCGAGATAGTCCCAGACAAAACCGCCCCAAGTCTAATGGACAAGACCTTAGTTAAAATCTTATAGACGCTGGTGACCAAACTAATAGGCCTAAAATCCCTCACCTTAATCGACCGATCCTTTTTAGGGACGAGGGTGATAAAGTTAGAGTTCATACTCTTCCCAATCACCCCTGTGGCATGAAACTCAGTAAAAACCCCAAGCAGATCCTCCTTGACGACCTCCCAACAATCCTGGTAATAGGCCATAGTGAATCCATCCGGTCTCGGGGATTTCTCTCGATCCATCCTAAACACCGCTGCCCGAATCTCCTCTAACTCAAAGGGTCGCTCAAGCCAGTCCCGAAGCACTGGTGTAATAGGGGACCACTCCACTCCCTCCAACATTGGTCTATCACGCACTTCCTCCTCAAAAAGACCCTTATAGAAAGCTGTAATCTCATCACTAATCCTACTCACATCAGTCACACGCTCACCATCATCAGTCTCCAACTCCTGTACAAAACTCCTCCTCCGCCTCCCATTCACCACTTTAAAAAATAACCTAGAACTCACATCACCCTCCTTCGCCCACCTCCCCTTCATCTTCTGACGCTGACTCTGCCTTTCCTTTAGCAGCACCTCCTCTAAACTATTTTTCAAATCAACACTCTTCCTCAGCAACCCCTCATCATGGCCCTCCTCACTCAAAGCCCGATCTGTCACCAAAATCTCCTTAAGGAGCTCCCCCTTTCGCACCCGCACATCTCCAAAAATCTCCTTATTCCAGACTTTCAAACGTTCCTTAACGAACCTCAACCTCCTCATGAAACAGTACCCCCTCCAGCCCTCAACCTCACACTCCGCCCACCACTCCCGAATCTTAACCCCAAACTCCGCATGGGAGCACCACATATTCTCAAAGCGGAAAGGGGTCGGGCCCCACTGAATGGGAGCAGAATGTAAAACAAGGGGAAAATGATCAGAACACGAACGGGACAGGATCTCCTGTACCAAAGATGGAAACTCGTCCTCAAACTCATTCGTAACAAGGAACCTATCAATCCGAGAGGCTACATCCCGCCTCCCGCTCACACCCCAAGTAAACTGAGCATTAGCTAAAGGCAAGTCACGAAGGGCGGACTCCCTGATAAAGGAATCAAACTCCATCATACCCCCAGTCAGCCCCCTTCCACGCCGTTCCCCCGCGTGCCGAATCACATTAAAGTCCCCCCCAATAACCCACCTAGGGGAACAGAGACCAGCCAGAGCCGCCAACTCCTCCCACAACAACTCACGGTCAGCAACCCCACACGGGCCATAAACAGAAGACACCCACCAATCACCCCTCCCACGAACACTCAACAGAACCGACACAGTAAAATACCCAAAATGAGATTCAACTCGAGACGCAAAACGGGTGTCCCAAGCAATAAGAATACCCCCCCGACGCACCTACAGAAGGCAAACAAACCCAGTCCTTAGACCCCGCCTCCCAAAGACTTCGAACAAAAAAAGAATCTACTCCCTCAACCTTCGTCTCCTGCAACATCACCACATCCGGAGACGCCCGACTGACAACTTCCTGCACTAGACTACGTTTCTCTACCCTCCCCAGACCATTGACATTCCAACTCAAAATCTTCATTTAACACCACCGATACCCCTAGACCTACGACTCCCCCCTTCCCCATAATTAAGGGTCGTCGCAAGACCCCTGAGCTCCCTAACACCAACCCTGTTTCTCCGAGAGGGAGGTCCCCTCGGAGACACCTGAACATTAGCTACCTGACCTGAAGTACCAACAACCCGAAAATCAAGATCACGAAGAAGAGACTGAGGATCTCGGTCGTCCCTCTCACCCGCCAATGGTGGAATGGTCACAACCGTCCCCCCGGCCTCTGACTCCCCATGGCACAACGGAGCAGCAGAATCTTCCGGTGCTATCGACAAAACTGGCGTTACGACCTGGCCAACAACCCCATCGCCCCCGCTTGCACCTGAAAAAACATTAGCAGATAACATCTGGTCAGCAATAGAACAAACAGGTGCACTTTGGGGAGTAGCAACAAAAAGAGAATAAAAGGGTGAAGGGGAAAAGGAAGCAGAAAGGTCCTCTTGGGCACGCGCCCTGGTATCCTCGGCACAAAGCAAAGGAACACTGTGAATGGGCTCCGAGATTTGCTGCGGAGTCACAGCCCGAACCATCTCAGCGTTAAACAAGTTCACCTCCTCTATCTCCTCCACCTCCTCGTCGTCAAATTCCCTAAGACTATCCAAAAGCAGATCCTCATCGCCATCAATAGAGCTAAGGAGACCATCCTCGTCACCCACCAAACCCGACCCCCATAAAAGAGAGCTCTGAGTAACATGATCAACACGAAGATCTCTCCTCAAACGCGCCTCTGTCTCTAAATCAGGAACATCCTGCCGAGCTGCCCTCTGAACTCGTGCTCCCACCGCTACCAGCCAAGACCCAACTAGACACAACTCCCTCAAAAAACCACCCTGTGAGGACGTTGAAGGCACAACAGGAAGTTGCGTCTCCTGCCCATCACCTCCCGACAAGGTTTCAGCCACCCTTGACACAACCACGCCCTCCCCCACACCACCCCCCACGTCGCCAGTCCGTACCGGCTCCAAAGTCGGAGATCCGGGCAAAACCCGACTAGCCATAGCAGAACCAGCCCCCCCAGAAGCTCCACCCCCTTTCGTTTCACCACCATTAGTGGGTTCGCCGGACTGAACAACCACCGGCGACCCTCCCCTGTCAGTCGGCTGCTCCCCCGACAGCCGCGACACCTCACCCGTCACTGGCGGCCCTCCTGCACCACCCTGCTGTGCCCGTCGAACCCAGATCAACCCCCCACGATGATCGCCGGCATTTTCCGACGCCGTGGGTCCCTGTCGTGGCGCTGTAGCCTCCGGCTGTGGCGGTCGGCCACCGAAGCTCTGTCGACCTGCAACCGAAGATGTCGCGTGGTCGCGAAGTTGAGCTGTCGAAGAGCGCAGTCCAGAAAATGATCTGGGCCCCTTCCCTAATCGCAAAAAGGCCGAAGTTCTTGGCGGCCCAGCATCGTGGGCTCGAGCCCCGCTCTTTGCAAAACCCTGCTGTCGACCTGGGCCTCCAACACCATAAGAAAAAGGCCTAGAGTCATTCTTATAGTAGACCCTTTGACCCTGGGCCTGATTTCTCCCACTAGCATCTGGCCCACAATTCATTATATTATTTGGACCATTTACCAGTTGAGCCCCAAATCCATTACTTGGCCCAAAATTCGTAATAAACCCATTACTAGTCACTCTACCATTCCCCTGCCCACGTGCACCCTTAAAATAATTTAAATTCTGAGCTAAATCCCCTTTCCAAACGGGTCTTCCAGAATCTTCGCTCCCCCACCGACTCTCACGCCCGTAATCATCTCGCCTACCAAAGCCGTTTCTCCTGCCAGTTTGATAACTGCTCGCCGGAAATGATGGCCGACGACGATCCATTTCTTCCCGGCGAACATCCCGGCGTGACCTACCATCCCAATCGATTTCCGTGGAGCCACATCTCCGACAACAAGGTGGAATCGAAGGTGGCCTTGGTACAGGAACACAGGGTGGCCGTGGTGCTGTAACAGAAGGCGGTCGTGGAACAGCCAACGGCCGCCGGGGAACAGTGACAGGTGCCTGTACTTTATCAATCGCATCCAACATAGCCGTCCAGCCTTCGCCCTTCACCCCCTCCGGTATTCGAAGTGCCACAGCCCGATCATCAAATGGGATTTTCTCCAACAGGAAGAAACGGCCACCATAATTGACCGCAATTCTCAGAACCAGGATATACCTGCTCGCCACCCACTTGAGGATTTCTCGCCCCCCCGCCTTTCCTGTCCACAGCATCAATGCCGACTAGCCCCAGGGAAACTTGTGTTATGTGCAGTAGTAAGATATATTTTATAGGAGATTTAGTTTCTGCTTTGTTACCGTTCTTGTTGGGTTGCTACTAAATGTGTGGGGAAAATATAAAAGCATGTTTTGTTGAAATTAAGTTGATTTATGAACTAGTGTCTATGCCATGGTTGGGTAAATTGTGAAACTATGTAAAGATTGGTTTTGCCTGAGTACTGCAAATGCATAAGCTTGACGTAGTGCTAGATAGACCAAGTTTTGCTATTATGCGTTACCAAGTGAAGTTAGTGCATAACGTTTTAAGTGTGTTCAGTAATGATTCAGGTTGATGTCCTGATGGTAGTTTGGTGCTAGAAATCATGTTAAAGTGTATAGTTAAGATGCAGGTCATTGCCTTTGTTAAATGTGTGGGCTAATTAAAATTTTTTGTACTGTAAATTATGTGAGATTATAGACTTGCTAACCAAGCTGAGCTACTATACCAGTTTATTAGAGTTATGAAAAGATAGCTAGCTTATCTCTAGAACCTTATGATATGCTAGTGAGTAAAGAAGTAATGTGAAACAGAAAAGAAAATGATAAAGTGCTCTAGTGCTATGAGCTTGAGACGAATGATATGAGCAAGTATATGACGTACAGTGAAAACGTCATAAGAAAGGAAAGAAATGAAGAGTTACTGAGATACCAAATAATTAATCGACATAAGGAAAGAATGCATATGTATTTTTATGTTGAATGGTATGAATAAGATCATCTCGAGTAATGATGATCTCAAGAAGAGTTTATGATCTAAAGTTACTTAAGCTACTAAGAACGTAAAGTGAAAGATATGGCAGTTGGGCAATAGGAACCTATGGGTACTCTGAATGTATTATAATGAGTTTTATGGGAGACGTCCCTTATGAGTTTTGAACTGTGCCCCCAGAAGCGGCCATTGACCCCCAGATGTGGTCAGCAGTTCCAGGGCCCCCAGAAGCGGCTTGACCCCCAGAAGCGGTCAAGGGTTTAAACGCTCCCAGAAGCAGCGGCCCGAGGAACCTAGCTCCCATATGCCCAGTTCAGTAATGCAAGACTAATAATAAAAGCTATCAAGATAACTTTAGGTTATCTGAAGTAAAAATCGAGACTTACTTATGTTAGAGTATGATTATAGGTGTTCTTTTCAACGTGAATGCTATAGTGTAAACAGAAATATACATAATAGCCTTAAGATTAAACATGACTTAAATGAATGCTCTATATGAATTATGACTAATTGTTTTAGACTTGATTTGAATTTAGAATGAGCTTTACGTACAAGATGTGAGTTACCAACATTGCTGACGTTGCATAATTTCACCTTTTTGCAGATTGAAGTTTATTTTTATACAGATAGTGTGAGGAACGCTTTCAGATAGACGTATGCAAGAACTAGTGGTTGTTCTTTCCTAGAGTTGATTCAATTGTAATAAATAGACCATCTAGAATTATTTTTGAGATTATTATTAATAGTTTCAGTTAAACAGCCTTACACTCATTCGTATGAGTGAGTGTGGCGGTAGCGCCCCGAGTTATTAAAGTCTTCCGCTGGGATGTTTGGATATTGTTTTATTTTTATTAACCAGGTTTATATAAGTCTTTTTAGACTGGTTTATTCAGTTTACAAAAGGAACTTTATCGAATTTTCGGTTCGAGTATATTTATTTTTATTTATTTATTTTAGTAGGAAATTCGGGGTGTTACAAATAGAGTCTAGGATCTTATCTTTTTAGGAAGCAGAATCCCTGTATGATTCCGATGATGCTAGTGACCATGTTAAGGAGACGTTCCTTTCCATAAGAATTAGATTGCATGCAAATAATATATACCCGTCAATAATCTTTCACAAAAAAAAAAGAGTCCAATTTCATTCCATATGCAAGTCAATAGTATTTCTCTTTTTCTAAAATTAGGGAATTTCATCCCATATGCAAGTGAAGAGTATTTATAATTCTAATAGTTTCGAAAGATCATTGATTAGAATATGCTATTTACATAAAATCGCGTCTTACCCAAAAGATCACCATGTTGAGGATTAGTGCTAGATTCTCTTCCCACATTTGTTTTAAAATAAAACTCTTTTTTTTATTATGTGGAAGTTCCCATTTGATTTCTATTTTCTTAAACGGGCCTTTTTAGGTCCATAATTAGTAGAAGTAGAGATACTGGTTCTAGGGAGTGGGAGAGAGACGAGTCCAGCAAGAGGTTAGTCCGTAAATTGTCGTTTGAACCTTCACCACAAGCACAGTTCGTGGGCCCCGTTTGGCTCGATTACCTTCGTACACCGCCACTGTCACTTCAAGCCTCACCACCCGGTTCACCTAAGTCCGCCATGTCTGAAGACGCCAAGAGAACCGCTGACCAAAAGATGGATGACCTTTTAGTCCAAATGGTCGTCATGAATGCTAGATTCACTGATATGGAAGCCCGTGTCGCCAAGTTGGATCCCCCTACTAAAGATGATGATGAGCCCAAGCCCGATGGGGAAAACGCCGAACCCTCCACTAAAGAGGTCCAAGAACTTCAAGCCAAGCTGAACAGGCTTGAATATGTCTTAGGCAAGAGTCGTGTCTTCAACGACATGATCATCAATTTTGAAGGCTATGCTCCCCACATCAAGGGAAAATTGCCCACTAAGTTCTCCATGCCTGAAGTTCCCACATTCAAAGGAACCGACGATCCACAAGATCACATTAGGGCCTTTACTACTGCATTGGGCCTTAGAGGCATTGAACAAGGGCTGTATGTTCACCTCTTTCTCCAAACCTTGGATCCTGTTGTCAGGGCCTGGTTCTTCAAATTGCCCACCCAAAAGTTGGAAAAATGGGAAGACCTATCCACACTATTCCTCCAGAGATATGCTGACAATGTCTTGCCACCCATGACATTAAGGGAGTTGGACATCACCAAGCAAGGTGACAAGGAAGGGTTCACTAGTTTCGTGAGAAGATGGAGGACTAAGGTAGCCGAAATGATTGATCGTCCATCTGAAAGGGATCAAATCAGAATGCTAGTCCAAAATTTGGCATCTGAGTACCGTGAATACATGAAGTTTCAACCCATAACCACCTACGCTCAATTAACTGAAGTGGGTATGGCCATTGAAACTGACCGACTCCAAAGGGGGAAGAACAAGGTCACTTACAATAACAACACAAGTGGATATAAAGATAAGAAATACACTAATACCAATCATGCCTCCACAAGTAGAGGAAATGAAGTGAACGCCATAGTTGATAGGCGTCCAAGAAGGTACACTCCCCTCGGAATGACTTATGTCAAAGCTCTAGACAAGTTGATCAAAGGAGACTATCTACATCCGATTGGGCCTACTCCCGATCCACCTGTAGTGAAAAGGTCACCATATTGGAACGAGTCCGCATTCTGCAAATACCATAGGGGGCGTGGGCACGACACTGAAAAGTGTTACACCCTCAAGGATAAAATCCAAGACTTGTTTGACAATGACACAATACCATTGCCTAAAGATGCACCACCACCCAGCAACAACAATAATTCCCTCGGGAATTCCTTTGCCATTGACATAGAAGAAGGGTTTGATCCATCCTATTTGATCACACCTATTGGACAGGCCATACCACCATACCCAAGCCCAAGATCCACGCTGGATGTCTGCGGCCTTTGGGATAGCGATGAGGAAGATAATGGGTCACATACTGATCCAGAAGACGTGTTGACTTCTCAAGTCCATGACATAGCTAATGGCAAAGCCTGGTATGCTATTTCCGATGACGAGAAAGAAGAGGATGACAAAGCTCTAAACTATCTCACAAGATCAGGACGCCAATTCAGGCCCGAAAACATCTATATGGATCCATCTCAAATCCAACCCGTAGAGCCTGTAGCTCTCCCCAATAGGGATTCGGCCCAAAGGAAAATGGTAAAAGAAGATGATGGGACCAATATCCTCAAGCAACTGCAAAGAACAAAAGCCGATATATCCATTTGGCAACTATTGGCCACTTCTATCACTCATAGAAGGGCCGTGCTAGAGGCCTTGAATGCAACTACCATTTCTCTGAATGCTACCCCTGAAGAGGTAGTCAACCTCCTGGTCCAAGGAAAGTCATCCACGCCCATCACTTTTTCTGACAAAGACCTTCCACTTGAAGTCATTCACCACAACAAAGCACTTTATCTTACTGTAATCTGTCACCAAAGACAAGTCCCTATGACTTTAGTTGACAATGGCTCTGCTGTAAATGTATGCCCCTTGAGGACTGCTGAACACCTCAAAATAGACTGCAACAATCTCGCGCATTCCGCACAAGGGCTAAGGGCTTATGATAATTCCAAAAGGAATGTATTGGGTACTTTCTCCATGAATATCAATATTGGGCCCCTCGAGAAAATGGTCCAGTTCCATGTAATCGACATTCCGGCCACCTTCAACCTAATCTTAGGAAGGCCTTGGTTACACGGGCTAAATGCTGTAGCCTCAACCCTGCATCAAAAGGTAAAACTATCCTTGGCATGATCCACCGTGGAAGTCTGCACCGATACTATGGTAGCCCAGATTGAGAAAGCTCCAGTCCTAAAGATAGAGCATAATGAGAAAGACGAGGAGTTAAAGATAGCCCAGATTGAGGCATTCCAAGACTGCTTCACCATGAGTGAAGACACACCCATACCTCCTAATGAGGGCCAATCCACTAAAGATTGGGCTAATGATATGGCACCCAACGACTTTGGGCTCTTGTTCGGCGAAGAACATCGTCAATACGACGAAACCGCTACCAAACTTCCCCTTACTGTGCTTTTTAATGAAGGTTTCGACCCGACCAAGCTGATCGCCCCAATCGGGCCCGACCGCACCACCTGGAAGCACGAGACGAATTGGACTCCGGTCAAGGAAGCCAAGTACAAGTTCACCATCCGCAACGGTCCTACATGAGGTCCCATCTCTGATTCTGAGTCTGATTCCGAGTCCGAGCCTGATTCTGAGTCTGTTATCTTAGAAGTGTCGTGTAGTCCACCCCAGTCTATTCCTGCTAAGGTCCTTAGCGATGACCTCATTGATGTATTGTCCGCTTCTATTAATATTATGAACGTCAATTTTGCTTACTCGGATTGCCTCACCGCTAATAATTCAGAAAATATAACGGAATTGCCGAAAGAAGTTATTAAAGCACTAATCGAACATGAGCAAAAGACTTCAATAGTCGAAGAAACGGAGACAATAAACATTGCAACTAAAGATGAGCCTCGCCACGTGCAAATAGGCTTGTCTTTAACATCTAATGAACGCGAACAATTCGTAACACTCCTAAAGAATTATACGGATGTTTTCGCCTGGTCCTACAAGGACATGCCAGGCATAGACCGCAAAATTGCTCAGCATACCATTCCGGTAAACCCCGACTGCAAACCAGTCAAACAAAAGCTAAGAAGAATGAAGTCAGAGTGGGCTCTTAAGATCAAGGAGGAAGTCTAAAAACATCTAGAGGCAGGCTTCATAAGAGTGGCCAATTACCCCGATTGGGTAGCCAACATTGTCCCAGTCCCAAAAAAGGACGGACGGGTCTGAATGTGTGTAGATTTTAGGGACTTAAACAAAGCAAGTCCAAAAGACGACTTTCCCCTACCTCATATAGACGTCTTGGTAGATAACACCGTCGGACAGGCCCTTCTATCGTTTATGGACGGGTACGCAGGATATAACCAGGTCCTAATGGCCAAAGAGGACGAAGAGAAAACCACTTTCATCACACAGTGGGGCACTTATTGCTATACCGTAATGCCATTCGAGCTTAAGAATGCGGGAGCCACATACCAAAGAACCGCTACGACCTTACTCCACAATATGATGCATAAAGAGGCTGAAGTGTACGTAGATGATATGATCATAAAGTCCAAAGACAGAGAAGGGCATGTACCCCCACTTTAAATGTTCTTTGACAGGCTTAGGAAGTACAATATGAGGCTTAATCCCAAGAAGTGCGCATTCGGAGTTACATCCGGCAAACTTCTAGGATTTGTCATAAGCACCAGAGGAATAGAAATTGATCCATCCAAGATCAAGGCCATAATAGACATGCCGCCTCCGAAAACGGAAAAAGAAATAAAAGGCTTTCTAGGAAGAATCCAATACATTAGCAGGTTCATCTCCAAGTTGACCATCACTTGTGAGCCCATATTCAAGAAACTAAAAAAAGAGGTAAAGACGGAATGGGACGAGCAATGGCAAAAGGCCTTTGACAAAATTAAGGCCTACTTATCTGAACCACCTGTTCTAGTACCGCCCATCCCAGGCATGCCTCTAATCCTCTACCTTACGGTCACTGAAACGTCAATGGGGGCCATGTTAGCCCAAGAAGTTGATAAGGAAGAGAAAGCTATATACTATGTGAGCAAGAAATTTCTTGAATATGAAACCCACTATTCATCCCTAGAAAAGACATGCGTAGCTTTGGTAGCAACTACCAAAAAGTTACGACATTACATGCTCCAACACACGATCCACATAAGATCAAGAGAAAATCCTTTGAAATACATATTCGAAAAGCCCATACTAAATGGTAGAATAGCAAGGTGGACCGTTCTCCTCTCAGAGTTCGACCTTAAATTTGAACATCAAAAAGCCATAAAAGGGCATGCCATTTCAGAATACCTGGCCGACCAAGCCATAAATGAACCAGATCACAAGGATGAATGTCACTTCCCAGACGAAGGGGTTATGACCTTAGACACCGAAACTTGGCAACTATACTTCGACGGAGCATCCAACCAAAAGAGTTTTGGAGTAGGAATACTGATAGTATCCCCTGAAGATGCACATACACCTATTTCAGTCAAACGGGACCATGAGGCTACAAATAATGGCGCCGAATATGAAACTTGCATAATAGGACTGCAATCCGCCATAAGCCTTGGCATTAAGACACTCCGAGTCTATGGTGACTCGTCACTCATAATTAACCAAATTTCCAAAGTATGGAAGGTTAAAAGTGAATCTCTGGCATTCTACCAGGAATACTTAGACAAGATCATAGTGTATTTCAATCAAATACACTTCACATACCTTCCACGAGAAGATAATCAATTTGCAGAAGCCTTGGCTGTGTTAGCAAGCATGATCAACATACCTGAAACCATCCGGATGATGCCCATTTGCATACAAAGGAGATCCGAACCTTCATATTGCGACACCCTGGAAGTGTTCCACGATGAAGAAGATGAATGGTACACCGATATAAAAAATCTACTTGTTTACCAGCTCTACCCTCCTGATTCTTAGCCGAAGAGCCCAGAAAGCACTCAGAAGGCTCGCGGCCCAATTCTTAGAAGTACAGGGTGAAATATAAAAGAAAAGCCCAAATGGAGTCAACCTCCGCTGGCTAGGTACCGAAACGGCCCATAAGGTCTTAAGAGAGGTACATGCAAGAGTATGTGGACCGCACATGAACGGTATGATGCTATCTAGAAAGATAATAAGGCTTGGGTATTATTGGACAACGATGGAGAAGGACTGTTGTGAGTTTGTCAAAAGATGCGTACAATGCCAGACCCATGCAAATCTAGAACATCTACCACCAAGCCCATTATATACCTTCACCTCACCTTGGCCTTTCTCAACTTAGGGAATCGACATCATCGGTAAAATAACCCCAACAGGAAAAGGGGGCCACGAATATATCCTGGTCGCAATCGACTACTTTACCAAATGGGTTGAGGCGCAATCATATGCGAAGCTCAAAGCAAAGCATGTGGTTAAGTTCATTAAGAATAACATAATAGCTAGATATGGAGTTCCCCAAGAGATCATCAGTGATAATGGGTCACACTTCATGAAAGAAGTGATTGAGCTTTTAACCCAGTTTAAGATCCAGCATCGAAAGTCATCTTTCTACAGACCGCAAACAAACGGTGCAGTAGAGGCAGCTAACTAGAACATCAAGAAGATCATTGAAAGAATGTCGGAAAATTATCATGACTGGCCAAACAAGCTGCCATTCGCACTTTAGGGTTATAGGACATCAGTTCGCGCATCAACAGGAGCAACGACATACTCCCTGGTTTATGGAATGGAAGTCGTATTGCAAATCGAACTAGAGTTCCCATCTCCAAGGATCGTTTTAGAAAGTCAAATCCCAGAGGTAGATTGGGTCCAAGCCCGCTATGACCAATTAGTCCTGCTAGATGAGAAAAGGTTACAAGCTTTGCACAATGTAAGAGTCTATCAAAAAAGACTAACTAGGCACTTTAACCAAAAGCTCAAAATGAGGGACCTTAAGGTTGGAGACTTAGTACTTAAAGAAGTAAGGGTCAATGTCACTGACCCAAGAGGCAAGTTTCGACCCAACTGGTCAGGCCCGTTTATCATCACAAAGATCTTAACAGGTGGCGCTGCAAGATTGGCAGATTTAGACGGAATCGAATTTAGTCAATGGATAAACATGGATCAATTAAAGAGGTTCTATGCTTAGGCAAGACATCCAATATAACACTTTCGAGAGGCCCACACAAGGCTAACTAATCCCGAAAAAAAAAAAAAAAAAAAAAAAAAAAAAAAAAAAACGGGATTGAATGTTAAAAAAAAACGGATAAGAACTACGAGTGGCCTGATTCCCCTAACAGGATACGTAGGACAACCCAATTGCAATTGGGCCCGGCCCCTTCAGCAAATTCGCATTCAAAAGTTGTTAAAATTTGTGCACATAATAAACACAAGGTTGCAATATTAAAAAAAAGGCATGTCTCCATAAATAATAATAAAGTCCATTACAAGACTTGGCAGCAATTCCTAAATAATAAAAACAAATTAACTGAATCTAAAAAAAAAGAAGGGGCACATCACTCTTATTGAATTTAAAGCAATTAAAAGGCAATCCTAAGCTAGACATGTTCCAAAAAGAGTATTTCCTAATAGACTACTCCGTAGCCTCGGTAGTAGGGACAACATCCTCAATGGGTTCATCAACCTTTGGGCCTTCCACTTCGCGTTCCTTGGGAGCCCATCTCTCTCGGACCACGGGCTCTTCTTCTTTTTCAACCTCCATTAGAGGATCACTTGTAGAGGCCTCATGATCATTGGCCCGAATTTGGGGCTTCTCCTCCGGCTTGGTAGTGATCTTGGCTAAAGCTTTCTTGGCCTTTGGGTTAAGAACACTTTTCACATGCTTGACTCCCTTTTGTTTACCCTTCCTTTTAGGATCATTGGGGTTAGAAAGCCTTATGCTAGCCTTGACCGATTGGGCCTTAAGATCATCTTGTGCGGATTTTCTGCATGCACGACGACCTTCCACAGTCTTACAATCTATCCAAGCTTCGTAAGCTGAAGATATGGCCGTTGGGGCCTTGATATGAGGAATAGTCCACTTAGGGCGACGATCCCATGCACACTCCCATGATCTTACCATACTAATAGTCAAAACCCGGGTTGCAAGTCCAACACTATCCTTCTGTGGGATAATCTGGCATTTCCCATATTGCCGCATGATACGGCTAGGAAAAATGTAAGTCAAATTTTGAAGACCAAGGATTTGATAATATCCCGCCTCCTTGCTACATCCAATCGCAGATTTTAAGTCCCACCACTTGACAATCCATCTTAGCAAAGGGCAAGCTTTAAGATATCCACGCCATTCATCAATGGTGGATTCATAATAAAGCCTTCGGCGGGCAGGAAACTGCTTTGGTTGGTATTTGAGCGCATTAGCCGGCCTCTCAATGAAGCACATATGCTCCAAAAGCCAAATCTACAAACACAAACAAACACAAATAATAATAAAGTTACGTATCCATTAAAGATTCAAACTTTACAAAAAAAAATCCAAAGTACTTATTCAAGCACTCACTTGAAGGAGAACAGGACTTCCCGTCCATCCACCATGCGATGATTCTTGTTTCTTGCGGTCCAAGCACATTAGGGTTTCACCAAGAACAAGAGACATAGGGGTAAAATCGTTTTGAATTTGTTCAACAATTCTAAGCATACAAGTTTTACCATTATTACCTCCACCAACAAAGAGGTACCTATGTAAGAGACATAAGATAAAAGCACGCCTATAATATGTTTCATTATGATCATCCCTTACCTTGGGGAAAAAGATGTCAATCACACCATTAAGGTCTAGCTCACTAGTTCTAGCCACAGAAGAGGCTTGTGTTGGGGATAAACCAAGATACCTTTTATAATAGCCTTCAAGATTGGCACCGAGCCATGGAGTTGCAGGAGCTTGATCATGAGGGAACCCAATTATGGCAGCAAATTATCCAGGAAGAGGACACAGTTCGTTATACCCGAATCTAAAAACATGAAGCTTGTCATCCCAAAATTCAACCGCAGCCTCAAGAAGGTTCCACACAACCTGGACTTGCTTCAGATGGAAGAAAGCATTCAAGTGAAAGGGCACAAGTCTCATCCTCTCTTCATGGGTCATAGATTTCAATCACTTATCGAACTTAACCTCAAAAGTTGCCATGGCTGAATTCTAAATTAATTGGAGGTTTCTCTCTCTAAAAAGCTCTCTATTTCTATGGCATTATAAAGGTGATGTCCCAAAATCGGACTAACCCAAGGCTTATATGGGGCTCGCACGAAAAAAGACGAAATTAAGGCAACCCGTCGAAAAATAAGCTTCAGCGGCCCATAGGGCAGCCGCCAAAGGCTTGGCGGCCACGATATGGCAGCCAGGGCCCAGCGGCCCAACCGCCGAGCTTCAGCGGCCAGCCGCCTAGTCTCGGCGGCTCAGCCGCTGAGTCTGGCGGCCCCACTTTTGACCCCCGCTCTTTCGCGTCAGCCGCTGAGCATTCCTTTGGTCGCCGAGCCGCTTTTTCGAGACAACACTCTTCTACCCGGTTTTGGACACTTTCCTTAACCGTTCCGGACTCCAATTTGGCTTAGTTTCCTATCTCTTCTATTATTACTATTTTTCTTTAATTTTCTTAATTATTTATGGGAACTCCACAATTTCTTTTTTGGATGATTATCATCTTTTATTTTATTATACTTATTAATTTTATTTCATCTTTTGCACCCCTTTCTTTTTTCATTTTTTTTTAGGGGGGATAGGGTATACCCAATTTTAACTTTTTGGCTGTACCATTTTTTGCTACGTGGCTATTACTTGCGCTTTTTGCTTGACTACTTGTGCATTTGCATTAGCCTAATTATATGCAAGGACCAATAAAACAGAAATATGTTACAAAAGCAAAGTCCGAATGTTTGTTCAACACAAATGTTCAAGAATGTATTTCATACAAATGCATTATCAAAAAATCATCACCCGCATCAGCATCAGTGCGGAGCACCTCAAAATGATCCTCCAACCTCCGTGGCTCATCACCAAAGATCGACGCCGCCAGCTGGCCCGGGTCAAAGGAAGAATGATGGGCAGGCTCCCGATATGAGCACCCCTCTCCAGCATAACTCGAATCATACCCCCAAGAAGAACGAGGAGGCATCGTAGGCATCATAGGAGCAGGGACAGGAGGCTGGTAGTAAAGACCACCATAAGGAGCATACCCCGCATACCCGGGATAAGAAGGATACATCGGCATATGCATAGGAGTTGGATCCGCAAACTGAGTCATCCTACTCCCACCAGGACGGTCCGTCCGATGTACGGGTTCCCTCTCTCTCCTAGGACTCTCCCTCCGAGGGCTCCTCTCGATCACGAGAAGAACTACGCTCAGTCGAGCTCACAACCTCATCATCCGACATAACCACCTGTCGTGACCGACGAGGAAGGGGTCGACGGTACACAACCTGCAACCCACCAAACATATAAGATACATTTCTCAAAGCATACAACTTTGAAAATGCAAATCAAGTTTACCTTATCCAAGTCAGCTCTGGAGCAAGTACCCTTCGAGAGAGCTCGAGAAATCCAGAACTTCATGGCATGCATCATCTTAAAGACCTTCACGGTCTGCTCACGGTCAAGCTGCACAAAAAAAAAGTCAATACAAGCATGAAAGCGGTAAAAATCACATGCAACAGGTAAAATAACGAATTTACCCCTGGATGCCCAACTGGAAGAGGAAGGCCCTGGATGTCCTCATCAAGGTCCTCCGTCATCGGAACCTCCCCCCAACACTCCTTCCCGCCATAATCCCGACCTCAGACCCGCATATCCGGGACATCCACATCGATGGCGTCGACCCGAGGCTCCTATGAAGCAAAGAAGGTTAGCACTCAACAAAACAAGAAAGGCATAGAATAACAAATATAAAATTCTTACCTTCAAACCCACAAATGAAGGCATGAGGCGATCACGACGGAATTGCTCGTAGTGCCCCGCAAGGTCCTCCGCAGGCTCCCTCAACTACCGCATAGCATCCGAGCCCACCATGGCCTCCGCAACCTGCTCACGAGACAAGCACCTCACCAAGAACATGGTCGAGGGAGGATCCAAGGGAATCCTCGGGCCCGCCACGTCAGGATAAACCTGACGGAAGATCCGCTCTCCCAAATACCACTCAAAAGAGAACGGACCCACAATCAGGATCCTCCGGCGGTCTATCGCCCTAGAGGAAAGGATAGCATCCGAGGCCAACCCATGGTACTTCGCCCATGGGAAGTAGTCAATCTACACAAACATGTAATATAAGATATTTCCACACCAAGAAGTACAATCCATGCAACAAAAAAATCAAAATTGCGTTACCTTGTGCCAGTCTAGGCGCAGGAGGGCCTCCCTATACTGCTGAAGAGTCTGGAAGGGCGCAGGACCCCTATGACGCCACGCCCTGCAAACCGAAAAATCCAACTCCCAGCCCGTAGGCGCCATGTCTGGGAAATGCTCAAAGAACCAAGGTTACGTCGAAACATGAAGCTAAGCACCATACACTTGAAATCATGCAAATCATCAAATGAATACAAAAGCAAAACGCACCTGCAAGGCCTTCCAAAAACCGCACAAGCTCACGGGAGGAAGAGTTGTCTGCTTGTATCCCTCATCACTCACGCGGCAAGCAAACCGCATGCACCTCAAGAGGTTGGCGTAGCCCGGCAACCCCCAGTTGTACTCTCTCACCCTCTCCCAATCCAACAAGCTAGGGAGGTAAATAGCATGGATACGCTCTCCCTTGTCACCAAAGATGGTGGTGGCAAGGAGATAGGCGATAAACTTCCTCGCCTTCTGTTCCACCGAGGTAGTCCTCTTGTACCTCACATCAGTCAAAGCGGCATAGAGCTCGTTGTAGGGACGATAATGGTGACCCCAGGTATTCCCTCAAGGGCCGAACAACTCCACCATCTCAGTCTTACGTTTCCAGATGGAAACGTCATACACAATGGGCGTACCCACGCAAGGCACTCCGGTCAATATAGAAAACTCCGATGGAGTGATCATCATCTCCCCATTAGGAAAGTGGAACGTGTTGGTAGTATCCCAAAAACGCTCCAAAGACAAGCGGACAATGTATCTCTTGACTCGCTCAACCGAGTCCGCCGCTTTCAAAAGGGGCCCAAACCCCGCACCCAAAACCGCACTCTGCACCTCTTTGGGCAAAGTCTTAAAGACCTTCACCGAATAACCATAGTTACCATGGGGCTTCAAATTCCCATCGGGTTCCTATGATCAATTCGCAACCTCTTAGGTTCACATTTCAATCAAATGTTCAATCCTAAGCATGTTTCTAAGTTCGTTCAAGCCGCGCAAGATCACATGCGCTACAAACTTGACAATTGCATACAATTTCTACTCAAGGCAAAGCATATAAACTAAACTTCAACGCATACAACTATGAATTCAAAGTTTGAGGCTTACCACAAACTTAGAAGCATGGGAACTCAAGTGAGTCTCTGGTCGAAAGAGCAACTCCGACCGATCCCAAACGATGTCGGGCATCCTATCCGACCGTGTGTACCTATCTTGAGGAAAAGCCCCATTGGGCTTCCTCTTGGAAGGCTTGACATGGGAAGGAAAAGCTTTGGTGAAGATATCAATTTCTTCAACCTCTTCCCGAACCTCGGCCCTGCTACTTCTCTTCTTCACCAATTTGGGAGCCATGAAGAAATATGAGCAAAGCAAGCAAGACAAACAAGCAAAGATGGAGAATTGGGATTTTCTCTCTCCAAGGGTTTCAAAAATCCACTCTCAAATTCACCCCAAATTTGTGAGAAATCACAAATAAACTTCAAATTATGCAAAGATTATGCAAAATCAAGCAAATGCAAGCAAAAAGAAGCAAATTTGAGCAAATTTGAGCAAGAAATGAGGTTTGGGCAACAATGGAGGTAGAGAGAGAGAGTCTCGAATTTTTGGGGAGAAATGACCCAAAATTCGGCTCCCTCACAAAAATACCCATTTTTTCGCCTCTGAACCGGCCCGGCGGCCAGGTTCAGGGCCGCCCAGGCTCAGCGGCCCAGCCGCTGGCCCTAGCGGTCAGTCGCTCAGCCTCCGCGGCTGAGCCGCCCGGCGTGGCGGCCCCTCTCATGGCCTTCACACGACAACTTTAGCCGCCGAGCGAGCCCGTAAAAGCCGCCCAGTGTTCGACGGCCCTGCGCATGGCCGCCGAACCAGATTTTTCGTTTGTACTCTTGGGGCGGGCCCACGAGTTCAAAATTCCGCGCGAGATTGCATTTCTCGACCGTTGGAAGCCCGGGAGATTTGAATATATCGCCCAAAATGACTCTTTTCCCTCCACAGCTTGGTTTCCTATCCCAGGGACCCGGCATTATCTATTTTTGCAGGCACGAGCCTTATATCTAACTTTTTACAGGCACAGGCACTTCATTATATTTTTTGCAGGCACAATTTTCCAAACACATGCGCCACTAAAGCAGAGCAACGCACCGCTCTTTGACGTTGAAGCTAACAAAATTAGCGTCGTGTCGACAACAACTAAAGCAGAGCAACGCAACGCTCTTTGACGATGAGGCTATCAAAATTAGCGTCACATTGGCAACAACTAAAGCAGAGCAACGCACCGCTCTTTGACGATGAGGCTATCAAAATTAGCATCACGTCAGTATCCGCAAAGCAGAGCAATGCACCGCTCTTTAAACAAAGCAGGTAACCCTGACCATAGGCGGTCAGGAGTCTATCTTTTCTTCTTTCTAACATAAAGCATTTTCAAAAAAAAAAAACATTGCAGGCATTTTTAGCAAATACTTTGACCTTCGTTTTTACAAGCTCGGCCAAAGTGGGGGCTTCTGTAGACACCCTAATTGGTTCTCATCCCCTGACACCGCAACGCCCGATGATGATGGTAATGGATTAACATGGACGTAAGTAGAAAAGGACATTGCTCGGAAATCTAGACCAAATTATTTGAAACCTCAGTCTTTGGATAGCCCTTGTTATAAGGATTCCAACGCCTTTGACCTTGCCTCAATCAGGTTCCCGGATCAAGAGATATCGCGTCTCGAAGATTCGGGTCAAAACCGCTCAATCCCGACCCCCCGGGTCAGCCCAAGGGCAATTTCATAATTTACAGAGTACAAAAAGTCAAAAACCCTAGTCACGCGCGCGCCGTCAGGTCCAGCGGCTGACGCGACCTGTCCGGCGGCCAGCGCGTGACAGCGGGGGCCATTAGGCCAGCCGCTGGCCCCAGCGGCGGCCGCGGGCCCTGGCTGCCCTCCGTGTGGCCGTCGAGCCAGTTTTTTGGCTGCACCGAGTTTTGGCGCCGGGCTTCTTGCCCTAAGCCCCTAAATCTGTCCCCTAACTCTATAAATACTCCTCTTCACCCTCTTTTGCATGGGGTCAGTCAGTTCATAATTTTGAGAGCATTGAGAGCATATATTTCCCCAAATCAAAGAGAATTCAGAAATCTGAAGATCCAAGCAAGCATTACACCTAGCCTAGCACCCAAGATCAAAGAGCAATTCCAATTCTACTAGTCCCGTTCGTATAGAACGTCCAGGCTAACCATCCTGAGGGCCTAATTCTTTATTAAATCTCTTATTTGCTGCTTATTATTCATGTTTTATTTAGCCTTTGATTATGGTTGAATTAAATTTGCATGTTTTGGGTTTTGTACATAATTATGCATGATTAGTTAATATAAAGTTTGCGTCTTTTTATTAGTTTATGCAAGTTTGCATCTTTTCCTAGTTTTTGCATGCATATAGTAGCCCCCTAGGTTTATTTTAGCATAAAGTTAATGTCTTTGCATTATTATTATTCTTTTGAAGATACTAACGGTTTTTGTTAATGTGCATATGCAATACATGGCGCGTTTAGCAAAGTTAGTAGGTTGGAGCGTTAATTTAATACTTTATATCATGTTTATGGTTGTTAATAGAATGCATGTAAATCGGATATAAATCGTGCAAAGTGATAACATAGGTAATTTGGTTCTTCTTAACCCGCCTAGTTAATTTAGGATCATTGGACGACCGGATTTGTACGGAACCATATAGCATAAATAAATACTTGACATGGATAAGCTTGGTAGAGGCCGTTAATACGGGCGATTTAGATGAGATTCATTTTGTTTATTTCGTACCTACATCCCCGAACTCAATATTTAGTCCCCATGGGCATGAGTCAATTCCCAATAGGAATTAGGGTGCACTTTTGATGGTTTTCAATTGTTTCCTTAAAAATTGGTGGCGGCTTCTTATTTGCAAATTATTGTTCTTTATAATTAATTTGAATCACATGTGGCATATATTTAAGAACCATTAATTCCAACTAAAAAATCGAAAACGCGCCGGAAAGGCGAGGGTTCTTACATACTCGTTCAATGATAAATGAAATACAATATCTCTCTCTTCTTTCTCTACAATTCAGCTTACTCTCTAGCTAAGCTAAGTAGTTCATATCTCGATCATCTTCATGAATCATGTTGATCCTAATGAACTGCTGTTGTTTTCTCGAGCAATTTTCTGGGCTAATTTTCTTGATTGATTCTCACACCCTTAGGGTTATTGGTTCATTTCAACTTGTCTCTGATTTAATTAATGTTGATCAGTGTTGCTGGAAATATGATGTCATCGAGGGCATTTTTAATGAGAGGGATAAACATTCGATTATGGGAATCCCAATCAGTGAACGACTCTCAAAGGATTTACAAATTCGGGCGTTCTCGAAAGATGACGACTATGTGGTTCGTACTGGATATTTGTTTGGGAGGTCGGTGAATATGGACATGGTTGATGAAAGACCACAACGAACTATCTCGTAGACGAAAGGCTTTGGTTAGCTCTATTTATGCTACTAGCTCTTCTGTATGGTCACCTCCTGCGACTTTGAGTTTCAAAGGAAATGTTGATGCTCATGTTAATGAGGAGGGCTGGGTAGGTCTGGGAGAGGTAGGCAGAAATTAAGAGGGCGATGTTGTGTTTGCAGGTGTGAAGCGCTTGTGGGCTAGGTGGTCCCCCTTGATTGCGGAACGCAAGGCCCTGCACTTTGGTCTTAAGACAGCGTTGAAGCTGGCTATAATCATGTTTGTTTGGAGTCTAATAGCTTTACTTTTATTTCCCGGATCTCTAGTAGTTCGTTTTCTGTCAATGTCGTCCTTGAGGACATCTCTAGATTGTTGTTATCTTTTGAGTTAGGCTTTTGGAGTCAAGTTAAAAGGGATGGGATTTATGTTGCCCATCACCTAGCTAGAGATAGTCGGACTGAAACTGAGAAGGTTTGGGTTCATTGTTGCACGCAGTATGTCTCTCCATGGGTACTGATGGACAGGTTATCTATATAAAACCTTCGATGTTTACCCTCAAAAAAAATGTGGGTTGAATTCTTTATTTTACTCTATGTGGCTGTAGACACATCCTAAAGCTAAGGGATTATGGAAAACTGCTTTTCCACATCTGGACAAGTTGGATCTCATCTTTGGCGTTGATAGAGCTACTGGGGAGAATGCAGAATTTATTGAAAAATCTGTGAACATGATAGAAAAAGAGACCATCAACGTTGACAAGGACAATTCCACATCTTGACAAGTTGGATCTTATCTATGGCGTTGATAGAGCTACTGGGGAGAATGCAGATTTTGTTGCAGAATCTGTGAACATGATCGAAAAAGAGACCATCAACGTTAACAAAGGATAATAATGAGGATGAGTCTCTCATTAGAGACATTGATTTTGAGCTTTATGCCCATACTAACTCAGAAGTTCCACCTCTTATGAAGAAAGTGAAGAGAGAAAAGACCCCACAAAACAATAGGAAAAGGAAAACCCCTGAAATTGTAGACTTGACTTGTGTTAATAAGTTATCCTCTTGAGCTTTCAGGTTTTTGCAAGGGCATGACTGATCATATTGCAACTTCTATGAGCATCACTCAGCAGCATGAGGAAGCGATCATGCTTCGTGAGCAAGAAGTGACTGAACAAAAGAAAAATTTGTCGAAAGAAGTATCTAGCATTCCAGGTTTGACAAGAACTAACGCAATCAGAGCTGCAAAGTTACTTTCAGCAAGTCCATTTGACATGGATATTTTCTATTCAGCAGATTCTCTTGATATGAAGAAGGATATTGTAGTTGACCTTCGTAGGCCGAGCACCCCCCCTTCTTGAATATTCTAGTTGACTTGTCTTATTTTGGATATTAGACTTTGGATAGTAGTAATGTTTTGGATACTTTGCATGGTAGTTTGAAGTATTTTGAACAGTTGAGTTGATGTAATATTTTGGATACTTTTGCAGGGTAATTTGAACAGTTGGGTTAATGTATTAGGATTGAGTATAGGTCCTTAGGATGATGATGGATGGATTCACAAGACTCTGAAGATGATTTGGATGCATATTGACATATATGTTTATAGGTTTTTGGGTGAAACATTTCGATTATGTTCGTACAAACAGAACATCTATGTGCTTTTTGTGATGTCTATGACACTTTTTCCATTCATATATTTTTTTTTTGGCGTACTTGTATATTGAGAAGATTTTTGATAGGAAGAGAATGTTGAATAATTCCAACTTTGAAAAGAGTATTAATATTGAAGTTTCATAAATACTTACTGAAATTTTGAGGTTCATATTATTATTTTTCTAACCTTTATATTTCACTATAAAACATATACAGACAAAACTGTCAAAATTAGATTTTCATTTCTGATTCCATAACTAAAGTATACCAAACAGTTTGAAAGGGAATCAAAATTCATTCGAGAACTGAACCAAACAGAGGATATTAGGAATCACATCAAAAACCCAAACCAACATGGTTTCATTCCTAATTCCAAACTCATACCAACTTTTGAACCAAATGGGTCCTTAGATTAGTTTGGTTAGAAACGGGCTCTTGGCCAGGGGCGGACCTAGTGCGGGGCTTTAGGGTTCGATATCCAATATTGGACCCATTTTAAAGTATGATTTGAGATCTTTTCGAAAATATATTTATCATTACTAATTTATTGTGGAATACAAAATTATCTGAGCAATAAAATTACACATGAACTGAACTGTATCAAACTGAATTTAAGTAAAATTAAGTTGCATAAAACAGACCCTAAGTACTACAAACAATACCACCCTCTTTGGCTCTTGGCAACACAGAGGATCTCATCTCCAATTGCAGAAAAGTTTCTACAAAACACCTCGTCTGCAATGAGTCAAAAAAAAATATATGCACAATCGGCATCATCCCCATTAACAAAGCACAAAAAATAGGGGAAGTCATGGTATCAATTGATCGAAATTTAGTGCCTTACAGAAATATTCAAATCGTTAGGGCATGCGAAATACAACCATCTCCTAAATTTATAGTTCACCTGAAGAGGACAAACATTATTACATCACAATTTTATTACAGCCCTCATCCTTCCAAGCATGCAAGTTGACGAACAATATTCCAAATGTTTCACTGTACTTCACAGCAAGCAATGTAAAAATTGAAGAGATTTTAAGAGCTTGTAAGCTCAAGACGCTTGATGCTCTGGATCTGTTTTGCAGGGTTCAAACCCTTTGGGCAGGCTGCAGTACAGTTCATAATTGTGTGGCACCTGTACAGTTTGAATTCGTCGTTGATAGCTTCGAGCCGCTCCTTGGTATACTCATCACGACTGTCAGCTATCCATCTACAAAGCAGATTACAAGATTACAACGATAGAATGCAACATAAATGCCAGCAATGGGAAAAAATAAATTTCAGTCTTTATGAATAATTATGCCTGAATCCAATATATGTAAGAGTATTGGAATTCATGATGTCTTGATAAGTCAGAAGTCTTTCACAATCCTGAAACAAACATCAACGGCTAGCAATGGTGAATCTTTTGACATGCATCAGTCAGATCACCTGGCTGACTACCAAAGATGCAAAGCACACAAATATCAACTGTAACTCTGTAACCACCATTGCATTTAAGGGAAATTTGTCAAAAATCACATTTTAATTTTGCTTATTTTGCAAGAAACTACTATAATACTTCTTGTCACAAAACCACCTTTTACGACACTTTTTGATGTAAATTAGTATATTTAAGCCCAAAAAAATAGGGTAAATTGACACTCAGTTAACCACCATTTTGTTAATCAAAAGCCAGAATGGTGACTACCCCAACTATCAAATTAAAACCAGCAATTTGGAGAGCAATTTAAGGTCAAAGTAGGTCGTCTTTTAACTTAAATCAGAAATCAACAAGCTAGTTCTGCCACGCAAAAACAGAAAAAAAAAAAAAAAAAAAAAAAAAAAAAAAAAAGAGTCCTAATACAAGGTGATATCTATCTACAACCTAAATAATGCGAAATTTAGGCAAACATATACAGTGTCAAGTACAAATCAAATCTTTAAATGTAAACTACGTTGCCTCAGACAATTTGTTACTCTTATCAGACATTTATTACATCGTACCACTCTCTTCAATCTTTTAGTTATCATTGGCGGTGGTGGACTGGTGGTTTAGGGAGAAGTTACAACCACTAAAAGCATATGAAGGGGCAATTCATGCATTATGTCCGAACTTTCCCGTCCCAGCGGAAGACAACGGCCAAATCCAAAAATGAATCCATGAAGATTGTCTATCAAGTGGCATTAAAGCAACACTCACTAGACTCGCTTTTAAAATTTGGAAAAGCCAAAGAAACAAGTGGTGGCAGAGACTCAAATAAACTTAGTTTAAGTGACTAAGCAACATAGTACACAATGTCACGGACAACTGCGCGTCTAATATCTTTCGAGGAATTTCATAACAAAAGAGTAGCAAATAATGCAACGTCTGGAACCTAGCCTGAAGATGTCCTTGAAAGATATGCTCTAGAATTCATACACAAATAAGTTTTCATTGATTAATTTTTTGATCGAAAATTATTGTACATGGTTTGAACATAATTCTCGTGTTCTTCAAGGGTATCCCAATTGGAGGACTTAAGTTTGGGATAAGGCGTTGTATTTGATATGGGCCAAAGCTGCTAGTTTTTTTAAGGGAGTGTCAATTACTAATAGTGAACAAAATTGGGGATCCTTGTTGGATTTCTTTGTGAGGATTTCTTGTCCACATAGGTTGTAGGACTTGTAGCTCTTATTTGGTATTGTCGGGAGTTTCTATTATTGAATTTCATCTAAATATGATTAAATCAAAGGTATTCATAAAGTAAACGTTAAGTGGAGTGCAAAGGAGGGTCTCAATATAAACAAAATTTTGAGCTAGAACAAAGTGTGCATTGCTAAGAGGATCTGGCTTTTGGCCCATTTATAACGGCATATTTAGAGTTCCAAAGGCATATCCTTGTTTTAGAGGGCCAGGCAGCAATGTCAGGTGGTCTAAGATCCTTTTGGAGGATATGGGAGTACCTAGGCACACGATAATAACCTGGCTAACTGGATCTGGAAAGCTAGCAACAGTTGATAACCGTCAAAGGAAAGGCTTGGAGTTTGATGCAGCTTGCAAACTGTATGGCCATAGTGAGGAGCCCATTCCCATCTCCCATCTTTGTTTTGGTGCTCCTTTTCTGAAGAAGTATGGTGTGCAGTTGCCATTAGTTGGGCGTTACTAGGAGGCCGTGGAGCTTGACAAGGGAACTGAACTGGTTCAAGACTCACTGTAGACACAAAAAGAAGCCTGCTAAGCTACTTTGTTCTGCATTATTTATATGCTATGGCTAGAAAGAAATGTTACTCCCTCCATGTTTCTCCTCTTTTCAATACTGTCACTAGCAGGGATATTACCGTCCTTCCCATGCTGCCGCCCCCCAGGCCACTGAGTTATCAAACCCCAGCTGCTGTAAGCAGGCAGCCGTTCGCCGCCAATGCTTCCCCACACTATGCCTCTCCCACTACATTTCTCTCTTCTCAAACCCGAGTTTGCCCACTCGACCAACCAAGTAAATCGTCAATGGCACTGCCGCTCTCACTCACCTCCACTTCGCACCGAGCTAAGCGTCAAAATGGAGCAATGAAAATGAAAATTCAACAAATGCAATTGAGCGTTGATATGCTTAGTTGATTAGTTAAGCCCAATACTCTTGAGAAGTTGGCCATTGATATGCTTGCTAGGTAGGAAAGAAACGTAGATAGGATCCTTTCGTATCCTTTGGAGAAAAGAGGGTAAATGTGGCGTAATAGAAAGGAAAAGAGGGTGATCAAAAAAATGAAAGGAAAAGAGGGGTAACCTCGAAAAATCTAGGTTCCAGGTTCGAGCCCCCTCTGGTTGTTAACTTCAGAGGCCATGGAATAGTCAAGGAAAGCTTGGATATGAATGTTATCTAAAAAGAAAAAAGGAAAAAAAAAAAAAAAAGAAAGGAAAAGAGGAGAGAAAAATCGACAGAAGAATAGGAACAAACTTGAAAATTGAACAAGAATAGGTAGCATTCATTTACTGCCTGGTTAATGATGCAGAAAAGGCCGTTGACAAAAGATAGGTTGATAGCTAGAGGACATATGGAATGTAGGTGCGTGCTGTGTGATAATGCAGATACCCATGAGCATTTGTTCCTGTCATGTGTGTTTGCTCGACAGCTTTGGTCACAGATCAGTGAGTTTATGCAATTCAAAGCTCCTCCAGTTGATTGGGATTCTGTTCAGACTTGGGGGCTCAGGTATATTCGTGGCTCTTCAGCGCACAGATCATCATGCAAGGCTTCAGTTACTGTGTGTATATACCATATTTGGATTACGAGGAATCATGTGATTTTCAGGCAACAATCAGCAGATGTGGATAGAGTTACAGCTAGAATTCATTTTGAGTTGAGAGTACAGTTAAGCAAGATAGAGAAGATCAAAGATACAAAGAGAAATAGCGATTGGTGCAACAAGGTTGGGGTTCAACCCAGGTTTACATAGAATACATAGATACTGTTTTGATGTATAGGAGGTGGGGTTTACATAGGTTTGATGTACAGGCTGTTTGTTTACAGATTGCCTAAGGGTGCTTAGGTAGCCCCTTATGGTAATGCTGGTTTGATGTATGCTCTCAGCTTGATTATATTTTGGTAATATTTGCTCACATTTTACCAAAAAACAAAAAAACAAACTTAAAAATTGAAGATTTATATTATTCCCATCCAAAATGATAGATAATGTAATGGGAAAAATCTAATGAGCTATAGAAATGAAACCTAGTAAAATGATCAACATACTTAATTATTTGAACTTGTTTCATTTTATGATCTTGGTTTCTACACATGATGACCATTGAACGTATAGAAGTGATGAACCTGACAGTTACACTTATATTTTTGCGAAAATTAGTTTAGTAATAAATCTATAGTTTATTAGTTATTAGTTCAGAACACATACTTTATTAAATAAGCACCTATACTTTATTTGGTTCAACATTATAGGAAAAAATCAGTGTGAAACTTGATACCCCTAGGTACAGATTGGTAACTCATTCTTGTATCACTTGTTTGGTTGGAACATGGAAACAATCCAAATCTGATTAATTTTCCTTTTCTCATTACTCACCAACGAGCCCATATCGTACGTCAATGAAACTAGATTGGAGGTCGAAGACCCCACCGCTGCTTTGTGTTTTGTTTTTACAAATTAGTTAGTTAAGAGAATAGTGACAAGAATCTACATACATGGATAATTAATAATTCAATATTGAGTGTATTTTAAAAATTTACCAAACAAAAAAAGAAAAATTAAGCAAAGTAGTACAGAAGGTAAAAAGTAAAAATTGTATAGTACAAAGAAGACAAAAAGGTAAAAAGAAAATAAGGTAGCAAAAAAAGAAAAGAAATTCATGAAAGAGGAGAAAGGATGAAAATTAAGTTCATGGCCAACCGCACCCCTCTTTTGAGTTCTACTACCCTCAATTCCGGGTGTACCATGCTCTGTGAATCTAAGCACACAGTATACGAATTGAGTATAAGAAAATATTCTCAACAAACTACAAAGCACAAACATCTCGAATAGATGTCGCATCGTCTATCCAACAATATATTTTGGGTTTCATATTTATAAAAGGCACCTCCCCTTGTGGTCATGTGCAAAATGTATTCATAGTGGTGTTTGTATCTGTGTTTGTGCCATAATTTCAAGCAACACTATTCCATCGGGTTCCCGTATCCCACACCAAAGGTCGATAGCAATATAGCAAATTAGGTCAACCGAGGGCACCGTATTGATTAAGTAAGGGACAGTAGAAAGGCTATGAAAACAAAGGAAGCATAAACGCCAAGCATGCTCAATTATGAATGCCTATTTCCACACACGCAGGAATAATGGTGGCTCACCCATAAGCATCTAACTATCTTAAGACCATCACAAATAGCTGTTCAATGTCGACCATATATTGAGTGTGCTTTTGTATTCATGTACAGAAAAGTAGCAATATACAGCAGCATATTTTGTCCATCAACAAGTGGTGTGAAAATTAAAAAGAATATTATTCTAATCTCAGAAGGTATAAGGGTACAAAATGGCTATGGAGAACATGGAAAATTTGGCTCGACAACTGGCTAGGAGATTTCGGCAGCACGTTTCTCTCCAAGAATTAGAAGTCTTATACCATTTAAGATTTTGGGATGGACTTGAATACGTGGAGTTTAATACGGCACGATAACCTATTCCAATTTGGACATGAAACTTGTTGTCAATGATCAACAAAGTATTGTTCAGTAAGATACAAGAGATGTGCTTCATCACAGTTATGATAACAAGGGGCATTTCAGTATTTTACATTACAATTTCTCGTCAAAATCTTTGGTCAGCTATTTTCTATGTAGTGATCTCAATGTTACGGTATCACAGATATAGGAAGGTGTTCAAATTATATTGAACCGGGTAAGGTGAAATGAATATTTGCGACAAGAATCAAACTTGGACTTTGGGCTAACGACTGGTGGATTGATTTCCATACCGTGTGCAGCAGAAGAATCTCAAGAAAAGAGCAGTAGTAGACCACAACAAACAGGGAACAGCATCAGCCAAAATCCTTGAAATAGAACACTGACGGGTGCTCACTTCGGAAGTCTGGATTAGCGGTATCGGAGGTGTCTTGAGGGATTAATGGGGCATCCCTAGTGTAAAGTTTCAGCATCAGTTGGGATGCAGGATTCCAGTAAAACAAAACTCTTGGCAGAATATATATATATAGACACCCAAGGTTTTTTTTACAAGTTAAGTGTAGCACACGGTGCAATGGCTCGCTCTTCCCCTCTCTCGCATTCTCTCTCTCTTTCACCCTTTCTCTCTCCCCATCATCTAACCCTTCCTTTCTCCATTAATCATGACACCCACTCAATAGGTTACTCTTCAGATACAGGGGAAATCTTTTGATCTCTCCTATGAGGGTATACGGGATGGGGGTTTAGTTCAGATTTTGGAGAAGAGTCACAAATAGACTCGTCGTGTGGTGCTGCCAGTAACAATGGCTTCGTGGGTCTGCGAGTCGTAGTAGACCACTTTCGCTGACCTTAGCAGATCGGAGAAGAAGAGAAGGTTTGGTAGACTTCTCGATTGGGTTAGGGTTCGATCTAATGCAGCCCATTTTCTTGAGTTAGGTCTAAGTTCTAGGGGAAGATCGTCATCGATCTTCGTTCCTGGTGTCGCGAAGGCTGATAGGTGGTCGGAATTTCAGGCGACCTTGCATGCGGTGGTAGATCCACCACTGTCGATTATGCTCTTTGATTGCGTGTGAATGCTTCACCAAGATCTGGTTCTGGTGGTACCGCGACAGAGGGGTGTCGGTTCTGCCTGAGTGTAGGAGGCCCTGGACTGAAGGCTTGGGTAGCCGGCAGCCAGGGTCGACAGGGAGCAGTACTCAAGCATGTGAAGCGCGTGAGACGCGGGGTATGGCGCATGTGGCACGTGGTGCTTCTGGAGGGTCATGAGTGGCGCGTGAAGGTTCTGGAGTGGCACAAGAGGTGCATCAAGGATCGGGACTGGCGCGTGATGGCTCTGGAATGGCGCGTGGGGACAGTGGGATCGTTCATGAGTTGCCTGCTGGTGCGCCTAGTATTGTACGTACCCATGCAGGTTTGTTCGGGTGATAGAGTGGATGGCTTTCAAAGCTCTAATTCGGGATTGACTATTAATATTGTATTGGAATTGGGACAATTAATCTCTCCTATGTTGGTGAATGTTGTTGCCAATGCTGATATTCCTATAGAGGGGTACAACTCGGGTTAACCTTAGGAAGTAATCAACAACATGGAGGGACTAATCCTGGTGTTTCTGGTGCGGAGGGGTTGGGCTCGCCTGTATTCGGGGATGTTTCGCAGCAAGGTCTAGACTCTTCTTGTGGTGGTTTAATAGGTGACAAGAGCGGGGAGAAACTCAGGTCCAAGGAGGTATTCCACCTCCTCCAATTGATCAAGGAAAAGGTAAGTTTGGATCAGGAGGTATTTCTTTGAAATTGGGCACTGATAAGGTTTGTTCCAGTAAGGAAATTGAGCATGGGCTTTCTTTGGAGGTGGTTGAGGAGAGATTTTTAATTCAAAGGGCAATTATAGCTCTTTCTATGACGATGATTTTAGTGTAGGGGGAAATGGTTTGTTGTTAGATGATCTTAGGAGGGCCAATTTGAGGGAGGAGTTGGCTTCACTTGTCTCCGAAACTCCTACTGTGGATTTGCAAGGTGTTGGCCTGTTCAATGAGGAGGAGGTGGGTTGTTCTTTGAGTCAAGGATTGACTAAGATGGGTACTTCACAGGTTGGGTCTTCTCAAGAGTCTGTACAACAGCCTACGCAGGCCGATTCTGTGCAACAGGATGTAGGCTCTTTGCAATAGGATGTAGCCACTAATTGTGGGGATGGTATTCTCCCAACCCCGTCACTGCCAGGTCCTACGCTTGGTAGTGAGGAGGCGGAAGAGCGAGGAAATGCAATTGGTTAGGCATTGGGTATTACTTTTGTCCATCGTATGGGTAAGAGGCAGCCCTAGGTAATCAGGTTATTTCTCGGAAAAAGAAGGGTATGCGAGAGCTTGATCACTTAAAGTCTAGTAATCTATCATAAATTATGACGGGCGTGGGTTGAGGACAGGTTTTTTGAATAAGCATTGGTTCTGTATAGGCTTATTCTCATAGGATTATTGGTTTGGTTAGGGTCCTTCATTGAGTACGTTTCTACTCATGTATTCTTCTCTATATTTCTTAATAAAATCTTTTTTCTTATCTAAAAATAATATATATCTAAAAATCAATAGCTCTACAATTCTTCCTCCCACAGCCAACCAATATCAAAAAACATTTCCATCCATGCTGTTTCCAACAATAATTAATCACATCAACAAGAAGCTGTGTATGTTTCACGCTTTCACCCTCAAAAACCCATCAACTTGTACAAATTAGACCTTATAAGTTAGACGACATTCCTATCTGCCAGAGAAGGCAGCCAAAGCCAATAATCAAATATAAAAGCATATTCTAACGAATTAAAAGCAACAAAATTCACAGAAACCCACACACACGCATTACTGCATTAGCATAACTTCAATTGTAAAACTGTGGAGATTCACCTCTAAAATCCCATCAAGTTGCACTAATGAAACCCTAAAAAAACATCCCTATCTACAAGAGAATGCAAAAAGCCAATAGTCACACATGAAAGCATAGTCTAGCGAGTTAAAAGCAACAATACAGAAACCCACACATTAGTATAACATCAATTGAAACTGTGCTAAAAAAGCAATCAACTTCCACAAATTGAACCTTATTACAGAACATCCGTATCTACCAAAGAATGCAATCAAAAAAATTACAGAAAACCAAACATGAATATTATAAAATCATGAGATATTGGACTCACCTATGAGCATGGAGCAAAGCCGCAGGGCCCAAATAAGATTCAGGGTTCCACCAATAGCTAGGGCAAGAAGTGCTACAACAAGCACAAAGAATACACTCATACATCCCATCAAGTTTCTTCCTATCATCCTTGCTTTGTGGGTACTCTTTCCCAATTTCAGGAGCTGGGTTCTTTCTCTTAAGCCATGGTTCAATACTCTTATACTGATTGTAAAAATTGGTCATGTCAACCACCAGATCTTTGACAACAAACATGTGGGGTAATGGTGTAATTGTTGTGGCATCACTTGATGATTTAGGGATCTTGGTGAGACAAGCTAAGCCATTACAGCCATCAATGTTCATCGCACATGAACCACAGATCCCTTCACGACAAGATCGACGGAAGGTGAGAGATGGGTCCATTTCGTTCTTGATCTTGATTAAAGCGTCTAAAACCATAGGCCCACATTCTTTGAGATTGATTTCGAAGTTTTGAAGCTCTGGTTTTGATGGGTTTTCAGGGTTCCAACGGTAGATCGAGAAGGTTTTCATTGTTTTGGTTGATGATTCGGCTTCTGACGCGTAGAGTCTGGGTTGCACGCGCCGCCACGATGGTGGTGGTTGTAGCCTTGATACACGGCGGAGGAGCCCGGTTGCCATTTGCTACTTTGGAATGACGAAATCGGGTGTTAATGAAATTTTCTAGAATATATAGAGTATTTCGTTTCTAAAAGCGGTGGTATTATTGGTATAGTGTCCAACTTGGTTTTAACCTGGGGTAATCTAATTATATAAACCACTGGTGCAAAATTAGGTGGTACTGCTACGTAGTAAATGGTTAAGCCGCTAATTTTCTGGATTTGACTAGGGGTAGGGAAGGCTGAGGACGTGGAAATTAATATGGCCGCGAGTCACTTTAGTGTTGTAGTTTGTGCTTCAGGAATCGCGGGCTGATTATGGACGGAACACTCCGAAAACCCTGGCCTTCTTAGCCCGCAATTTGAACGGATACGGATAAGATTTTTGAAAAAAATTATTTAATGGGCGGACTTAGCCCTGCCCGTTTAAATAAATGAGCGGATAAGGACAATACAATATGGCCTGTAGGTGGGTCCATCCGGCCTGTTTAATTTTCTTTACTTCAAAAATTGTGACTGTTTTATTTGTTTGTGTGTTGTTAACTCTTATTTTGTGTGAGAAAATACCAAAATTATCTATAACTCTTATAGAAAGGAATTTCTGACCTTTTGGTGTCAATATTTTGTACTCCTCATTTTACCTTCTCTCCATTTTTAAGGGGTTAAGTTGTCTATAAGTAATTCAGGAAAAAAGGAAAAAATTATGAGAAAAAATTATGAAAAAAAATATTAAAAAAAAATCACAATACACGTTCCAACTCCTTCCTTCACATACCCAACTCCTTCCTTGCCATAGTAACTTCCCCACATCAATTTCCATTTCAAACTTTTTTTTTTTATAGGAATAAATAACAAAAAAACAAAGATCTATTCAAAAACGTAGAAGATGGGGACACGTATGTTTAGAGCAGTTGTCCCTCAAACCATTTCTTTTTCCATCTAAAAAACGGTTATGATAATTTCCTATCAATTAACAAAAATTGAAAAAATAAAAACAGAAGAGTTTCATTCTCATAAAACTGTATTTTTGCCCACAATCCCACTTCAACTAGCTAATCGGTTTTTGTTTTCTTCCCCTCCAATATCTCTTGCTCTTGCAGTTATTGTCCAGGAACAAAACACCATGGCAGCATATCGAGTAGCCGTGGGATACTAAGGTTAGATGCTGGAGATAGATGGAGGGGATTGTGTAAACTTGAATATCTCTTTGTTGCAGTATATAAATCAGGCCGCCATATAAATCAATATTACTCATTTTTGTTTACTTTAAATTCATAACTTGCAAATATTTGTTTGCTATAATTAATGGTTATAGAAGTTTTAATCCCGTGTTTTTAATTTTGCAGATGTTTAAGTCCAATATCAACTGATCAAAAACGTTTCATGGAATCTTTCATCATAGTTTCAGGTCGGGAGGATCAATTTAGGTCATTTTCGGCCTGTATTTGATGTTCTTCATCTAGTTTGACTCTAATTTCTACTCTTTTTCACTCTAGGTGGAATAAATTTCTCTCCCTTTGTGGAGTTCTTTGGTTTTTTCATTTCTTCCTCTTCGTAGGATTCTCTTTTCGCCTATAGTGTGATTTCTATTTTATAGATTCAATATGATTTTGGGGACCGGATATACATACAATCAATGGTATCAAATAGAGTTCTGTAGGCAAGTCATTGCATTGCTCGCGGTGAAGATCTCCACTTCCGTCAAAGATGAAGATACATCAAAGGAAGCACATGGTTACTATGCATGTTGGGAGTCCCACCGAGGTGTCCTTGTCAATTGTCTTGTTAGCAAACATTGTGTTGTTACTGTTAGTATATTATAGGGTTATTTTGATTGTAGATGCAATATGGCTTTTCTTTTAATGAAAATTTCCTATTCCCCTCTCAAAAATGTTCCATGGAATCGAAATGTGAAGAAGGTGATATGTTTCGTACACTTTTTTTTTTCACCATTTATTTATAACTTCTACCATTTATTTTTGTACACAATTCACAATCTCAATGCATATGCTAAGTATACAGATAACTCTCATTTTTACCCTTTCCACCGTTTGGCCTTGAATAAATATACTTTTACCCATTTTCTTTTACAAATTTCAAATCAGTGCATTTTGTGATATTTATTGACATAGTTTTATTTATTTTATTTGTTTTTATTATTTAAAAAATAATATATAATCATGCACCCATTGCGTGCAATAAAATACTAGTGAGTATGTGCAGTATTACGCTTGATTTTGGAGTTAAGTTGCATTTTAATATTAATTTTGGATAACATTATTGAGGACCTCCTCTTCCGTACCAGGTTCCCTTTATCTTGGAGAACTCCTCATTACTACATGGACCGGGCGAACTTGTACCAGGATTCATTTATGTGTATGGACTGGCGACCTGCGGAGGCTTGGGACCGTAGCGTGCTTCTGCTCGATTGCGTCTGGTATGCTTCTGACTTTTTTTGGTTTTGTTTATTTTGTTCTGAAAAGTTGAATTGTAAGTGTTTCAACACATGAACAAATTGGGATTATACTGAATTGATGGTCAGCTGTGTAGAATATTTGTGTAGAATTATCTGGGTTGGAATTGTAGTATATAGGGTATTGAAATTTTTTGACTATTTGTTGGCTAGGGAGTTGGCATGTATTTACAGGCTCATGGGTTCACTTCACACTGGTCCATTATGCTAGATTCTTTTTCTGAGGGGACAAGGGAGTTGATTCGGGCTTCGGGTTTTGAGTCATTTTTGTCTGTTATCCCATCTTACCATTCGGGTGATACTCGAGTGATTTCCCGGGGGTTGCTAGAAGAGGTTATGGGATACCACGAACACTTTTCATACCCCTGCGGGAGAGATGTTCCCTACCCCGTATTAGTTTGTTGTACTGACGGGTTTGTCCTTTAGAGGGCGTCCTTTGTTGTACAACGCGAGCTACCATTTGCTGGTAGACAGAGTGCTTGAGCTGTATGGGCATGTTGCTCTTTTCTTTGATAGGGACTGAGTCTCCTTGTCGAAGTTGTGGGAGGCTTTGACTGAGCAAGGGGTCACTGAGTCTCAGAGGGCCCGTATCTTTTTAGCTTATCTGTTAGGGGTGACTATTTTTGCCCAGAAGAAGAGTGTATGCCAGATCGGGTTTCTTCAATGTCTGAGGATTTGACCGTGGTACATGAGTACAATTTTAGTGCTCCTGCTTATGCTTCTTTGGTGAGATGGTGTCGACAGGCTTGTAGGCTTAGGTCGACGAGTCGGAGGACGTCTATTTCTGGTCGTTGGAGGATACTGGAGGTAGGCATGTCTTTTTGTTCTATGTACACATGCATGTTCCGTAGTTGACTCAAATCTGATTATTTCCACTTGTATGGCAGTTGTGGTTTTTTGAGTATTTCCCGTCTTTCAGTCCTCATCGTCCTAGTTTGAGAATGTTCCCACTAGGTGCACGGTGGGGTGGTAGAGATAGTCATCCGTTTTCCTCTTTGGAGGATTTCCGGGTTTCATTTGAGAGCCGAGCTGCGTTGGAGGTATGTTGTTCTCGACTTGTTTTTTCGGTTCATTTGGTGTGAATGAACTCTGACCTTGCTTTCTGTAGGTGATGTGGACCACTTTTGACAATGTCCATGGGTCCTGTCTCACATCACTACCGAGTCCTACAGGGTACCTTGCGAATAGTGTTTGAGGGACCGTTTGGTTTTGAGTGGTACTTAGGAGACCATCTGACTCGGCTGATATCTCCGCACTTTGGTAGCCATTTGGTTCCGGAGGATCCTCTCATGACCATGTTTCACTTGCGTTGTCTAAGCGTAGCTGACTTGGCCGTCGTTGTTAGGGGTGCTACAGCCATGTAGTTTGTATTACCAGAGGCTGAGGATTTAGACCGTACAACGGTATACCTCGCCTACATCTTGGATCGCTTGATGTCGGACATTACTTTTAAGGTAAAATCTTGATTCATGTTTTGTAGTTATATATGCAGCATGCTGACTTTTATGTCTTCGCAAGAGGATCGTGCGGCTCCCAGTGGGAATAGGAGATCTCGTCTTAGAGTCCCTGACAGTCAGCCCCCGAGCATAAGCTTACTAAGTATTGAGGTGAGGTATATTGGAGAGAGTGGGGGTCGCATAACGGAGGAGTTTCCCCTACATGGTGCTGATGGAGAGGCAGTAGAGAGTTTACCGTTGCCTTATGATTGTGTGTGGGTAAGCTTTTATCCTCTCTTGTTTGTTGACTTGTACTGTTTTCAAATGCTGACTCTGTCTCTTGTCTTTTTTGTAGCTGAACCGGGAACAAACTTCTCAAGTCTTCATGCTCATTCACTTGTTGAAAAAGGGCTATAGCCGGGTGATGAGCTGAGGAAAGAGTTCTCGATCCGGGACTGCAAGTGTAAGTACTTTTTGTCTTCTTGTTTAAGCAAGTGAGGTGCTTAGTTTAACATTCTTGTTTTGATCTTGTGTAGATGTCGCAGTCTTCATCTTCAGTGGGACCATGACACTCGTCGGAGAGAGCTTCTTCGACGAGTAGACCATCTTTTGCTCGGTCTCGTACTGTTGTGGTGACTAGGTCTTCTCCTGCTGAGGTGTCTGGGCCGTCTAGGCCACACCTTCATTTGCCGGAGATGTTTCCTGCAACAGGTTTTCAGCCTTCTTTGAGTAGTAGGCCCGTCTTGACTCCTATGAGTGGAGGTTGGGCAGATGCTCATGGATGGGGTGTACCTCAAGCTGGGCCTTTGCATCAAAATATGGCTACTTACTTTGCTAGCCAGGCTGCGGAGAACATCTTCGGACTGGGGCCTTCGACAGGTACCTCGTACATGCGCCTTTGTTTGATGGGCGAGATATGAGGCCTAATTACAGCAGGCCGATATACAGCTCATTCAGCATCCAGGGCTCTTTCTACTATTGGGGGGGGGGGGCTTTAGTCACGGGCCCGCTGCTGAGGATGAAGTTGATAGCAATGGTGTTGATAGCCCAAGTGACGTCGTTTGAGTAGTGTAGACTTGACTTGTAGACTTTTGACCTTTGAAATTTTGAACACATGTTTATGCATTTTATGACTATGTATGCTATTATGACTCAATTATGCCCGTCTGATCTCTAAATATGCAACATGTTATGCAGTAAAGAGAAGGGCAAAATTTAGGAAATAAATAAAGAATAAGGTAAAAATTGCAAAAGAAAAAAACAAAAATTACACATATTATACCGCCTAAAAAAATAATAAAAAGAAAAGAAAGAAAACCGAAAAAGTTAAAAATAAGAGAGTCTCGGGTCTGTAACCGCGTTGTTTTTATGAATCGGACTCGGAACCATGTAGAATGGACCGGTTGGACGGACGAGGGAAGGACAAAAAATGGGTTGGACCGAGGTTAGGGACGCTAGCGGCCCTGGTCACAACAGCTGGCGGCTCTGGCCCTCTGCTGAGGGCTGCTGAGGGCTGCCGACGGCTCTGGCTTTGGGCTGTTTGCGAATTTTTGAATCTTTTTATGGCCCAGTTTTTTGACTATAAATAGGATTGACGGGATGCCCAATGTCGTATCTCTTTTCAGATTTTTACTCCCAAATTTCACAAATTTTTTATCATGGCGAAGTCCTTTGAAAATTTGTTCGATGCTTGGTGCAAAAATCTGACTGTGGAAGATAAACTAGAATTGGCTCCCTATTATATTTCCACCCTATTGTCTTTGAAACTGACTAAAATTCTGTGGCCTCTTCTACGATCTGCTCTGAACCAGAGGCGGAACTTGCAAAAAAATACTAGGAGGGCCAAGGCTTGAACCCCCAACATCTTGTTTATGAGAAACATACTTCACCAATATGCTAAAGCTTTTTTTGTGTATATTAAGTGCAAGAACATCTATATATTATGGAATATTTTTTTTGGCTGGGGGGGCCACATCCCCTTCCGCCCTAATGAAGTTTCGCCACTGCTCTGAACTATTGGGATCTAGAATTGCATGTCTTCCACTTGGTAACTCTGAATTATGCCCTTTAATAGAAGAATTTGCTGCTATTACTAACATGTTGATGTTCTTCCCCCAGTTTTGCCTTATTTGAGGGATGGTTTTAGCAATAAATACAGAAAGTCTCTTGGCTTGTCATCTGCGGAAGCCAAAAGTATGATCCTTGGTGTCTATGTGGACTTGGTCCAAATCTGTGTGAAATTTGCTTCCTCTTCTAGGCAGGATGTAATATTCAGGCATTGTCGTCGACGGGCCTTTGTACTCTGTTTATTAAACCGCCTATTGTTTGTCAATGCAGAATCATATGATTTGGGTAGGGCCTCGTTGTTGCGAGTAGTAGATCAAATGGTTGAAGGACATTCTCCTTTACATCTGGTTGTAGGAGAAACCATTCTAGGGCTTGACAGGTTGAAGATATTGCCTAGGGAAGCATTTTCTAGCAGTCCCATGTTGCTTCAGATTTGGCTATGTGAGCACTTGAGGTTGATAGAGTCACCAGAAAAGATGATAGCTCATGGTCCTAATTCTTGGAGGAGAAGAACTTATACCGCTGCTAGTTTTCTGGTCAGGAAAAGGTTGTATAGTGAGAAATTTGTTGATACCATTACTAAGGTCTGGCACCAACCTGTTGAAGGTCAGGCCATGAACACAATATGGCTCAAGCTGCGGAAATGCCATGTTATTCCTATTAAGGCTTTGTCTACAAAGGACTTTGGTAGTGTGGATACGAGAATTGATCTTGCTAGATCTGAATTAGTAGCTGTGCAGAATCTTATGATTGACAATCTTACTGATCCTGACTTGGTGGCTAAGGAAAGATTTAGCTTGGCAGAGTTGGAAAAATGGTCTAATGTACAAGAGAAGATTTACAAGCAAAAATCCAAGGCTCATTGGATTAGTGTGGGAGATAGTAACTTGAAGTACTTCTTTGCTGTAATGACTGACAGATTTAACAAAAGCACCTTAACCTCCCTAGTTACTCGGTCTGGTAGGAGATTGGTGAAGAGTGAAGAGATTAAAGAAGAGGTGCTGGGTTTCTATATCGTGGTCTGCTTGGGTCCTCTGCTACTCAACTTTTTGGCATTGACATCACTGTTATGAGGAGAGGAGCCCAGCTTAACCTTGAACAACAACAACTCTTATGTGCGACTGTAACAGATATGAAAATCAAAGATGTTGTCTTCTCGATTGGAGATGACAAAGCACCTGGTATTGACGGGTTCAATGCATGTTTCTTCAAAAAGATGTGGCGTGTCATTAGCTCTGAGATATGTTGTGCTATCCATGAATTCTTCAATTCTGGTAACATGTTTCCTGTTATAAACAATATTGTGATCACTATTGTGCCAAAAGTTGCTCAACCTACATCTGTAGAAGAATTTAGGCCTATTGCATGTTGTACCACATGGTATAAGATCATCTCTAAGGTGATTACGCATAGGCTTCAACATGTTATTGACTGTGTTGTTAGTAGTAGTCAATCTACTTTTGTGCCAGGCAGGCTTATTTCTGATAACATTTAATTGAGTCACAAGCTTGTGAAAGGGTATGCTAGAAAAAATATTTCCCCTAGATGTATGATGAAAGTTGACTTGCAGAAAGCTTATGACTCTGTTGAGTGGGGTTTTATTGAGGATGCCATGAGGAAATTGGGCTTCCCTGCTACTATTTTGCGTTGGATCATGAAATGTATCACCATTGTTTCTTATACTATCAAGCTGAATGGTGAGTACACTAAGTCTTTTCCAGCTAGAAGAGGCTTACGACAAGGAGATCCTATGTCCCCATATTTGTTTACAATATTAATGGAGTATCTACACGAGTGCTTGTATACTCTTCATAGTAACAACCTCTTCCGATACCATCCTCGTTGTAAGAGATTGGGGATAACACATCTTTGTTTTGCGGATGATCTTCTTTTATTTGCAAGGGGTGATGTGAGTTCAGTTAGACAACTCCATGAGAAATTCACTCAATTCTCTCTTACATCTGGGTTAAAGGCTAATCTAGACAAGAGTCAAGTGTTTTTGGTGGGGTGAGCCCTACGGAGAGGGTCCAGATTTTGGATGTTTTAGGGTATACTATGGGGAGCTCCCAGTAAAATAATTTGGAGCCCCCCTTGCTAGCAAACGACTTCAGGTGACTCGATGCAAGATTCTTATTGAGAAGATGACATCTCAAATCAGAACTTGGGCTGCGAGATTTTTGTCTTATGCGGGGAGACTACAACTGATAAGATATGTTCTGTATGGCATCCAAGCTTACTGGAGCCAACTCTTCGTTCTCCCACAAAAGGTTTTGAAATTAGTTGAAGCTACTTGTAGGAGCTATCTTTGGTTCGGAGAAGCTCAGATTTCTAGGAGAGCTTTGGTGGCATGGGATAAAGTATGTCAGCTAAAGTCAGCGGGTGGTTGTAATTTGCTTAACTTAAAAATCTGGAACCAGGCTGCTATTTGCAAGCTCCTATGGGCTCTAAGTTTGAAACAAGATAAGTTATGGATTCAGTGGGTTCATATATACTACGTGAATAGTCAGAATTTTTGGCGTATGAAATCTCCTTCTTAGGCTTCTTGGATGATAAAAAAAATCTTCCAGGCTCGAAAACATTTTGGCAAAATTGGAGATGGAGATTGGCCATCTATTGTTAGTAGAGGCAAGTATTCTGTTAAACAGGCTTATTTGAAGATTATGGGACAGATAGAGAAAGTTCAATGGAAGACTCTAATTTGCTCCAATGCTGAATCCCCGAAAGCAACGTTCATATTGTGGTTAGCCTTGTTGAATAGGCTTAGAACTAGAGATATCTTGAATTTGTGGGGTGCCACTTCTGACACCGCTTGTGTGTTTTGTAATGGACTAGATGAGACTATGAGCCATATATTTTTTCTGTGTCCTTACACTAGGGATGTTTGGCAAGGTTTTTTTTTTTTTTTTTTTTTTTTTTTTGGTCAATAAACAAACTCATTTTATTAACCAAGAATAAACGTGACATTACAACTGATGGTTTGACACTTCCCATCAGATACACATAATAGAGAATAAAACTCTAAAGAGAATAAACTCTAAACTAGTTGCAAAAACTATCAGTAGACCTAACTTGGCACCTTCTAGGAAGGGTACAAGTTAGTATCTTCATCACTTAGTAGCATACTAGCATGATTACAGTTGGGGATAGCTATTTAGTTGCACAAGGGCTTTCTGCCACTTCTATTTTACAGTGGCTGCAGATTCCCAGACATGTACTTATTTAGGAAGATGAGTGCAAAATTGTTATGAAGCATTCACGAGGTAAATCTGTTGCTGCTTGTGCGTTGAATGAGCTTTACCTATACTGTGTATGCTATATGGATAGAGAGGAATATGAGAGTGTTCCAGAAGAAAGATGCACCTGTTAGTCTGTTGATCAGGCAGATTCAGTATCACATCTTTGTACGTGCGCAGAAGAACTCGAAATTGCTGCAGTACCTTGAGAGATTAGGTTGAGTGTTCTCATTTTCTTTCTCTGATTTGGAGTTTTTGTGAATATCTCTGTCACCATGAATGGAGAGGGAGATAAGATGTGAAACCCTTCCTAGAAGGCGGGCACATCCTTTTCCCTCATTCCAGTTTCTGTTTGTTTTTACAGAGGGTGTGAGACCTAGGTAAATAGTGTTTTCTGCTTTGAGAGGTTCTGGTATATCGGAACTCTGTGCTGTAATGTTTTTATCCGGTGATTAATAAAATTGTTAATTACCAAAAAAATTAAATGAGAAGACCCTTGCTGAATGGGACGCCTTTTTCAGTGTTAGACCTGCTATCCGTTGGTATGTACCTTGGTGGGGTTTGACTTCTTTGGTGCCTACTGTAAGAACATCCCATATACTAGAATAGTAAGTATGTATATGAGTACATTTTTCTTCCCTTCTAGGATCATGAGGCGATATATGGGTTGAAACAAGCCTCGTCAGGAGACTACAAGACAAACTGTCATGACTTTCACAACTGATTTTGCTCAGAGCTGGAGTGTATACTAGCGAGGCAGGGATCGTTGGACAGTGCAGTGATACCCCAATATTTTCTATAATTATTATATTGATTTATAAATGATTTATAAATAGTTTTAGAGATTAAATCGTTATTACATTCAAGGATTCAATTTATTCAATTAACGCCATAATAATATAATTATTATCATGAGACTTTCATAAATTGTATTTATCAAATTTGGGGAGTTTAATTAAAATATTTTATATATGAATAAGAATTATTCATATTGTTTTAATTAGTTTTAATTAGCAATTTAAATCAGAAAATTATTTAATAATTTTCTAAACCTATTAGAAATTTACTTTGGTTGACTGAGGGCCTATATAAAGGAAAAGATGGGGCACTTAGTCAGTTTTCACAACTGATCAAACCTTCATCACTTTCTCTCTCTTCTTCCCTCACAAACACACGACACTCCTTCTCTTTCTCTCCTTTCTCTCACGCGATCTTACTCTCTCTCCCCCTCTCACCAGCGTCGCCCCTGCTCGCCGGAAACCCCTCACGTCGGCGATAAGACCGCCCTCCTCCTCTCCCTCTCTTCTTCTCTTTCTTTTTCTCTTTCTTTCTCCTTCGCCCTCGCGTGCGATCGTGGCTAGCCGCAACCACCGCCAGGTCGCCGCCTGGACGGTGGCCGGCGACTTCCAGGCACAACGTCCCAGCCGTCGCGGCCCTGCCCTCCCTCGTGCTCTTTCGTTCTCTCTTTCTCTCTCTCGGTCGCAACTCTCTCTCTCTTCTCTCCGTCGTGGCTCCGACGAACCACCGACCACCACCATCGGCCATGGTGGTCAGTGGGTGGTGGTGATGGTGAAGGGTCAGGTCATGGGCCCCATGCATGGGTAACCATGACCTAGACTTGGTTTTGAAGTTAGGGTTTCGTTTTGTATTTTCGTAATTATTTATTTTGATTTTCACCAGATTTTCGTTTATTGTTTATATTTTTGTGCACTCATTCGGAATTGGAATACAAATTTTCAAAAGCCTAGATTAGTTGAATAAATCAAGGAATCAAATAAAATTATTAGATTAATATTTGGTCACTGTTTGGATTTTCGTATTTAATAAACTCAGTTTCGGTATTTGTTTTTAATTAGGGCCTAACGAGCAAGCGAGATAATCTTTGTACGTGGAGCTTACATACTGTTTGGTAGCATTTTATTAGGTAAGTGCTCATGCCTACCTTCTTCCAAAGCCCCATCAAAACAATTTTGATGTGTAATGTGCTAATTGGGAATTGTTTGTGAATTTAATATGCAAAGCATGATTAAATTATATTGTCGTTATTTTGAGATTTACTAAGCATGTTTACTACTGTAATTATGGTTTATGATGAGCATGTCGATATTATCATGTCTCGAGAATTAATTAGCTCATATGTGATTATTGGACAATTGTTGAATGGTGAATTATTAGTATTATTATGCTACTTAATACTTGCTAATTGGTATGAGTATTATTGAGTGCTAGTGAGCACCTATAAATATCGTTGGATGTCTTGGATGAATTGTGATTTTTGGATATCATATTACCCTGCCGAAGTGCTGCCGAAATTGTGCTAGACGTTGCATGTCATCTTTGTTGAATTATCGTTATATGTTTAATTCTCATCGTATTGAATTATCATTATCCTCGTCATTTATTATTCACTGTCAAGAGCATGAAATGAATTAGTAAGTCGTGGTCTCGTAGTACCACTATGTCAACCAATGCAAATCATGTGAATTGAATTAAATGATGAGAGTAAGACTCCTAATGGATCTCTAGGAGTAGTCGAGCAATCGGGATTACACCGAATGGTGTAGTTCAAGGGATGCGTGATTCCCAAGTTACTTATGGACACCTCATAGTATGTCTGGGACGGATCATTTCCCATTATTAAGTCCTCTAGACTTGTTTATTATATAAATTAGCGGATTTGCTAGTCAAATCCTCTAAATAACCTAAATCCGCTAATTTTACCTCAATCCACTAATCACCAAACAAGGCCTAGTGTTATGGATGATTTTGTATCGTTGGTGTAATTTAAGTGATTAATGAAATTATCCTTCTTTCTAGCTAAAAAAAATGGAAAAAAAGGGCTCACGAGTCGTGACAATTGACATGAACACTCAAGGGGAGTTGGTCTCTCCTATTAGTATTGACCGAGTTGACCCAATGGCCACATCAGATTGTTTGCGAGTTCCAACAGGACAGCAGTACCTATAAATATCTTACAGCAAGACTTCAACACTTCACCTCACTCTGTTCATTTCTTCACATGTTAGGAGAGAGAGGAGAGAGAAATCTGCGAACGTCTTGTTCATCGAAGATTGAACACTTTCTTCTCCATTTCAGCGATAGTTCCACCATTTCTACATCGATCTCTCGTAAGCTATTTCTCACTTCTAATTTCTACGAATTTTATGAATTTCAAATAGATTAAGGTTCTGATTCTTTATGAAACCTAGATCTTAAGTATCGTCTTCAACAAATTAATTTGCTGTCAAAGAATCTAATGTTTGCGAAAACTTTCAATTTGGACGAGATTTTAAGCTCATAAAGCTCACTCAAATTTTTCTAAAATTTCAATGTCGTTATGAAGTCGCCATCTTCAAAGCTTCAATTCGATTTGATGATTGCGAAAATGTTGAATTTCGACGAAATCAAGCTTCTGATTTCTTCATTAAACCTAAAGCTCACTCAAAATCATTCCGCATTTAATTTTTTAACGTTGGATGAAATCGCCATTTTCAAAGCTTCAATTCGATGTATTTTCCGCCATTAATTTCATCTAATCTCTCAATTTCATCTTCATCGCAGAATTAATCGCACAAAATGAAGAGCTATTTCGGTTCACCAAAACTCAATCAGCTAAACGACAGCGTTTCACATTCACCAATCAATTCACCACTTCGAGACATCAGCAACAACATCAATAACAATTCAATCCTAATGAGATACCTCCGATCATCATCATCAAGTCTATCACTGTCCGATCAAAATCCTCAATTCTCATCGCCAATTTCCAAGCGTCCGATTGCCAATTACCACTACCACAAGTCCACCAGTAGCAGCGGTAACAGTGGTTCCAGTTCCATATCGCCATTATCGTCAATGGAGAGGTCACCGGCGGTTCTTAATGTCGATGACGATGTGCTCGTAATGGACGGAATTCTGGTAAATTCATCATCGGCGACGAACAAAAGCGTCGGAAAGTTGTTCCGGTCACCGACGGCGTTTCATGATTCCAGCGGAAATTCGTTTTCGTCGCCGAATTCTATGAATTCCAGTGGTGGTAGTGGTTATAAGAGGGAGATGTGTTTGTCTTGGGAGGATACTGGAACTTGTCGATATGGTCATAAGTGTCAGGTGAGTTTATGTTGTTTTGATTTTGATTTTGTATTTGATTTGTATTTCTATACTCTCCTGTTTATTGCTGAAATTGGCCCGAGTATGCATAATTGTTGACTGTTGTGGTGGTGATTGGTGATTTATGTCAATTTGATTATAGTTGTCGATGTTTTGGTCGGAAATTGTTATTGTTAACAGTCCTAATTGTTTTTCTTCAATAAAATTGTAAAAGAAAGAACAATTATATGCTCACTCCAAAAAAATAAAAATAAATTATATGCATGTAGAGAAGTAAAAAATGATGTACTACATCTAGGTATTGTTTGACTTTTGACTTTTGAGTTTAGAGATAGGTTCTTCTCAACATTTGGTTCTTGTAGGTGATTGGTGACAGAGTTAATGATTAAGTGATATAAGATATTGGTTGTTTACGACTTCTTCTTAGACACAATCATGAACTATGGGGATCGTAATTTCTTATAGACATTGCTCAAAGTTTCCAAAATACTACTACTTGATTATACTGGATGGAAAATATTTGGTTGACCCAGTGGGTGTGTAACTCATACTCCTTTTGTATCTATTTCTCTTACCTTGAATGTCATTTCTTGGAAATAGATGAGAGAGAAATTGAACATAGATGAGAGAGATAGACTCAAAGGGGTAGTGGGTTACCAACCCAATGGGTGAATGTATCATTCTCCATATTGGATACATTGGGTTGTATGTTTTTCAAGATCGAAATTTGACTATTCTTTTCTATAGCTATGTCTAACAATCATGAACTATGGGGATTTTAATTTCTTATAGACATAGCTCAACGTTTTCCAAATTACTACTACTTGATTATATTGGACACATTGTGTTGTATGTTTTTCAAGATCGAAATTTGACTATTCTTTTCTATAGCTATGTATTATCAAAATAGTTTTTTTTTTAAGGTTATGACATATATTAAATCTATGTATTGGAATTTTGTTTTACGATTCACCAAATAAATTTGTCAAAGTTATCAAAGTTTGACGTTTGCAAGTCAATGATTGGAAAATAATTTGGGATAATAAGTACTAAAGGAGTAGACGTGTTTCATAAATTTACTGTATAGTTTTGCTAAATTTGTTTTGTTCAAATAATATCATTGAAACTTTTTTCGAGAATAGGAAACAAATCGCTTATTAACTTACAGGTTTTGCACCAAAAAAACTTACAATATTCAAATACATTTTAATATGTACTCATTTTTAAGAAAGGCTAAGAACTCCTCAACCCTTACAACTTTTTATGAGAAATTTATTACATATTTCAAGTAGGTAGTTTCTAGCCCCAAGGAGTTGGTCTCTAAACTATTTCAAGGACTATTTTAATTAACAATATTAATTTAAGTTTCCTTTTAAGAGCTACGCCTGGATCGATTCTTGGTGCAATTTTGGCTTGCACCACAAGGCATACTCTCTAATTTCTTTTTATTTATTTATTTGGAAGGATATCCCAAGAAATTTATGTATTTCGCCTTAATTTATTTTGCGTAAATTCCCCGGGCAACAGAGTGCAGAAGCCCAAAAAGGCAGCTTTAAATTCTACTTAAAGGGGTTGAGACCATCTTTTAGAAACTTTGGTTCTTACATCTTTCTTTTTTTCGTTCCTCTGTTTCTGACTCCAATCTTCTTCCTCTGTTTATTACCCTCTTCCCCAAAACATTGCATCCCCTTCTAAATTACTGTTTGTCATTAAGTTACATCGCCATGAAAAAGAAAGGAGGAAACAGAATAGAGGTTAAACCCCCAAAGGTAGAACTTATTTTATGGTGCTGAACTGTTGATAAACCCCCTTCATTAAGTTTCATAGTTTTGAATGTCTATGTTAGGATAATAGCATGTCCATAGTTTTTGCTTTCTGATGTTGTAATGTGATATATCTTAGTCAGAGTGGGTTTGCCCTTTAAAAATTTCAACTTGTGCCTATTTTGTTTAAAGATCTAGCAAGAAAACACAAAGATTTTCAAGGTTCTGGTGTATCGCATTCGTATGATTATTATACTGATGCTTCTTTATGTTTTTCTTTAGACGTAATAATTGGATCAAATTATTCTGTAAAGTATAGAATTCGAACAAATTCAGTTGCCCTTTCTTCATAGCTCAATAGTCAATACTCTATGCTTCTTGTGACTTAGGTCAGTGGTTTCTCTGCAATTAACTTTCATAGAGTTAGGATTCAGTTTTAGTGGTATGTTTTTACCTTGCAAAAGAAGGTAGTTTATGCAACGCGTTTATATTCCATGAATTTGACATTCTTACTCTCTTGATTCTTGAATTACTTTGGCTATTCTCTGTTTCTGATAACCTTCTCTTGCACGATATAGAAAAAGATATACTAACAAAAAGGAGAATAAACTTCATAAAGTTGAGATGTATTATTGTATTCCATAAAGAATGTGAATTTATTGTGAGAACCATGAGTTTCTGGTAAACCGTGGGCAAGAGAAGCAGAAGTTCATGCCATGCTTTTGGCTCATTCAATGTAGAGTTTATTGTCAAAATCTTCATGATTATCACATTGATAATAATTTTGATATGCTTTGAAGTTCATGGAATTGGGTCAATTTTTTATGTGTTATATGATAAATTAATGGATTCCCTCCCCACCTTAAGCATGAGAATTATAAAGAACAAAATCTTGTGAATATCTGTGCTGTCTGATCAACATGTCTTACAGTCTTAGCTTTTTCTTCGATGATTTGATCAAAATGTCTTGCTCCTTAAAGATATATATCTTGAATTGTCTACATTGCCTTCCACCCTTTTTCTGAAGTACTAGCTGGAAAACTGAGAAAGGAAAGGCCTTTGATGAAGGTTCTGTCAATCACATACATAAAATTACTCAGAAAACTAATTGTGACTTATCTGATTGTTTTCCTTCTTATTTTCATAGTTTTGTAAGACAATGCCAAGTACATTCAAGGTTCTGACAATTAGCTACATGACATTACGTTGACAACTACTTGTGATTATTTCTGGTTTTTGCAATTCCACTTCTTTGAACTTGTGTTTTAAAAATTCAGTTAACCTTTCCCAATAGTATTATTAACTTTTCTAACCATGTTTTGATCTCTGGGCATGCAGTTTGCACACGGACAAGAAGAGCTGCGTCCTGCTCAAACTCGTCCCCAGAACAGAAACATATTGGAGGTAAGCACTCTGAAAACTATATGACTGGTTTCTCAATACTGCTAGTTTCTACAGCAAATAGGACTTACTTTAGCTCTGCTTACAATGGTAATGCAGTTGGGCAAGAGCGAGCCGTATTACAGTCCACGATCAAGCCAGAAGCATAGTCCAATAATTATCCAACAGACTCCTGAGACCAAAAGACCTGCAGTCACAATCAGAGCGCCACCAGCAACATCGAAGTTGAACAAAGGTACACCTGTTCATTTGAAGGCTATCCCACCCACTGTTACTGCTAAAACCACAAGCAAAGACTGGTCTCCCTTCGATGATGGCATTGCAGTTACACTACCTTCTTCAACTGGTGCATCGCCTTCGAGAGAAGCTGTTGATGCTCACATTCACAATGTTCTCTATGGTCTTACTCGAAAGAAAAGGCTTCCGGTGTTCGTTGATATTTGCCCTGAGTAATAACTAATAGCTTTCTGGGTACCTGAGTTACAGCAAAAAGAACCAGGGTCAAACTCAGTTCACTTGCAGAGTAGGAACTGTTCAATGGTATTATACTTGATATAAGATTGTAAATAGCTAGACTTCTACTGTCATGTTTGGTCGGAAGCATGTAGATTGCGTAGGGTTAGCAGATGAGATGCTAATTAGCGGATTTGGCCAATCACTCGTCTAATTGAAGTGTGTAGTTAAATAGCGGATTACATGAGTGGATTGCTTGTTAGAATCGTTTTTTTGCTAACGATTGTCCTAAGGGCAATGGTTATGATATAATAAATATAGGTATCTCTTATTTTCTGGAAAACGTGTTTATATTCTGATTTTATATTAAGATTGACATGCCAATAAATTCATAGCATGTCAAATCAAAGGTCGTCAAATATTCTACTTTATGCTAGTTGTTGATTGACAAATCAAATGACAATTGAGCGTTAAGGCTAAACAATTGCAAGCCAAAGTGAAGAAGATCAAGAAGAGATCAACAAGAGTTGATGGAATATGATTACTAGAGTGGTACTGGTAGTAATTGTTCTTGTTGTTATAGTGCTAGCTCATTTCTCCATGTTGTGCACTTTCCTTCGTTTTGGATCTTCACATTCACGTTAGGTAGATTTAGCATTAGGGTTGTAGTTTTAATCTTTTCGAGAATGGAGCCCCAATGTAATCATCATTTCTTATTTTTCGATAAAAAAAAAACCCTGCAAAAGAGCGTTGAGAAAATCCTTTCTGAGCGAAAAGTCGGGAGTTTATTTCATAAAATAACTATAAGATTTTTTTTTTCCTTAATCTTGTATTTATAGGATGATATTTGGCAAGTTTTCCTTAACATGGTTATTTCTTTTTGGTTCGACCACAGGTTCACCTAAGCTCTTTCAGCCAAAACTAATCTTGTTTGTATCAGGTCATAACCCACGAAGGGGGTAAAGTGCTCCCACTAAATAGTTTCTTCATTCACTAGATTTGAACCCTTGACCTCGCTTAATGGATGAGAGTGCCGAAATACTTACACCAACCACTTATTGTTTTTGTTTTGTTTTTTTTAAGGCAATCAGCAAAGCACGCTGTTAAGATTCCATTAAACCAACCAAATCAGAGTTTAATACAGCAGCAACATTACTCGGGAAATCCGAGCTCAATACGACTCCTTAAATTCCAAGGTTGGACATGAGCCAATGTTGAGGAAATTGGCACAACACAAATTAAACACACAACATAAATAGTAAAAGAGTATCGAATACACGATATTTTACGTGGAAAACCCCTTTCAATAAAGGGTAAAAGTTACGGTGCGGATCTCCACGCACTAAAATATAATCCACTATGATAATCAAGGGAGTACAACAAGATCACAACACTATGCCATACGACAAGTATACATTATCTCTACATCTAGTACAACTAGTACCGTTTACTAAGTAGTACCCTCTTGGAGGTTAGAGATCTAACCAGATACCTGTCGCTGAACCGGAATACCGTCTATTCCTGTGCCGGAACTATCTCCACCTCGATCATCCACCACGTACACGAAACCACCACTTGAGAGCCCTCTGATTCTGTGACCCCGACTTAGTCTCGACTACCTCCATGAGCCGCTGCGCGCCACCCGAATCATCCTCTCACTCATCTGTGGTTTGTGTCACTCCATCATATCTGATTAGGTCGCCCCCTAATTAGATCTCTCTCTACTCTCAAGTCCCTCTCATGGACGAAAGCTTTCTTTTTTCTTCTTCTTGTTCCTCATCCTCACTACCGATAAGAGACCCTCCCCCTCTTAGGCTTTCACTCTTGTTACCGGTTCTCACCCACAAAAGAAGGACTCTGCCTCCTTGTGTTTGCGGCAACCCTTCACTGGTGCAACTCCTCTTGGTGCACCACCCTCACATTGGGTACACCCCTCTCGGTTGCACACCCAAAAAATGCCGCCTCCTTCTTCTATTTATCACGTGAGGTTGACTCTTGTCTTTCTAGAGAAGTCACTCATAAAAGCTTCTTTCGCAAGCCAAACCTCCAAAGTCAACAAGTAGGGCCCAATCATCAAATCAACATGTGGGATAAACCCAACAAAACCACACACAACCGGAATACAATTTTGGTTCTCTCTCTCCTTTCCATTTTTCTCTTTTACTTTTATGTAGGTCCCACAAGTTGGGACATTTACCCCAATGTATCTCCCCCTCACAATTTGTGGGATACTTGCCTCAGATCCACACATCATCCATGGCTTCTGTCAACACCTACTCGCCATCGCTGAACCTGCACTTTCGGCTCAAACTGTATGTGTTCCCAAAGTCCCCCAAAAATAGCAACAACAAACACTTCTCCCGAGTCCGCAACACTCGACTCTGCAACCATCAGCTCTGATACCAGTTCTTGGGGAAATTGGGGCAGCACAAATTAAACGCACAACACAAACAGTCAAAGAATATCGAACACACGATATTTTTCCACGGTCCGGATCTCCACGCATGCACTAAATATAATCCACTATGATAATCAAGGGAGTACGACAAGATCCAAACACTACGCCATACGACAAGTATACATTATCTCTAAATCTAGTACAACTAGTACCGTCTACTAACTAGTACCCTCTTGGATGCTATTGATCTCGATCACCAGATACCTGTCGCTGAACCGGAATTACCGTCTATTCCTATAATGGAACTATCTCCATCCCGATCATCCACCACGTACACGAAACCACCATTTGAGAGCTCTCTAATTCTGTGACGCCGATTTAGTCTCGGCTACCTCCATGAGCCGTTGCGCGCCCCCCGAATCATCCTCTCACTCATCTATGGGTTGTGTCACTCCAACTGGTACCCTCTTGGATGCTATTGATCTCACAAGATGCCTGTCGTTGAACCGGAATATCATCTATTCCTGTGTCGGAACTAACTCCACCCCGATCATCCACCACGTACACGAAACCACCACTTGAGAGCCCTCTAATTCTGTGACCCCGACTTAGTCTCGGCTAACTCCATTAGCCATTGCGCGCCACTCGAATCATCCTCTCTTTAATCTGTGGTTTGTGTCACTCCAACACATCTGATTAGGTCTCCCTCTAATTAGATCTCTCTCTACTCTCAAGTCCCTCTCATGGACGAAAGCTTTCTTTTTTTTTCTTCTTCTTCCTCATCCTCACTACCGAAGAGAAACCCTCACCCTCTTAGGACTTCACTATTGTTACCGCTTCTCACCCACAAAAGAAGGCTTCTTCCTCCTTGTGTTTGTGGCAACCCTTCACTGGTGCAACTCCTCTTGGTGCACCACCCTCACATTGGGTACACCCATCTCAGTTGCACACCCAAAAAATGTCACTCCCTTCTTCTATTTATCACGTGGGGTTGACTCTTGTCTTTCTAGAGAAGCCACTCACAAAAGTTTCTTTTGTAAGCCAACCCTCCAATGTCAACAAGTAGGGCCCAATCATCAAATCAACATGTGGGATAAACCCACCAAAACACACACAACCGAAATTGTGAAATACAACTTCAGTTCTTTCTCTCCTTTCCATTTTTCTCTTTTAATTTTATGTAGGTTCCACAAATTGGAACATATACCCCAACATATCTCCCCCTCACAATTTGTGGGATACTTGTCTCGGATCCACACATCATCCATGGCTTCTGTCAACAAGTAGTCGCCATTGTCGGACCTGCACTTTCAGTTCAAACTGTGTGTGTTCCCAAAGTCCCCCTAAAACAACAACAACAAACACTTCTCCCTGGTCCGCAACACTCGACCCGCCGGGAACGCAACCATCAGCTCTGATACCAATTGTTGGGGAAATTGGCGCAGCACAAATTAAACGCACAACACAAACAGTAAAAGAGTATCGAACACACGATATTTTTCCACGGTGCGGATCTTCACGCACTAAAATATAATCGACTATGATAATCAAGGTAGTACAACAAGATCCAAACACTATGCCATACGACAAGTTTACATTATCTTTACATCTAGTACAACTAGTACCGTCTACTAATTAGTATCCTCTTGGTTACTAGATACCTCACCAGATACCTGTTGCTGAACCGGAATACCGTCTATTCCTGTGCCAGAAATATCTCTACCTCGATCATCCACCACGTACACGAAACCACCACTTGATGATTCTGTGACCCTGACTTAGTTTCGGCTACCTCCACGAGCTGCTACGCGCCACCCCAATCGTCCTCTCACTCATCTGTGGTTTGTGTCACTCCAACATATCTGATTAGGTCTCCACCTAATCAGATCTCTCTCTACTCTCAAGTCCTCTCATGGACGAAAGCTTTTTTTTTTTTTTTCTTCTTCTTCTTCTTCATCCTCACTACCGAAGGAGACCCTCCCTTCTTAGGCTTTCACTCTTGTTACCGCTTCTTACCCACAAAAGAAGGCATCTGCCTCATTGTATTTGCGGCAACTCTTCATTGGTGCAACTCCTCTTTGTGCACCACCCTCACATTGGGTACACCCCTCTCGATTGCACGCCCAAAAAATGCCGCTTCCTTTTTCTATTTATCACTTGAAGTTGTTCTTGCCTTTCTAGAGAAGTCACTCACAAAAGCTTACTTTGCAAGTCAAACCTCCAAAGTTAACAAGTAGGGCCGTATCATCAAATCAACATGTGGGATAAACCCACCAAAACCACACACAACCGAAATACAATTTTGGTTCTCTCTCTGCTTTCCATATTTCTCTTTTACTTTTATGTAGGTCTCACAAGTAGGGACATTTATCCCAACAACCAACTCATTACCATCACAATGAACAAATAACCAAGACACATTATCAAACTTAGAAACAAGCTCAAAAATACCATCGACTACTAAATAAAAAATAGACGATCCTCAGTCTATTCCTAGACACCAAAGCATTAATAACAGAAATATTATGAGACTCCACTTATTGGTTTTTAGCATGGTTCATTGAAACAACCAGTAGAAATGTCTTACTATTTTAATTAAAAAAAAGCGTAATTTGGTGAAAACCACCTGAAAAGTTACACTTTTTGTCCAGTATCCTCTGAATTGTTGTTATTTGTTCAGTACCACCTTAAAAGTTGATTCCGCCCTGTGAGTCACCCCTTAAGTAATTTTCGGGCCAAATTCCTTACTTTGCTTCCCGTTTTGCCCTCACGCATACTCCACGACTTTTAATTTTTCTTGACTCCCCATCCATGGCTTCCTCTTCTCCCTACTTCCCCAATTCACAATTCCCCCTAATTTCCTCTCTCCTCCACATTCATGTCTTCCCTTTCTCCCTTCTTCCCATCCATGGTGGTGGACTGGTGGTGATGGGGATTAGGAGAGAGAGTGGGGTTGGACTTTGGTGGAGATGTTGGTTGTTGTGGAGTGAAGAGGGAGGTGTCTTCTTGTTTAAGAGATTGATGAGGGAGAAGGGGAAGTCATGGATAGGTTGATAGCCATGGATGGGGAGGAATGAAAATTAAAAGCTATGAAGCATACATGAGTGCAAAATGGGAAGAAAACTAATGAATTTGGCCCGGAAATCATTTAAGGGGTGACTCACAGGGCGGAATCAACTTTTAAAATGGTACTGAATAAATAACAATAATTTAGGGAATATTGGTCAAAAAGTGAAATTTTTCAGGTGATTTTCACCAAATTGCGCTAAAAAAAAATCCAACTAAAGAGAAAAGAAAAAGACACTGCGCACTCCAAAAGCGAAAGGTGGTAAAAAGAAAGAAAAGTCACGGGGTCGAAAATGTAGCGTTCACACGCATACATCCAAGATAGTACATAAAGCAAAGCAGAGGGGAGATAAAGAAGATAAATATCGTGGCAGTAGCGAAACGTTTAAGTTGATGGCGGGGCTTACGCGTACGCCTATTACAAGCTCAACCCATCTTTTCTCTGCACTCTTTCCCATTTTTCTCTCTCTCCTCTCTCTCCGGTTAACCCTCCTCGATCGCTCAGCTTTCTCTTTCTCTGGAGACGCAATCGCTGTTGAGTAATAATGGATTGCTTAACTTTGAAACAGAGGTATATATATATTTATAAATTTGTTTCCTGATTTTCCTCAATTTTTTCTGAATTAATTCAATTGTTAGCTTTGTTGCTTAATTGCTAATTGAATTCTACTTTGTGGCTTAATTATTCTACATTTACTAGTTTTTTTTTTGTAATTTTTGATATACTCTATCTTTTTTGTTGTTGATTACTTTCTAAGGCATCTTTGTTGTTATCGATTGTCAGTTGTTTGATAAAGTTTCACTAATTTAATTAATATATTGGTAGAAAATTTGTCGGGGTAGATGCTTATATTTGGTTTTTAGATGATTGTATTGTCCAATTTAGGGTTGGTGCATTTGATTTTCAAGTTCCTTTTTGCCAACGGTGTAAACTGGAGTCGAAATGTCTACTTTTGAGTTGCAATTGTTGGACTAGGGTTTATGAAATGTAAGACTCTATGAAATAGGGTTTGGTAAATCTTCTTTATCTCTCTTCGCCTCCCAATTGACCAATAGTTCATTATTTTATCTGTCAAGGTGAATGTGTTGCTCATAATTTGGCGCATACGTGACAATTATAAGTTCATTGGATTTGTATGTATTGGGTGACGATTGTGCTTTACTAAAAAATTATTAGCTCTTGTGCATTGTATAGGAAAATTTTCAGTGACATACCCTAAGGCTTGTTTATACCCACATCTTAAACTCTTAAACTATAAGTCAAGAGAAGCCAAAATAAAACTGTTTAGGGAACTTGTTTGTCTTGCATGCAATGATTGTGGGTGTTTACGTGCTTTAGAATAATTACAGAAGTTTAGTGTTCATACTTGCTTTAATCGTTAAAAAAGGGTAAAGTTTTCCTCTCACACCTTAAAGATAGGGTAGATATGCCAACTTATGTGTCTGAAAGTATTTTGGTAGTGATATTTTGGTGGTTGTTAACTTGTTACATCTGAAAATAGCGGCCACGTCATCAGTTGGTGACTGGAAACCATAATGTAGTATACCTCATGAAATTAGTTTAGTAATAATATATCTCAATAGTGATTTACAAACCCCATGATAAATCAAAGCGAACTTCATGGTATGCCATTGCTACTTTTCCTGTAACACAATTGATCTGTACAAGTGTCCTGCAAAGTGGCTAATTATCACATAATAGACTACTTATGACCCTATTATGCTTTACCAGCTGTTATGTTTACAAGTTCCTCTGCATCTGCTAATCTATAGAACATTGACTTCTATTGAACTTTCTTATTGTATTATTGCTGGTCTTAGGTATATTGATGCTTGCAGAAGACAGGGAGTCTTACCAGACAAAGGCATTTGCTTATCGCTATTCATGGTAATACTTGTTCTGAGCAAAAATTTAAACATACACATTCAACCCTAATAAGTTATGAGGATGTTTTCTTTATTTTTTTGGCAAGTTATTTGTGCCACTTTGTAGGATATCGTCCTGCCCTGAGATACCATTCATATAGTTGACATGTGCGCTCACTATCAGTTCCCCACTTCCATGGTTGTAATAAAGCAAGAAGTTTTCCTCTTTTATTCTCCTTTTAGCCACACACTTTTTTTCCCTATTTTTTTTGGTTGTATTTTTCTCACGGAATTCTCTTGGTTTTGAGAGTACTCGATTGTATTTATTGTCATTTTCACTCACAAATCATTATTTAATTCGGGGGAGAACTCAAGTATGTGAAATGCTGGGTTTGAACTGCTCCCTCCCTTTTTTTAAATTTAGGGAGCTTGATGCAGACATATTTAGCTAAAACATATGTTATATTCCGACCAACTCTTTCCAATGGTTTAATGTCAGTCTGAGTTCCTCAATGCAATTGTAATCCTCTATTTGCTTACATGCAGGTTGAAGTAAACACTTCTCAACGTGAGCAACGTATCCTTGAGGTTTCCTTGGATCATCTGAAGGATTCGGACTTCCTGCCTCTTTTTACACTCTTCTCAGACATTGATAACTCTGTCATTGATGGGGTTAACATATATAATAAAATCCCATGTGTCATGAATGGAAGTTATGTATTGTCTTTATTGCGTGTTATAAACAAGAAGCTCTACACTGTTCATCTGAATGACCTGTCCTTAGAAAGGGGCTTCTTGAGGTATGTTACAGTTGTCACTGATGTCGTCATGCACTAGTTCATATATGACTTCGTGCTGTATATGCTAGGTGTAATATTTGTCTGTCTCAAGCAACTTTATTTGTAAATCAGGATGGATTGACTTAGGGCATCCACAATGCATCAGACTCTTCAGACTTCACAGACTTGACACATCAGCTTTCCACTTACTTTTTGTTTTCCAGACTCAACTTCAGACTCTTCATACTTTCCACCACAATGCTATACAGATTTTTCAGACTTTGACCCATCAACTTTTCACTCACATTTTTGTTTTACTCAATTCAGTTTCAATTTATTTAAGTTTATTCCTTTTTTTTTTTTGACTAGTTGGGCCCCAAAATTGAGTCTTAAAGGGAGTCTTGAAATCTAAATACCCAACTTAAGACTAGCATTTTTTTTGCCCACCACAATGGCACAAGACCTTTAAGATTTCTAAGACTCTTAAAAATCAAGACTCATAAGACTAGGGATAATGATGCCCTTAGATGTGTGTTTGGATTAATGAAAATGAGGTTTTTCTTTAAGAAGAAAATTATTCTAAATTAATGATTAAGTTTCCTGCCTTTATAGTTGGTGTGGGTTTAAATGGATACATGTGTGAGTTGTGACTTTTAAGCATCACCACAAATATACACTGGAGGATCTCTGTGGTTGAAATCCAGTAGGGTTTCAGATGGTGGGTGGGATATAAGGTACAAGTTTGGCAGGGTTGTTTCATAAAGGTCAGATTCTTCAAAGAGGAACTTATTACTAAGAGGAGTAATTTGAGGATTCAGTGATAAACAGAAAAAAATGGATTCTCTGCAGATTAGATTTTGGAGGATTCAGCCTTTCTGCGAGCGGTTCCCTACAGTTTCCAGTTGTCTACAGTACATGATGCTCCTGTTGCTGATTTTTTTCCAGTTTACAGACTGTCTCTTGGAATCTGCTTTTAGTAAGGCCCCCTCGGGACTGGGAGACGGATGATCGTACTACATTAATTGAGCTCTTGGATCCGGTGGATCTTTCTAGCAATGATGATTCTAGGAAGTGGACTGGGGATTCTTCGGGAGAGTTCTCTTGCAAGTCCTATTTTCAGTGTTTGGGAGCGCCACAACCTTGATTCGTGGTAGTAAACTTTATTTGGAAGGCAAGAGTGTCTCTTAAGGTGTGGGCATTTATATAGACTTTGGCTTTCGATAGGGTTAAACATTAATGCCAATGATTTGTGTCAAAGAAGGAGGCCATATACTATCTTATCAGCGGATATATGTTTGCTCCTCAGGGCAAGTAGTGAGATAGCGTAACATGTCTTCCTAGGGTGTGATGTGACATGGTCTCTATGGGGTTGGGTATTTTGGGAGCTGTGGGTGTTTACTTCTAGTGTGTGGAGTTCTTATAGGTATAATTTGTGGGTTTCGGGAGACGGAAGGAGAAGAGGTTGTCGTGGGCCGTGGCAGTGTGCGCATTTGGTTGGAGAGGAATGCAAGGACTAGGGCTCTTGAGATGCTATGAGATAGGATAACTTTTTTCTTTGCTTTTCAAACAAGAGGGTGCAAGATGGGATAGGGTTACTTATTAAGCATCTCTATGGACTAGGGCTACAGGGGCATTCAGGAGTTATACAATATCTGAGGTCCAACAGAATAGGGCTAACTTGTAATTATTTATTTGGGATGTCTTGTCCTCTCAAGCTGTATAGCTGACCATCATTATTATGCTTTCTTTCTCAAAAATAAAATAAAATGCTGACAAGCTGTATAGGTCCATTTTCTTGAGCTTAAAATGGCAAAACGTTTGAGCTTAGGCATTGAGGAGGTTTATTAGGAGATGGAAGGTGTGGGAAAAGGTGCGCACTATACTTGTTCCTTGCTTATTTAAACAACTGCTAAATTGGAGACAAAAATAAGGATGCTTGAGGGAAGATTAGAAGATCTGTAGGTAGCATCTGAGGTCTGAATTTCTTGAGGAACTTGAAAATTTGGAGCGCTATCGCACAAAGTGTGTTATCCAAACTTTGTTGATTGCATGATATGGGAATAAAATCACGGCAGCAATCCTTATTGTGCTTGTGTAAAGGTAGGTTAATAGGTGTTGTGTAATAGGTCGTGGCTATCGCGGCATCAATTTCAAAGTGGCCATTCAGCTGTGCCAGCTTTTTATTATATCGGCCGATGTCCCTAGGTATCGCCGTATCGGGCCTATCAGGCACCCGTTACGAAGGTTTTTACGTATTAGCAAGCTCAAAAACAGATACGTATTGGCCGATATGACGATATTGGATTCCTTAGGTTTGTGATGCCTGATTTAGGGTCTTAATTATGCCTTGTACAGGGATAGTCCGCCAGTGACTTTGCAATGTATATCTCTTTCTTGTGTCCTTCCCACTGGGGGGAGGGGAACCCAGCAGAGCAGATTAGGCTGCTGTCATTTATTGCTCTGGATAATGGGGTGGATACGGATGTAGCAAAATAATTATTGGAATGTCATTCTTTCTTGTGTCCTCCCCAGTTGGCGGTGCACTTTTCAATTATTCCTCTTGGCACCACGGTCAGTCAATCATTGAGGCTGAGATTTTGGTT